>OU744723.1:43672298-44036015 GCA_916613615.1 Steromphala cineraria
TTCCCCCTAAAAACGTGCTACTGCCCCTTTAATATATGCCTCATAAAGGTTTATTTTATCACCTAACACACATTAACTCGTTTATTTACAATGATAACCCGGTTATTTGCAAATATGATTCAATATTTTGATAATATAGGGCTTCCTTTCCGAAGATAAACTTCTCGGCAACTCCCGAATACGCCACTAGAATCTGATGACGTCGCAATGGCATTTGCAAGCATTGACGCAAAAACACTGTACAGGCTAAAATTAAATGACTAAATAGTAAATAATTTTGTAATATGTGTTGGTTGAATGTTTCGCTATGTTTCCTTAGCAATTGTTAGATAATTTATATGTTTTTCAATTCTCTATAAAGAAAATTTATAAGCGTCCGAACCATGGTCAAAACTGTCCGAACCAAGGTTATTTTCATCCCGATATTTACTTTTTAATTCACTTTTTAATTGCAAATATTTATCCGAGTTTGATTATATAGTAGTTTCTCTTTTAAAACAAAAAAAGCATATGATCTTTTGGCGCTTCCTACATTATCTGAAATTTGTGCAAACATTTACATGAAAACAATATTTCGCCATTTTCGTCCATGAACCGGCTTATTGCCCCTGTTGGAAATAGGTACGATAATAAAATGTTTATCAAGGGAAATATATATAACAAGAAAAATGGCAAAGAAGCATTTTGAAACAATTGACATGTAGATAGTGCAGGTATAACTGCGTCAGGTTTTCAAGGTAAACATTTCGTGACAACGATAATTATGACTTGTAACGTGGTAATAAATGCTCCACCTATTAGTAAACATTAGTCTTATTTCAATGTCACCAGCGTACTTACAGAAACATTCCTTTTAATTCGCCAGTCGAGCCAAATTAGCGAAATTAAATCGCGTGGGTTATAACAAAAGGGATTTTGCTATTATTGAATGCAAAATAATGCTCTTATCTAGAACAAATGTAGACTTTTCTTCATATGAAGTTGTTTTTGATTGACTCTTGAATATGAAATATTATTACTCTTTTAATATAACATTTAAAGTGAAACCATATTCCATAGTTTAATGTGCCAAATATTTTGTATTACCCACATGGAGACATAATGCATTTGTGTGTTTTTTTGTTTTTTGTTTGTTTTTTTGTTTAATTTTAAAGCAATATACTTTTTTAAAGTATATTAAATCATCTTCCTTGTTTTTTTTTTAAAAGTAGAACATTAAATTACAACTATAGTTAAAACAACACATCACCTCAATTACCTTTTAAAAGAAATTTTCCATTGCATTATACAGCAAATGCTCCCTTTTTTCTTTTCTTTTTTTTTCACTTGGTTCTCTTTTCTCTCAATCATTACAAAGCTGACACTTATTTTTTTTCAACCTTGTTGCGTATACATGTATTTTGTTTTCATGATTTTGATTGCATTGCGCTTGTAAATATGTTTGTAAGCAGAAATGACTTAATCCCACATATGTATCTGTTTTGCATGTTTGTACTTTTTATTTGCCATGATAATTTTTTTTCTTACGAACCCACCCGCGAAACATTATGTATTGTTCTATATGACAATGATTGATATAATGCAATATGGTCAAGCGGTGGGTCCCTTTGTTTGTCACATTCAAAGCAAATCTGCCCTTAAAGTTAGTAAACAGTGCTATACATTGTCAATATTATGCCTCTATAAGAGCCAGCTTTCCCTCCTTATTACTTTATTATTACTGATCTGTGGTGATGTACACCAAAATCCCGGACCATTGCACACATCTGATCTTAAGATAATTCACTTAAATGTGCGTAGTTTTAGAGATAAACAAAACATACTTCATGCCGAATTTGGACCATATGATGTTACTTGTATTACAGAATCATGGCTGCATACTGGTATACATGATAAAGACATTGAGATTCCAGGTTATCATTTACCACTAAGAAAAGACAGACAGGGTAGAGGTGGAGGGGTGGCAATATATATTAAAAAGCATTTGATCTTTGAATGTATGAAGGATTTAATCATTAATCCACTTGAAGCCCTTTGGGTCAAAATAAAGTGCAAAAACGTAATTATCTTATTGGAACTTTCTACAGAGCAGATAAAAGTGATGCATACTGGGATCTAATAGAAGAATCTATCACTAATGCGGTTGATCATGGCTTCATTACAATAGTGACTGGCGATTTGAATGAAGATGTCTTGAATACAAATTCTCATAGATTAGACCAAATCAAATTAGTAAATGGATTATCTCAAATCATTACCGATCCTACAAGGATTACCCCTACTTCTAGTACCTTAATTGATCTTATATTTCTTTCTCATATGTCCTCTGTCCTAGATTGTGGTGTTCTTGATCCCATATGTAGTGATCACTGTCCTGTTTTTGTTACTTTGAAGGAAAACATAACGAAAACAGTTTGTTTCAAAAGAAAAATATATGATTATGATTCAATCGATATGGAAGGACTCTCAAATGATCTTAGTTCTTGTGATTGGAATACGATACTCTCCTCAAGTGATGTAAACCAAGTTGCATCTCAGTTTACCAATACGATCCTAGATTTGTGTAATGAACATGTGCCAAACCGTATTGTCACTATTAGACCAAAAGATGTACCTTGGATGAATAATGAAACCAGAAGTTTGATCCGAAAACGTAATCGGATACATAAAGTTGCTAAAAAGCGCAATTTACCTGATTGGGCAAGATTCAAATTATTTAGAAACAAAACTATATCCTCTGTCAGAAAAGCAAAGCAGTTATACAAGGATAAAATTGATACACTTATAAACGAAAATCATGGAACTAAAATATGGTGGCGTTTAATTAAAAACTATACAAAAGGGAAAGTCTCATTAAACTCATTCCCCGCTATTATCCTTAATGATCAAATCTATGATGACAGCACTGAAATTGCAAATATAATGAATGAATACTTCACAAATCAAACAAAGGTTAGCCAACCTAATAGAAATATTGAGCAAAACATGAAAGCAACTTAAATTGCAACATGAATCCCAAACTGTGACAAAAGTCTAACAATAAGTTGATCTTCCTTGCAAACCAATAACGCTATTATAATTTTAGTAATCATGTTTTTCCGTATTGGTCCATTTACAGGTCCGAGGTCTGCTGTATCGGCTCGAGGCGAAGCCAAGGGTCAATTCGGCGGACCGAGGACCTGTAACTGGGCCAATACGGAAAAACATGATTAATGACATTTTTGTAAATGAACTTCTTTGTGATTTACTTGGACAACATAAGATAGTTCATTTTCATCGAAATCAAAATTATAAAAGAGATTGGTGAACTCTAATATATGTTCGAAGTTTTTAAGCGATAGCTTCGGACTTGCGCCGTTTGTGTATATGCGCATGCGCAGAGTCGTATTGGCCCAGTCTGCTCGTATTGGCCAAGTTTGGCCCGTATTGTCCCAGCTTACCTGTATAGGCCCAGTTGCCGAATCATATAGTGTAGGCCGTTTAGATTGTATAAGTGCCATATCATTGATAGTTAATTAATAACAGAAAATAAACACAAATCGTCTGCTAAATAGAAGATTCAAATAGTTTAATTGACAGATTTCAACCAGTAATAGACAACCAAATATAAGAATGTCTAGTGTATACCAACTTATTGCATTGCTCCTTGAAGTGACAACTTGTTACCTTCATCACTAGAAATGACCAACAATATTTCAGGGTATTCTGGTGAAAGGTTGTATTATTCACTGTCGTGAACCCGGTATGGAGGGGAGTAATCAAAATGGTGGACGGGACAGGTCAACACAGGTAGGTGTCTGCTTTCAGTTTCCCTTCTCCTAATCGATGAGGTTAAGATGGTCACCGTTAACTGTGGTAATCGGGAGTAGAATTTTGAATACATTCCTCATGAGTTTTGGTTCACAAACTGCAAGAATTTGCGTATTTGAGATGTCAAGTTGATGTTTATCTCACTTTCATTTTCGAAGCGGATAGGAGACTTTCAAATGCCTTTTTTCCTGCCCTTAACGACCTTGAATCTCATACATATTGTCGCGCATATCAGTGTTATGTTATAATAAACATTGCTGTGCAACTTGATCTGATTTGGTTCAGAAACTACGAAGTTATTGACAAAATAACAAATGGAGTGGACTCGCCGAATAATCGGCGGAGCGGACCCAGACAGTCGGGTAGGGAGGGGACATTTTTGGATATGGAGGGGACACATTTGGATATGGAGAGGACATCACTTTCAAAATGTATACTGTAGTTGAGACAATACCAATGGTAATACACAAACTCCTTTGTACAGTTAGCCAAATGAAATCCACAGAAGACGTAATCTAGTTTCATAAGCATTATCATCAACCTTTTTGTTTACAAATGAGTGAAATAAGGGTTTCTCTTTTCTTTTCGGCAGAACTTAACGGGAGAACGTTTGCTGCCGTTGTCAAATCATTGCAAAACAGCCGCAACACATTATAGATCACTGAGTTCGTGACCACCCATTACAAACATTGAAATTGGAAATAGACTTTCATTAAATAAAATCAATAGGTTTTTCGTTAGTTCTTTCTGCAGTAAAACACACACTTAACTTTGGCGAAATGTATAATGTATGAGATGTGATGCCATTTGCATTATTGCGTTGGGGTTCTGGTGCAGATTTGTCTCATTCCATGTCCAGTTGTTATCAAGGAAAATGGAATTGAATTATATTTCATTTTACTCTGTGAAATATTGAGAAAAATTAATCTGATCGAAACTAATTCTGATCTTTCGTAAACAGAGTATTCAAATAATCAGTTGGATGATGTTCAGGATTATAAAGATAAAAATAGGTGTATGGTCCTATCATTTAACTTTATAGAACAAGAATTTTTAGCTCATCAGGTCTGAAGGACCCGATGGGCTTATGGCATGGCATGGCGTCCGGCGTCCGGCGTCCGTCCGTCCGTCCGTAAACTTTTCACATTTTCGAATTCTTTTCCAGAACCAATGACTATAGAGAACTGAAATTTGATGCGCAGACTCCTTGGCAGATGGGGATTCTAAATTGTAGATTTGGTGACCCCATGACCCCAAATGGGGTCACAGGGGTCAAACCCTTAAAAACCTATTTTCATCTTCTTCTCCAGTTCCAAAGGGTCTAGAGAGCCGAAAGCAAAGTTGTGTGTAGACTCCTTGGCCAATGGGGATTCTAAATTGTAGATTTCGTGACCCCATGACTCCAAATGGGGTCACAGGGGTCAAACCCTTAAAAACCTATTTTCATCTTCTTCTCCAGTTCCAAAAGGTCTAGAGAGCTGAAAAGTTGTGTGTAGACTCCTTGGCCAATGGGGATTCTAAATTGTAGATTTCGTGACAGGGGTCAAAACCTTAAAAACCTATTTTCATCTTCTTCTCTAATTCCAAAAGGTCTTAAAAGTTGAAAAGTTGTGTGTAGACTCATTGGCCAATGGGGATTCTAAATTGTAGATTTCGTGACACCATGACCCCAAATGGGGTCAAAGGGGTCAAAACCTTAAAAACCTATTTTCATCTTTTTCTCTAGTTCCAAAAGGTCTAGAAATTTGAAAATTTGTGTGTAGACTCCTTGCCCAATGGGGATTCTAATTTGTAGATTTGGTGACCCCATGACCCCAAATGGGGTCACAGGGGTCAAACCCTTAAAAACCTATTTTCATCTTCTTCTCCAGTTCCAAAGGGTCTAGAGAGCCGAAAGCAAAGTTGTGTGTAGACTCCTTGGCCAATGGGGATTCTAAATTGTAGATTTCGTGACCCCATGACCCCAAATGGGGTCACAGGGGTCAAAACCTTAAAAACCAATTTTCATCTGCTTCTCCAGTTCCAAAAGGTCTGATTTTGTTATAATTTTTAACATGATAATTCAAGTATTGCTTAAATGGTTGTTACAGAAGCATTATTAACCGCTATTACTATGGCAACCTGTCACCCCTACACCAAGAAATGGACTCGTCATACCGGAAAGGAACAGGCCACTAGTACTTGCTTTGACTTGTAATCTATCAACTTTTGATACACTTTGCGGGTTTAATATTTCATGATCGAACTTAACATTAAGACTATCAACAAGACACTCCTGTTTGAGGTATTAAATCCCAAAACTTGATTCTGTATATTAAAATCTATTTCAATGCTATATAGTTATATATCTATAGGAAACACTTGAAATACAGACATGACAAGATGTACACAAAGTGACATCAAACGTTGGTAGTTCAGGTGGCAAAAGGTGTTGATTGACAACATAGAGGACCTAGGTTCGAATCCCATCCTCGTTGTTCATAAATCTTAACTTTCTTATTTGAAAAAAGTCAAAATTTTACAAGCCAAATTGTTTTCATTTATTTACAATTTCATAACCGATCAAGCTGTTTATGGTTAGCTCAAAACAGGACATGCTTTAAAAGAAAGAACAAATCAAGGCTAAAGTGGTGTGCTGAAGCAGATATGTTTATTTCAACAATTCTTATAAAGTCAATTAACATGACAAAAATTCCAACAGAAACATTTGTAATCAATGACATGCCTTCACACAATATTTGACTTTGACTTCCAAAGGATATACCAAATGAAAATATACAACAAATGAATTGTTTTATTTCACGATCATCAAATTAGATTTTTAAAAACTAATATTTAGTGTGAAAATATAATCAAAAAGATTGATCCCATCCCGTTTAAAGGTTTGGAGATGGGAACGTTAATGTGATATTTATGAATTCAATACAGTTCAGTTTATATGACAGTGTGAGCTAAGATAACATTTGACTTCTCAAATTGAAGTTTGGGTGATTGGATAAAATTGGGTTGGATTTGAAATGTAAAAGTTATGTTATGATTTACCTGAAACGGATGTAGTTAAAATGATAAAAGTATTTTGCAAATACAAGAATCTTTTGAAGGTGGAATTTTCTTATAATTTTATCAACGTTTTTCCTCTCCTTTTAGAGAATTAAAGATTTCATGAACATTTTTTACTAACATTCATATTTATTTGTACATTCAATGTCAACTGCCAATTTTGTATAGACCAAGATAGCAATGCTACAGCTGTATTTTATTGCCAAAGCAGCTCGTCGTCAGATTATCAGCAAATCTCTATTTTTCCAATGTCATGTAATCAATGCACAAACCTTTTCCTTGGTTTAAAGATAAGACTCACAAATAAAAATAGTTGTTGTTTTATAATAAATCATACTGATTGATCTTAGTTTTGGTGTCATATCAAACATGTATCTCATAAATGGTGAGAAACGAAGTCAAAGACATTCACACGATAACTGTTGACAGTTGCAATTGATTTTGCTAATTTAATCATTGCTATTCATTGACTTCACAAAAGCCTTTGATTGCATTGATCATCAAACACTGTTTAAGAGTCTTATGAATATTGGTGTGAAGGGCAAGTTCATGAAATTTATTATCAAGATGAATTCATCACTAAGTGCTTGTGTGAGAACTGATACTGGACTATCATCTTATTTCAACTGTAATGTTGGCACTAGGCAAGGCTGTGTCTTAAGTCCTCAACTGTTTATAATTTTTATCAATCAATTATCTCAAATGCTTGAGAGTGATGGTGGAAGAGGTATTTTTATATCCTCGCAAATAGATGATGTCTTTTCTCTTATGTTTGCTGATGACGTCTCCTCTGTATCAGACAGTGCAATGCAACTACAAAGAAAAGTCAATGTTATTGAAAAGTTTTGTGCTCAAAGTGGGATGAAAGTGAATCTCAATAAGACTAAAATAATGGTATTTCGCAATGGAGGTCCTCTAAGAGACTATGAGAAGTGGTTTCTGAATGGAACACAAATTGAAGTTGTTAATATGTACAGATACCTTGGTATTGTGTTCACTCCAAAATTATCATTGACAAAAGCAAAATCTTGTCTATCTTTTCAAGCGAGAAAGGCCATATTTTCAATTAACACTTATCAAAAACAATTTTGATATATTAATCATCATGAACTCTTTAAAATATTTGATTCAATGATATCACCAATACTGTGTTATTGTTCAGAGATATGGGGGACAAACTACTGTAAAATAATTGAATCTGTTCATTTAAGATTTTGTAAGTCATTTCTCAAAGTAACTAAAACCACAAACAACAACATGGTTCTTGGAGAGTGTGGGAGAGCGCCTCTCCAGTTTCAATATCTTTCAAGAGCAGTCAAGTACTGGTGCAGATTGATGCAGCTTCCACGGAATAGACTTCCTTATCATGCTTATTTAATGATGAAATCTTTGGACGATAATGGAAAAATAGCATGGGCTTCCCACATAAGATTGTATTTATTTCAATATGGATTCGGTATCGTATGGATATCACAAGATATAGGATGTATTTCAACTTTCATGAACATCTTTAAACAGAGATTTTACGACTGCTTCACCCAGGACTGGCATTCATCACTTCTTTCATCTTCTAAATGTTACTACTACTCTCAATTCAAATCACTCCTCACAGTCGAACCATATCTAACCAACGAATTATTACCAAGCCAGCGAACAATCATAACCCAATTTAAATGTTGTAAATTCAGACTTGCAGTGGAATGTGGCCGCCATACAAATACCCCATATAATGAACGTCTCTGCGTGTATTGCCATGCTGTTGGCCTTGACTACATTGAGGATGAATTCCATGTAATTTTAATTTGTCAGAAATATTCCAAACTCTGAAACGACTGTTTTCAAAATTATCAGATTAAACCACCAACAACTGAAACTTTCCTTCGACTGATGTCATCTGACAATATTAATGTATTAAAATCAATAAGCAGATGTCTCACACAAGTTCACCGCATCCGGAATTTTAAAGGTATAAACGTTAAATGAATTACCAGCATGTACATTTTTTACTTT
Organism: Steromphala cineraria; assembly: GCA_916613615.1. NCBI lineage: Eukaryota > Metazoa > Mollusca > Gastropoda > Trochida > Trochidae > Steromphala > Steromphala cineraria. The sequence continues at coordinate 43,681,179 of OU744723.1, forward strand.
CTAAATTGTCTATGTATTATGGGCCTGAGGCCTTGACTTCTGAAAAAATATGTCTTTCTGTCTGTCTGTTTGATTTTGCTAATATGTCAAAGGTTTCCCATATTTCATACAAAATATTGAAATAATGAATTCAGTTTTCTTTTGAAAAGGAGATCAGCTGAAAATTCCGAGTACTATATGATGGGTGTATACATTTTGGAATATAATAAGTATATGTATAAATAAAATTGACTGATTTTATATGTCAATATTTTAATAATGTTACATTACATCATTATATAAGAGTTATTCTCAAAATCAATGGTTATGGATAATAAAAGATTTTGATATTATGAATTCTTGGTATTTAAGTAAAGTATATACTAATATAAATACCTTTTTATATCGCAGAAGAATCATCAACATAATTTATTTTTCAATTGATTCTGTTCATATTTCAGCTCAGCCATGGATGCTTGTGTAATGTCAGTCCTGATCTTCCCAGTTTTGGCTATGGGTAACATATCTAATGGCGAGTCACCTGGAACAGGACGTGCTCAGATCTATGTGCGCAGCTTCTTCCAGCATGCATCTCGTTTAGATATGAACCTTTACGTTGTGAATGCACACTTGAAGTATCAACACAAAAAGGAAGCATTGTTTCTGCCTTAGATAAGGTGAGTGGTGTTTTTTTATACCTTAAAATGTTTTTGAAAACTGCAGAACATTCAGATATAACGTAGTCATCGTTGAAAGTGTACAAGGAAATAGATTATTGCATAATATTATTCACCTATCTTTTTCAGAGTGCCTCTCTTAATCCTTCATTGAAGAACTTCTTTCAATTTCTAACCATGCGACGTGTGGTAAAATGTGAGTTATATATCAAAATAGGTTTCTCATATTCTTCTGATATTTTCTCTGATAATTAATCATATTTACCGAAACAACATATTGTAGCTGGCAGCGAGGTTATCAAACAAGTTGTGATTGTTTTTAGAAAAGGTTCTCCCCATAGCTTAATCCGCAATTGAAGATTGTGTTTGTGTATCAATAAATGTGGGTAGTGGGTTCTCTATTGAAACTAAAAAGGCAGTTTAAATTAATCACACTGGAATTAAATGCTTTTCGACATTGTTCTATCAGCATTCAAGAAATTGAGGAAAGGAGAGAATTTTTACATTATTTAAATCCATCCTAAATATCCATTTATCCAAAATACAATTAACTGTATGAAATATGAGCTTGAGTTCGAAAGTGTAAGTAATAATGGCATGTCTGACAATGTATATCTTGCAAGAAAAGAGTGCATAAAGATTAAGAAACAACGCCAATTAATTGTTTTTATTATTTTCATATTAGAAATATGCAGGAATACAGACTGTTTCAATATACCTTAATCAAGATATCAGCATTTAAAAGGGGACATAACATATTACAGAGATGGAAGATTATCTCAAATAATTTATCCTTTATCCTTAACATTGAAATGATTCTTGATAATGTCTCCACTTAATTTCAATGGCTCTACCACATTTGATTAAGGATGTAACATATTGTCTTTATGCAGATAAAGAAGATGAGGCATCAGGCATTCATGCAAAGGAGAAATTCACAGACAGAAGAGGGCATCTGATGGTCATTCCTGAGAAGAGGAAACGAATAGTTATCTTATTTAATCTTCACGGTCTGAAAAAAGAAGAACATAAAATGAAGCTTCCCCCTATGGAAGGGGATGTGTGCCAAAAATGAAATCATGCACACTCGTAACTCGCAAGATGTAACATGTCGTTCTCAACCATGCAATTCTCGAAAAGACAAGTCCAAGCGTGCAAAACTAACATTTCAATCCTGTAAAACTCAACTTGCTGTTCTCAACTGTACAAAGTTGAAATGTAATTCAAGAAATGTCAAAAGACAAAACCAGATTTTCTATTTTGAATAAGAGTAATATTCACAATAAGCAATGCTATAAGTTACGTTTCACATATGGAAAATGGAAAATGGAAAATCAAGAATTGTAAAATCAGCTTTTTAAAACAGACTTTTGCATTTCGAGTTTTACACGATTGCAATGTACATGATTTCGCATTGACGGGGGATGTGTGCCAAAAATGACATGCTATGCTTGATTCGTTAAACCAAACATATGACCGGCGTGCGCTGATTCTGCAACAGGCACGAGAAAGGAACAAGTTTACTTTATGTAAGCGGCTGACCTGGCTAACCGAAACAAATACATTAATGAGAGAATAACAGGCCAATTTAAATTTAAAGCATATCGTCATTCCAGATATTGCTAGCTTGACCATTGTTGAATTTTATATAAAATGGACATCAAAAATTAAACAAAAATATTCAACTTAAATGACTGCATTGAATATTCTTATCAACGATAAATGTTAGTGATTATTCGAATTTGAAGCGATAACTATGTATAATTGGGTATATATGTAAAATACCTTTGCACTTTTATGCCATACAAGTAGCAATGAATGCAATACTCTTCCTACCTCACCGATTTTGACATATATTTATTTTGTAAACCACTTTAAGTAAGAGTAAAAATGTTCAAAAATGCATACATTTTCATCACTGCGATATTATATACCAAAATAGATTTATGATTTAGTTTCGTGAAAGTTTATTCAGTTTTAAGTTACATTCACTTAAATGTACTTCACCTGATTTGGTAAAGTTTACCAATTAATTGGTTGTGCTTCTCACTTTCAAATATAAAAACAAGAGCCAGTCATCATAAAAATCTCATTTTTTATTCATTTGATATTCAACTTGATATTTAAGTACCAGTATAGCACTCTCTCCCCACATAATGAAGTCATGAAATGTTGATACAACCTCTGTTCTAACTAGCCAAAATCCGTGGGTTCTGGCAGTTTCCCCCTGGCGCAAAATAATTCGCTGATTGCGCAAATAATAAATATAAATTTGATTTTCTCCAATCAGGCATCTCCCATTTTATCCCACAAAGTCGGCATAATAGAACAGAGGCTGTATTGATATTTCATAACTTGATCTGCCTCTTTGGGGAAAGAATGCTAAAATAGTGACATACAAATATTACCCTCACAACAATAACCAGATTGTTGGATTACTTTAATCAACAAGTGAGGAACCGAGCAGAGTTCACATAGCCCCGCTTCCAACTTTGTTCAAAGAATTTTAAACAGTAGAATTGATAAACATTGTTTAAAGTTTATGATAGTTTAGTATACAGTTTTAAAGGTACGTCATTGTGTAAGTCTCCTTTGAACTGAAACCACAAAACTATCTTCATTAATAGATTTTACCATTAAATTACATCTAGGAATAGTGGTTGATCTTTGTTTCAAATTTTAGGTAGTGATCATAAAATTCTACGAGATGTGCTGAGGACAAACATATTTTGAGTCACTTTGTTAGTCATGTTTAAAAAATACAGAAAAGAAAATTCACATATTGTTTAACTTTCAAAGGGCATAACCAAAATCATGATTGACATGTGTAGAAAATTTGGTGAAGCTGAGATGTATATTTCAAAGAAATTTATCATCGAATAACTTTTTTAGTCATATATCCATGGAAACTGCAAAAATAATTGTTTTTAGTCTAACCTCCAAAAGGCACATCTAGGTATCATAGTTGATAAGTGTATGAAATTTGGTGAAGCTAGTAGGTATAGTTTTTGAGATATGCTACGGACAAATTTTGTGACGGCCAGACAGAAGATGAACGGAAAGAATGAACGCTATATATACTCCCGCTTATGCTTAAAACGTACATTGGTCTGTTATTCTGTCATTTGGGTATTTGTTTCGGTTAGCCAGGTCAGCCGCTTACATAAAGTAAACTTGTTCCTTTCTCGTGCCTGTTGCAGAATCAGCGCGCGCCGGTCAAATGTTTGGTTTAACGAATCAAGCATAGCATATCATTTTTGGCACACATCCCCCGTCAATGCGAAATCATGTACATTGCAATCGTGTAAAACTCGAAATGCAAAAGTCTGTTTTAAAAAGCTGATTTTACAACTCTTGATTTTCCATTTTCCATATGTGAAACGTAACTTATAGCATTGCTTATTGTGAATATTACTCTTATTCAAAATAGAAAATCTGGTTTTGTCTTTTGACATTTCTTGAATTACATTTCAACTTTGTACAGTTGAGAACAGCAAGTTGAGTTTTACAGGATTGAAATGTTAGTTTTGCACGCTTGGACTTGTCTTTTCGAGAATTGCATGGTTGAGAACGACATGTTACATCTTGCGAGTTACGAGTGTGCATGATTTCATTTTTGGCACACATCCCCTTCCATATCCCCCTGGCATTGTTGCAATGAGATCCATGTCCTCAATCAAAATACTTATCTTTTCAAAACAGTTTCCCTCAAAAGTAATACTGATCTTGAGAAAGGATCCCGTAAACAACTCATTCAGGGATTTGATCCAAAGGCTATTGCAATAGAAGAACAGCAATTGTTATTTTTCATCGATGATAAGATGCTGAAGTCCCGTCACAAGGAAGTTTTGTATAAGATGGCCATTCTGTCAGAAATTCCATTGCCAATCAGAACCTTTAAGCAACATCCTGGGCATGAGGTTGCTGTCGACGCATCCAAACAAACACTCTTCTGTGCCTTTAGCAAATCCATTGATGAAATGAGTTACAATGGGAAAGTAATCAGGACATTACCATTATCTTTTGCAAATCGGGGCATGTGTTTAGATCACGAAGGACAAACACTGTATTATATCGTCCATAGAAGGGAGTTAATCTTGGAAGGATGAACAATATTGACAACATCAATGTCTTTAGGATGAGCAGTAAAGGGCAGACTTGCTATAACAATTCACTGTTTGTAATGTCAATATCTAATCGAATTTTTCCTGAATCCGAAATCAAGAGACAATATTACCTCGGTGAATCTTAAACTGAAATTAATGGTGAAGCTTCAAATGTCTACAGTGCCATAGCATGTACATATCATTATGTGTGATCGACTCAAATGTTTACAGTGCCGTAGCATGTACATATCATTATGTGTGATCGACTCAAATGTTTACAGTGCCATAGCATGTACATATCATTATGTGTGATCGACTCAAATGTTTACAGTGCCGTAGCATGTACATATCATTATGTGTGATTACTTAATAAAAAGATGAAAGACTATTCTTATTTGTAACGTTTTATTGTCATATATACCGAAATATTGATTGTTTTACCATTTATTCTTATATGACTGTCAACATTTTAATTTTGGAACTCTTTAGTCAGGGGTGTGCACCCCTGCATTCTCTCCCGATACAGGCAGCTGTAGTCATACCCGAGTTAGCCTCTGTTCTATTACGGCTAATACATGGAATAGAAAGGTAGAAATCTGATTTGAGGCAATCGCAGTTAGTTGTGCAATCAGCGACCCCTTTCAAAAGTGGTCATTCGCAAAACCTCGGCTATTAACGTGTCGTTTGGCAAAGCTTTCGTTGAAATTTAACATCCAGGGGAGAAAATTCTTACTTCTACAAAACATCGCTGTTTACCTTTTCATTAGTTTTTATTTGGTAAATTAGTAAAATAGAATTTATCATAAACAAATACTAATTTACACAATTATAAAAAAAAGTATCTTTCTAAGAAAAACCTTATCCATATCTGATTTTTAAATATTTTTCAACTCACACTGTTAAAAATTAACATAAAGGCATGATGCTTTCTATGGGACTATACGACTGTTCTTAAGTCGTTGATATCCAAAAGATGTTTTCATTGGCTGCAAATAAGGAAGATATCTCAAGTTACAATTTTTTGCCGCTAGGGCAATCTGCCGGAGCCCCAGGATCTTGACGTAATAGAACAGAACTACACTTGTGCTTACATTATTTGTATACGCACCTTCGGATTCTTGGTGGAAAGATTCATCATAACAATTGTTTGTATGAGGGTAGAGTTCAAATCAAATAGATTTCTATAACATTGAGTTTCCCATCCAAACAAATTGCTAAAAAAAAACAAATATCTTAGATAAACTGCGAAAAGCTAATCCATTTTTCCCTTTTAATCAAAAGTATCACTGGTGATTCTCGATCCTGCTATCAAATAACTTCACTTAGCTATTTATCACAAAACTGAGAACATTTTGAACATGACCAATATTAAAGTCTATAAGAGTGTACATTTCTATTAAAAATCAATAGGATTGATCATATTTGTTCATTGGTTTTGCAAAACCTTTTACAATTGATGAAACCCAACTGAGAAATGAGAAACTTGCAACTACAGTGTACAAAATTTCATATATAAATGAGGCTTGAAATAAGGAACTAATTTATGAATATAGATTTTATTGTTATATGCACAGTTCATAAAATTTAACTATTGTATTTAAATTCCAGTATTATTAATATATTTTAATGTCGAGAGAAGATATCGAGAACATTCTTGGGAATATTAAAGCTAACTTGGTAGTATTCTACAAAATTTGATATACACAATATTCATATGTTTTCTACATGTTCTACGTTTGAATAAAAGGTGAACAAAAGATGATAGACATAAAGGGATGAAGAGAAAGCTACTTTTTAACATCATAGAACTTATGGCTTGTGCTCTGAACATTCTGATCACGTCATGTACGTTGTAATACAGGATACGGTACGGGATAGATCAGTCGGCAAGAGCGCCGCTCTCACATTGCTGAGGTCCGGAGTTCGAATCCCATCCAGGCCAAGGGGTAAAAATCTAGAGTTCAACTAGAGTTCAAGTGTCACCCTGGAGCCCTAGTGTGTAGTGCAACAAAAACTGTGCACTTAAAAGATCCCACGAATTCATGTCAATGGCTGAATGGTGGATACATGAACACGTGCATACGCCGAGATGTTGGTTATCAGTGTACAGCAGTGTTGGACAAACTGCTGTGACTTTGTGTCTCAGTTAACCAAGCTGTGAATGGTCCCTAACCTGAGCGCCACATATGGATGCCGGTTTAATACTCCCCAGGGAGTTGAATTGGAAAAATGATCGGACGGTGAAAGAATGCCATTGACCAGGGGAAACAACAAGCACCTTGAGCAACCACGAGTGGATGGATATGCGCGCTAAATAAATATTCATATAATGATAATAATAATAGGTTGGGATAGATTATATGACAGGGTGTCACAATCCCATCTCCCTACACAAAGCCTTAATCGCCAGTTTCCGAACTATCAGTTTTATGCCTTGCTGCAGACCCTTTACTTTTCTTAGCTGCTGCTATAATGCCCCTACAGGCGAGAGAGGGCAAGCACAGAAAACTGAAGGGCCAGATTTCAGTAATTGAATCAATCAAACAGTAAATGACAAGTTGACAAAAATTTGTAAAAAGTGTCTATTTTTTAACTTATCTTAGCACAATATATCGTTAAATGATAATATTGAGCAAGCTTGTGTCGCATGAACTCGAAGTTTGGCATATTTCTTGACGATTTACGATTGAAGGTATTCGTTTCGAGAAGGACGAGGATCACATTAATTGGATCGTTATTTTTACATTTATATCCAAGGAGAATTTGTTCTCTTGTGAAATTTAAATTTAGATCAAGTTTGTTCTTAAGCCAATCCTGTAGTTCCTGACAGATATTGATAACCTTGCTACAGTCATAGAAGAGGTGAGATATTGTTTCTATCGAGTTAGAACAATAGCTACAGTTATCATTATCTATGTATTTCATCTTAAAAAGTCTATTGTTATTCGGTAGAAAGTGATGCAGTAGTTTGAATTGGAAACTGGCGTTTTACGCTTTTTGTAGGAAGGTGTTACGATCCATGAATTTTAAAAAAGGGGGAAACTGGATATTAGGTACCAAAAGTCGTGAAAAGACCCGCTACGCGTAGAACAGAGTCTGTCGAGTTCTTTCACTAATGTGCCAACGAAGGTCATCATATTGCCTTGCGATCTCTTGCTTACCCTCAATATCCTCCCTGATTTATAGAAGAAAAATATAAACAAATCTTGATTAAGATCTTTGGAAAAGGTAAAAAAAAATTTCTCCTCCACCTTTCCCGCATTGTGATGGTTGGTCGTTAAATAGTCTTAAACAGAACGTGACGTTGACGCGTACATTGATAAAGTTCTTAACAGTTACGTTTCAAAGGTGTTTAGATCTTGTGTTTGAGGGAGTTTTGCAGGACTTTGACCTTGATCTTGACATAGGTGTGGAACAAGCGGGGTTCTGTATGTGAATGCACACTTGAAACCTGCCCCTGCATTTTAGGTTTGTGGATGTTGTTGATGTTCAGACTAAATCAACAATGAATAAGAGGTCTTGTGTGCTGAATACTGTATGTCATATATTTTCACACCCCCTCAACTGAAAGTTTGGAGCTTTTATATAAAATTTTAGGCTCAAATTTCATTGTCTGAAAGTAAACAATACTGACAAAATATTTTAGATGGAATTGTGATTCATACTTAACCAGACATTATTAAAGATTAAGAGATTGACCCTCGATTTTGTAAAACACCATTGACGACGAAACACATTTTAAATCCTAACAATACAGGGTCGATTACTAGCTCTCGTGGTCGAATATCCACTTCAGACAAACGGCTCCCTAACGTTTATCAACTAACGTTCACAAATCAGAGATTTATTATGTAATCTTTAAGATGATGACTCAAGTAGTTGACCTGGATGTAGTTATTTTGAGCTTTGGTAGCATTTTTTGTCGCACAATTATTGGCATCATTTTGTCCTAAATTGGTCTGGAGGAAATCACTCAAATGACTGAATATGGTGCTCGAATAAACCTTACAACTTAAGGCAAGGGCAGATTTTGAAATTGAAGGTTTACATCTCACGTACGACGGTGTTTCCATTTTCAACACTTGCATAATTAAATCTTCATTTTCATGCTGAAATTTATAAAAAAAATTGAAATAATATTTGTCTTTGATTGGTTATGAATTCAATTGCTTTTACTCTTTCTAGATTGGGGTTTTACAGATTAAAAACAATATTTGTCTTTGATTGGTTATGAATTCAATTGCTTTTACTCTTTCTAGATTGGGGTTTTACTGATTTAAAACAATATTTGTCTTTGATTGGTTATGAATTCAACTGCTTTTACTCTTTCTAGATTGGGGTTTTACCGATTTTCAGCTGTGGTACATTTGTGGAAATGCTTCTTAAACATCCTAAATGGCAAAGATTTATCCGTTTTGGCACCCAAGTTGTTATAAATCATGAAGCAATTACGTTCAGGAAATAATTTTGACAATTGTATTGTTACGTTCGGTGTTACACAAGTCAAAAAACTCAAAATCGTCTCCATGTATGCGTTTCTATTTTTGGCAACCTTTTATATTTACAGACACCCGATTAAAAAGTACTTTTAATTTCAGCCCTAAAATCGTATTCTTTTGATGTGTGTTTTAAACTGAAATGTTGATTTTGTCCAATGGTATCTGTGCATAAACTGAAGTTGAATATATATATAATATGTAAGAACATCTATCTTGGATGTTTCGATTGTTGTTTAGTCCGGCCTGATCTGTAAATGGAAATACAGTTTGAAATTAAAGTTTGTTATCTCTATGCTATATATAAAACACTCGTTTATAGTTAACTATTACAGCAACTTTAAATCAGCGACTAAATACATTAATCCACAAATGCATGTATCTTAACTTCTCATCAATACTTTAGGTTAATATATTTAGTTTTGTTACACAAAATGACATTAAAACAAATCTATAATCAAATATGGAATCCAAAGTAAAAGCCAAGCTCTCTAAGATATGTGTTTCTTTCAAATGGAATAAAAAAATTCTCCATCACAACATCATCTTTAAATATTTAGCTAATAAAGTAGCAACGCTATTTTTTCCCATGGGAATTTTTTACTGAAAAATTATTGATTAACAGTTTGATATATGATGACCCCTAGAAAAAGATTTAGGTGTCTCCTATCGCAATCAATATGTATGAGTGTGTGAGTGAGAGTCCACAATAACCACAATTTGAGAGGCAGACATTGTGAGATAAGAATGACTAAAATAATGTTCTTGGCTTTTGTCAGTGTCCTCTTGTCCCTAGTTGTTGACTGTTCTGACCTCCTTAATAGAAAACCTTTTGGTCCACAAATGTGTTATGAACTCTGTAACAATCAAGAAGCTTGCTGTTTCTTCATCTTTGATTCAGTTTATCTGTCCTGTAGTTTGATGCCAATGGAAAAAGGAGTAAGTAAATTGTTGAACAAACTTCTAGTTTACAAACTTCTTAACAACATCATTTCATCTTATATTCATTAGACTATATACCACATAGATGTATAGAAATACATGTGATACAGGTTTAATATAATGACATGATGATGATGATGATGATGATAATGATAATGATGATGATGATGATGATGATGATGATGATGGTGGTGATAGTGGAGTTTGTGATGATGTAAATACTTTTATATTTGGTTTCATTTATATTTAGAAAAATGCACCGAGATGTTTGAATAGTTCAACGATGCTTGATTCACGAAAGTCCATGTTAAAAAGTAAGTGTTGTTTTCTTGAGTTTGCACAGGGACATTATGTACATGTATATGTGTAAACTGTTCCTTCTTTGCGCTGACAAAGTTAGACAATGTTATAAATATTGGATGAAAAGTTTCCTTTTGTGTTGATTCAATTTGGTATACAATATTATAATTAATACTTGTAAAAACATAAATGAAATACTATTTTGTAATTTTTTCAGTACAACAATGTGAATTTCATAGTGTTTAAACAAGAACGTTTTTAACAGGACATTATGATTGCAGTTTCATAAGTGACCGTTTGTTATAAAACAAATTATTTTAGATTCTTAGATCATTCAGGCTTCTTGTAAAGTATATTGAAAAGGCAATGGATGCTGAGCTCTAAAATTGTTAGTTAATACTTGTCTTACTGAAATATCTTTACGATGGATTCTCTATTTCATCAAACCATTAGATTATTATCAAACTAAGGTATATACATGAAGGTCAACACCAAGTCTTATTAATGTTGCAAGAACTCAAGAACATTCTCCTTGTATCATCTCTTTAAAGGGGCAGTAGCACTTTTTTTTGGGGGGGGGGGGGGGATATAAGGTGATGTTAGGACAATGAAAATAAATGGTTCCATTTGAATGAATTTAGATTAAATGACGCAGTAATAAATCAAATATATAATGTAAAGTTCAGCCCTGCCATTCCTTTTTCTTACAATTAATGAACTAAAGGTGTTCACACAAAAATGGTCCCCAATGGATTTTATGTGAATCTTAATACATTGTTCTCTGACTATGGATAATTGGTTTGTGTAAAGAGATTTGTACATTATAAAAAGTAATACATTTATTATTAACTAATTTAAATATCAGTGAAAATTTTAAAATATAAAATTCTCAAAAAACGTGCTTCTGCCCCTTTAAAGCAATAAATTTTACCATTTAAAATCCGTTATATTGTTTAAGAACTGTCAACAGATATGTATTATTTATTAATGTGTTTTTCCCTTCCAGGGGGAAAATCCGTGACTTCTAGTACATTTCTTCTTGCTGTGCCTCACATGTCACCTGACACCAGTCCAGCCCACCAAGCTTACAAGTTGTCCTTGAATACGCTGAACAAAACATCTTACAATCAGCTGGACAGTCGTCAAATCATTGCAATGGTCTATATTCCAAAACTGAAACAATTAGTTCTTTCCAAGATGGCTTATCCTAAAAGAATATTATCATTGGATTTGAAAACATTGGCCACTGTTGAACTGGCGAATTATGCGCCATATGCTTTTGGTCTAGATAAAGAACGGTTGTTCCTATTTTTCTTTAACAAATATAAAAACCCTCCTTTAAATAAGAGGTGCAACTTGTTTAAGTTTCCTTTGTATACCAAAAGATTGGAAAAGGTAAAAACATTTAACGGATATTTCCTTCCTGCAATTTCCTTCCTGCAAAGGCGTTTATTGTACTGTAGCTATAAAAGAGTAATTTTCGTACTTTCCTATCATGGTGAGATTTTGAAGAAATACAGAACTCCTCAAATCACAAACACACTGTGTTTAGATAGCAGTAAATCTTTACTGTATTTGAATTTCAGGAAAAAACTGAGTTTCTTTCATCTTAATAGATCAAACTCATTTCACAGTGTAACTAAGCTCAGTCGGGAACCTAGAAGTTTGGTGACAGATGGAAATAATGTTTATATTTCATATCAGCAACGTACTACGGTTACTTCAGTGAAAGTTGGAATGAGAGTAAGAAACTCTGTCATGAATTTGAATCTGAGAGGCTTTGGACACAAAGGACTTGAGATCTGTCTAATCGAGTGACAGAAGAGAATGGTTTAAGCTAAATATCCCGATTTTTTTCTTTGTCCACAGTGTTTATTTGAATATAAGCGTTCTTTCAATGTCAGAATTTGACTTGTGATCATGTCCGTTCATGAACTTAACAGCCTTTATGCAAACATGTTTAACCTTATTGACAGACTGTAGGTTTCATCATAAGAATAGCAAATGTTCTCTCAATATTCCCTTTTATATTAGTTTAAGCAATATATCAAAATCAATTAAAAAGTTGGACAAATATGTTTTCTAAAGAAACACTTTTATTCAGAAATGTGATTCCAACGTTTTCTCAATCACAGTCAAACAATTATTCATGTATATATTGTCAGGTGTATCATCCTGTCTCAGGGTACGTTACGCTAACTCCACTAATCTGTCGCTGGGCTAAGAAGCTAATTTCGCTCGCTCGGCCCAACTTGGGATATAGCCAATCAAATCATTTTCTTGCTGAAATTGTATCGAGAAGGTGGCGAGAAAACGATTTGATTGGCTATACGTAACGTTCGTACCCTGAGACTGGATGTAAGTGTATATGAACAAATGTACAAATCATTGCACATTTGAGGAGTACTTTGAGTTATAAACTATTATAGAGATCGTAGTATATTTTGTCAGTAAGTTTACATTACATTAATAAAGGTGAATTGAAACACCTAACACAAGCTCTGTTGACTTGTTCATACACCTCGTTGCAAAATAACAAAATCATATCAATATTATTAATTTTTTTATTCAAATGTGAATAATAAATGTGTATAATTTTTCTTATAAACTCTCTCAAAAAAGAAACGCAACCCCTCTCTCGATGACTGACAACAACCTCTGAAAAAAAATGGTGAATGTGAATTGGATTTTTTGTCATGTATTCTTAAGTTAGTTATAGCTCCCAAACGCAGCCTTATTAACGCACGCTGACATTTAATCCGATTTTTTTCGAGAATGTGCGAAAGAGTCATGTGTATAATGCTGAGAGTGAACTGCACGTACAAATCAAGGAAATCACAGTTTAAGCCGAGTTATAAAATAGTTTTTTGCAATATATTCAATTCATCTACTCCGAAAATCAAGGTCGAAAATGTCCCGATTGAATTTTGCAGATTGAAATAATGCCACTGGTCGGATTCAGGCAAGGTAAAGTTTTGGAACAGATGCTCGCCAGCTAAATGTCCGTAAAGCAACGATTTGCCGACTTTGGAATCGCTACAGAGAGTTCCATGCAACCAAAGACCGTCCTCGGAGTGGTAGAACAAGGATCACCACAATCGTTTCATCCGGGTCATCCACCTAGGTAATCGGCAAGCCATACCAACCGTCACTGCAACACAAGTGCCTGGTTTGAGGAGATTGTCGGCCCAAACCATCAGGAACAGTTGACTTGAGGCTAATATGCATGCATGACGATCATTTGTCGGCCCTGTTCTGACGTCAACGTCTCAGATTGAGTCCCCTTTCCTACTTCACAGACGTGAAATGAGTAAATGAAAGAGAAATGAACGTTTTGCACCGACCTGCGTTGAACAGGTCGACAGATTTGTAGAATGGAGCGTCATGGTGAGGGGAGCCATGTCTTACAACGGACGATCACACCTGGTCATCATTTCCGACAAGTTAACGCCCAACGCTACAACAATGATGTTTTACAGCCACACCTCCTTTCGATAATCGACCAATAGAGGGATCTGTTTCAACAGGACAATACCCGCCCTCGCACAGCTCGTGCAACAGTGGATATTCTACCGAATTCCAATGTCGACTTCCAGGTCGCTTGACATCAACCCCATCGAAAATCTTTGGGACAGCAATACAGGATGGTACTGAGCATTACCACAGGAACGGATTTGCCGTCTGATCCGTTCTGTTCCGAGGAGTTGCAATACTGTGATTACAGCTCGTGGCCCTCAAAATAGATACTGAAGAAAGCACCCCCTAGTTTCCGTCGAATGTATAATAAAAAACCATGAAATTGAGACCTTATACTACACATACATTTGTTTCACCATGTAAAAAGTTAAAGACTGATATCAACACTGCATAAAATCAGGGGTTGTGTTTCTTTTTTGAGAGAGTTTATAACAGTTCTTACTGATTAAATGCAGAATTCCGTATTGCATTCTGTATTCCAAAATCCTGGTGGAGACACCAAAAATTTGTAACCTGGGCTTAACACTGTGTTGTGTCCTTGGGCAAGGCACTTCATCCACATTGCACTCAGTTCACCCAGCTGTATAAATGGGTACCTGAACATGGGGAAAGTACGGACCTATATGGTCGCGCGAGGCGCTTAGTAGCTTGACTCGAAAGTACAATTCCTTCAGGGTAATAATATACATTGTACTGCCATTGTATCGCCGTTGAGCAGTCCTGGACTGGATACTAGGCGTACAAATTATTATTATTATTATTATTATTTCTTATCATAGAATCAATATCGATTGTGTTTTAAGGAAAATGATTTGCAATAATCGTTAGGGACTAAGACTCGTACATGTACATAAAAATATAATTTTGACATGAGGAAGAGAATTAGAAAATAAGAAAATACAAATTTGGATAGCAGGGATAGATTTTAATCGTTTTATTGATTGCTATGCCGTTTTTTAACTAAACGACATATAGCAACCAACTTAAAACTTGAAACCCTTGAATTTGATAGAAGAAAATTGGAAACAAAGTTAAAGTACATTATATGTTAGTTTTGAACCTTGTTAATTTGACTGATAAAACTTCGTTAAGTTTGTCAAACCAAAATGAAACAAGCCTGATCCTTTGTTTGTCAAAATTGATTCAACCACTAATGTGGCTCATGGCTTACATTAAATATAATATTTCAGGATCACCCATTAAAATTTTTCTGGTAAGATTAGTTTGTAAATATTCTTTATTGATTACTCATAAACGATTGCTATTGATTTGACCTATCGAACTACAAAAGAGAACACTGACCTTTGAAGAAATAGTGTGTCAAAAGAAAATTGTTTTTGTATAACAAACAACTTAACTGAACATTTGTATCATGTCAAATGTCCATCCCTCAAATTGTGAGAACCAAAAGCAGTAGACGTTCCCAAGAGATCTGTATGAGTTTCCATTGATTTGCAGTATATCACTGGCTTCAAATGTTACAAATTGGTAAAAGCTATTGATCTAACAAAGACAGTCGTGGATGTGTTGAGCTGAAAACATACATTTTATTCTTTAGTGAAGGTTGTATACATTCTTAAATATTTAAAATATCAATAGAAATGATACATCAACTTCGTTTGATTTTCCTATTTCTGTTTCATACACCTAAGAGAAATATATTCTATTTTATCAAGTTATAAAAGTTGCCAGAATTAATAATTAATGCAAGAAACCACAATGTTATTTAATGCCCCAATTGCAAGAGAATTGCAAGGTATCTAAAGGGACAATATAAAAACTTATAAACAAGATCATTTTTTTAAGACCTTTGATTACAAATGCCTTGTATAAATTTCTAGTAAAGCAAATGAACCATTTATTCACACATTCGTGTTGTAGTGAATGTATTTTGGTTTTTGATTTTGGTAATATCAAATAGGGCAAAGTCCTATTTCTATGACTTACTTTTCAAGTTTTTGTGATTTTATTACCCCAACGTTACGTAGACCTTAATAACCTTAACTTTACTTTGACCTGCACAAACTGTAATTAAAAGGTTAAATAACTAACATTCAATATGCTGCTTTATAAATTGTAACACATACAAGGGTAGGTCTTTCATGTATATCCCGGTTTTAAAGGGGGACTGAAATGGTCTATGGTCACTTTCGGGATTCATAAAAAGCGGCTTTCAATTTGTATAAGAGTCAACTTTGAATTTTCGAAATCGGACGGTAACATGCCTAAATACGGCCTTTAAAATACACTGCCTAATTAGCCCCGGCGAACAGAATCTGTGGTCACTGAAGCGTGTCCCGAGCGTGTCCACCTACTATGTCGTAGCAGTAGGTGAATAGTTTCACCTTATGATAATTTTTCAACGGGAAATGATACCTTTTTAATCGTTCATTTAACATTCAAATATTCACCAAAAAAACACTCAATTTTTGTATATTCCGATAGCGTAGATATTCGACGACTCAATAACGATTTATTCAAGCCAATTATAATTGTAGAAACATGTAGTATCGTATATTTCAAAACCCTATCAAATGACGCAATAAGGCGACTGTCTTGTTAAATTGGCGCCGTAATGGCTAGACATGTCCGTTTAAAGTGATAATCTGATGGTCTTTTGTTTGCTGAATCTTCATAACATACACTGACTGTTATTTCCGACGGTGACCAATAACAAATCGTTTATATTTTCAGTGAGCAAACCGACTACTATCTACTATCGAATACATGCAATGCTATTTTTTGTGAGTTTATTGCAATATAAAGATATATTTTAAAGAGGTCATTAGACGGTGAATAATGGAACCATGGCGGTTTTAAAAGAAAGAAAAAGTGTGAACGGTTTTATGTTATGTATTATGATATGTTTTCTCTTTTGAAAAGATAGACACCACAATGCATAATCTATAGTACGTTCACCGCATTTTTACAACACATATCAATCATAAAATGATTAAACATTATATACTAGTGGTTGAACTATTCACGAAAAATAAGGTTTCGAGTCGTATCGAAAATGAAACAATGTTATATTTGGGATCACACTGTTTTGCATATAACATTCCGCATATTGGTACAGTCTTTTAGTGGATGTTCAGGAGCCGCCTGTACGCTGGAGATATAGATTCCTGTCTTCCTGGGTTGTCGATACGTTACTCTACCAGTAAACTCTCACTGTACATTGGTCTGATCCCATCTATCAGTGAAGGTTTAGAAGCGACACCACCCAGCCTATCACACTGAACAGCTTGGTGCTTACATCCGCCCATCGAGTGTTTATCATCACTGCATCCGCCTTTCTGAGATGAGATTGGCCTTTTTGTCTGGTTTCTAAATGTCGGGTTTGGGATGTAGACAGACAATATGTGAAATATCAGACAAACTTTGACCAGCTGAATCTTAACATTTCCAATATAGACTCAGAAACTTAGGTAGAAACTGTAAATTATTTCACTTGGTCAGTGTTAAAATGGCGTACAACCTTTGTCCGATTTGCATATGTAGGTTCATAAACTTGTGCTTTTATGACTTTGGTTGGTAAATATATTATAAAAAACCTCAATTACCTCGCACTGCTTTCATTAGTCGCAACCTATCTGCGAGTGTAGGTCCAGAGGCAACATCAACCAGCCTATCGCACTCCACAGCTATGTCATTACATCCGCCCATCGAGTCTTAATCACCACTGCATCCGTCTCCGGGAGATGAGATTTGGCCTGATTTGGTTGGTTTCTTAAAGTGACACAGAGTATGTTGATGGGATCACATATGACCAATTTGGAAATCTATGTTATAACATCGGGAACCACTAACTGGTAATGAAATTAAAAGTTCTAGGTCAATCGGTACATTTGAGCGATAATACGGCCATTCAAAGTCGGAATTTTGATTTAAAAAATGGACAATGTAGCTCGAGTGGCCAGCGCTAATTCGCCAAACGTAATTTTGAAACCTTATAAAAAGCTAACAGGAAGATTTTTTCGATTAGATAGTGTTTATTACGTATTGTTACTAATAGGTAGGTTCATTGGATGCAAAATTTCGAGTATTACACATATTTTAGATGTTTATTCGATTGTTCGACAAAATCAAGGAATTTAGAGATATTAAGAATAAATGGATAGATTTGCAAATCCAGCGATCAGATATGAACTTCAATCAGCATATTTTGTATCTTTTTAACCAAATAAAATTTTAAGAAATATAAGTCTCTTTCAGGTCGGATTTGAGATGGTGATAGACAACATATAATATAAGTTTTCAGTTGAACCATAACATTTCCGATATAAAACTAATTAAAAATCATTTAACTTGGTCAGTGTGAACATTCCGTATAACTTGGCCCATTAATAATGTATAGGTTAGCGAAAGCTAAATATATGTAATGGTTTGAGTTTTTCAAATTAAAATGTTTCTAAAATTGCTTCAAATATTACAATGAAGAAACATGGTACAATAACAGCAACAATGTTCACAACCCCTCAAAACAAATTTAAAGGTGTAGTTTGGATTTATATTGACTTGACAATTTGCCTGACATTGGTAAACACATAGCTTCCAGTATTACAATCTGAACTGATTAAATTAAGGTTATTTCTATAAACATTAAATTGTACATTAAAAAAACATACCAATGCAAAAGAGCATCATATTAATTAGATTGCAAGTTTTATTTCACACATTTACAGTATTTAGGCTCGCCAAGAGAAAACATCAACAGACTACA
This sequence comes from Steromphala cineraria, assembly GCA_916613615.1. Taxonomy (NCBI): domain Eukaryota; kingdom Metazoa; phylum Mollusca; class Gastropoda; order Trochida; family Trochidae; genus Steromphala; species Steromphala cineraria. Next base: position 43,699,882 of record OU744723.1, read on the forward strand.
CATGGTTTTATTTACTTTTGAGATATCTGTTAAAATAAGTTTAAACCGTATATGTTAGGAAACATAATCTTCCTAATCAGCCGTATATGTACAAAACTCTCTCTGAAAATGTTTTGGATAACAGCCATTTTGATTTTTATCCCACCGCTCTATACGAATATAGCTAAGAGCATCCTGTTTTCTGTCGAAATAGGAAGACGATTGCAGATATCTGTCCTGAAATATTTCCTGAGCTAGTTATACATGTCGAGGCGCAGCTTATTACTTCCCCCGTTACTCATGAATATCTCCTGCTTTGTTGAACTTTCCTACTTTCCTCTCAAATTTTCAATTTTCACTTTCGTGGCGAACTGTAGGCAACACATCAACGAGAACAAAATTTGTATGAAATATTGCATTGTACATTTTGATAAATCCGTGTGTCACCATTAGTTTAACGATAAGCAGCAATTTTATAGAGTTTATGTGTAATTTCATTCTCTACCCACAGAGCTAGCTCAGCCATACCCGAACAAGCCTCTGTTCTTATTAGCCAAATACATGGGGTAGAAAGGTAGTAATCTGATTGGAGGCAATCAAAGTTAGTTGTGCAATCAGCGCGGCAGTTTCAATAACTGTCATTCGCAAAGCCTCGGTCATTTCCGTTGCTTCGGCATAGTTTACAATGACATTTAACATCCAGAGCAGATTACTCTTCATTTAATAAAACATCGCATTTTACCTTCTCCTTACTTTTTGTAGTTTAAATAGTAAAAGAAAATTTACCATAAAACAAATAGTAATATACAGTACTATCTTTTAGAAAACCTATCCATATCTGATTTTTCAAATATTCCCCCCTCCCACTATTAATGGAAATAAGTATAAAGGCATGATTTTTTTCATGTAACTTTACGACCTTAAAGGCTGTTTTCAGTCAAAGGTATCCAAGACGTGTTGTCATTGGCTTCAAATAAAAAGTTTCAACTTTTTGCCGCTAGAGCTTGATCTTGGCAAATAAGAACAGAGACTAGGTCCCACCTAGCTGTCTCTGTGGGAGAGAATTGTATAATTTGGAACAATTGATATCCGTCTTTTGACACCAAAGTATGTACCTGACATATTGTTCGTCTTTTAAAGAATGTTGTTTGAATGTTTGTGTGAAATTATGCCTCTGTTTAAAAGGAACTTTTAACAATTTGGCATACCAAGCATATTATACAAGAACTTCCTTCTACCACGGCACTTACTTCTTATGGAATTACCACGCCTTGGAGAGCAGTGTTGTTCAAGCATTAATAACATCCCAGCCATTGTCAGATGTGTACGTTTCGTGTTGTGTGTTGATCTTTTTGATAATGATAATAACAATAATGATATCTCTTAATTGTCCTGGTTACATTGTAATTTGTTGTTTGTCCATGGAACCCGGCAGAGCAAGTTCAAGCCTTATCCTTAAAGCAAGGAAACGACATCCTAACCGTTTAGAGATTTTTGATATGACGCTGTATGAATCGAACCCGACCTCCTAGTGACGTGCGGACACTATACCAACTGAGCTACGTCCCAGGACGGGCATGCTACATAAGGCAGAGGGAATCACTTTCTAATCAATCGCTCGTAAAGTCCATGAGGTAACCAACTTTCTAATCTCAGTTCAACACAGGCAGAGTTTACTCAGACAATGTGATGCTGTTTATCAAACTAGCTACGAGTTGCTGTACTTAGGTAGATTGTTCATTTTTATTGAACGCTCTGTTTCTATGACATAGATAAGCAAAAACTACCGATTTATTCAAACACATTTCCTAACATATATTCAAGTCAAGTGTTTAATATATTCTTGTTTTTATTCAAACCATTTTATTTATAATACGACAGCTGAGTTTGATGCAGTTAGTAAGCCCATCCTCGACTGGAGCCTTAGAATATAATAAAACTTCTAAACATATCAGTATATCTGTCAACAACAGACGAACTTCTTTTATTTTGATGGAGAGTTGTTTAAGTTTGTGTCATGAGAACAATCCGTATAATTAGGTAGTGGAAATGTTTGCAAAACTAATTCATCATTTCTATATTAACATCACACACTTGATAACTTTTTGCACTTTAATATCCTGATGAGTAAATGCAAGATGAGTAGACTTGAATCTTAACAAAAGGTCATTACCCAAACAGATACTGCTGAAATATGTTGTTATAACATATCTAAACATCATATGTAATAAATCCCTTATCGCCTTGTATAATACAACCAACTTATTAAACTCAAAGGCCAAATACATCCCACGCCAATACAAGAATGAACAAATCTGAAAAGCAATTTACAGGGAAGCACGTGTGTTGTCATAGCAACTGAGAGATTGACACCTAAATCCATCAACAAACTCGTTAGAAAAAGAATTTTGGTAGCTCACGTTAAGCACTGAACGACAACGCCATTTTAATCAGTGTATGTATTCAATTCCACCCTAGTTTTAACTTAAGGATCATAAATTTAGCTAAGTATTGTACATTGTATATGACAAAAACGAGTGGACAACCAGTCTGATTACTAAAAATTGCAGTTGAATCAGAAACGTTTGACGTTAGTATTACTAAAAGGTGTAAGAATAAAGCATTTTCATATGTTAACGGGATAGTATTTTTCAGCGAATTTAACTTAAACTGACTGCTTCCGTAGGTGCTTCACATATTATTTAGTTATCAACGCATTTGTTAACTACTTTACTTTGTTCCAATTGTAATCAATCTTGATTTATAGTTACTTTCTGCCTTAATACGATGTTATAAATATGCTGGAAGTAGTCTTATAAGAACTTAAGACTCTGAGTAATATGTTCAACTTGTGAACAAAACTAAAACGAGAACAGGTGAGTCATTCAAGTGTTAACAATGATTTATTTGAATTGGTAGGATATACAATGCATACATGTAATACATTAATATGTAAAAGCTAACAGGTGTTACAGAATGATATACAACTAGTATGCATATATTATTTAAAACAGAGTTTCTAAAATATAATTGTCATGTTGGTAATCAATCTGTGTGATGTTTTGAATTTATATCGCGAAACATGCCATAATCGTTCGTATCAAAGCAAAACCATATGTTATGAAACTCTCGGAGTGGCTCTTTAAAGTCATAGACATCATTGTAAAAGTTTCAACATCAGAATCGGCCATCTTGATGGGTAGTGTTCAGTGACATACTCGGGAGGTGTTTTATGTGTTTCTTTTGTTTGCATCCTGCTACATACATGGACTCAGTATAGCAGTGAAACGGAGTGGCTCTTTAAGGTCTTGCATGTTGTATTGATCATTGTAGACGTCATTGTCAGTCTGTTTTTCTGCTAGACTGTAAAATTTCGAAAGTAGTCTGTCTTGAGGTCGGGTAGATAGTTTACTCATAATTTTATAATGTTCACATGCATACAATGCATTTATCAACCCGAGGATAGTTTTTATTAAATATCAGATAGATTGAATGTTTAAAGTTTAAATGTCACCTTTTAAAGTATATCACTATGGCGTCAAAACCAACTTTTAATGAATTAATTTCAATGTAATGCCTTTAACGGTGAATGACATATTCGTTCATAATGAAAGTATATGACAGAATGAAAACAATCACTCTAGTGCTTTAGATTGCTATTTCTTGTTCAATAATATATCTGTGAATAAATGTTACATATCCCCTAATAGAACCTTTAAAAGAATGCTTGATAAAAAAAAATGACAATTTGAAAATTCTTAATCATCAAGTTTTTTACCATTCCTTGTTTGGACGTCATATCATGAATGGAAACGTTGACATTTCGTTTCTAAATCATTTATTTGTATGTAGATATTCAAAAATGTCGCGCAATCTCAGAGGGATGAATAGGTCAGCGAATGATAGGTCAGCATTACCTGCGAGTCTTATATGTAGGTTAAATAAAACATGAAGTACTGTTGATTAACGAATTTGATTTCTACCAATCTATGAGGTATAACAGATTTCTGCTATGTACATGTACATGGTAATATAAAATATTTTGTGGTGTTTGCCAAATATATGATTATTTATTTATCCTAAACACTTATACAACGATGTATAAATACACTTGATACCATATGTTGTTGATTTCGATAAAACAAACTACAAACTTTCAAGGAACCAGTTCCTTTAGTCATTCGAGTGTTGGTCGGAAGCGATATTTCTTCATGTTTCACCACAATGTCAACAAACAATTAAGTCCAATGATGGTAATTGATGATCTGAAAGTTAGACTGATGTTAAAATATTATAATTTTAGTCGACCAGTGGTCTTGATACAAAAGACGATACAACATGTGTGCTTCCTGATCTAACGTTAATGTCAAACAAAACTGCAATAGTCCATTTTGCCAACATCGAATGTAGACAATCATGAAATATATTAACAAAATTTTATAAAGTTTGGAAACGCTGGTCAATAAACCATTGGATTCACCGATAACTGAAGTCATCAACTGTTTTATTATATGATTTATGAAAGTTTCAATTATTTTGAAAACTATTCAATTATTTTAAGTTTTTTCGGAAGCAACTCTTTACGGCGCTCCTCGTAGTGGCGATCTATTTTTAGCCCCAGGTCATTGGATTGTTATGTTGACCTCGCATGACGTTTCCCGCGGTCAACATAAGGTTTGATCATTGTCGGTGACCACCTTCCTCGACCAATCAAAAGACAGATCACTCGTCCATCATATAAAAAGATGTCTTGTTTTGTTTCTACACTCGCTCAACAGGAACGTGCAGATATATTTTCACAACATTCTCATTGGTTAATTTGAATCACAGCGTAAGTACATAGAATTAATCCAGAGAAGCAGTTTGCTGCAATCACTGAAAGGGCATAATTCTTGATAGAGAGTACCAAAAAAGGGCATGATTATAGTTTTGCCAATTTCAAATAACCACAGCCTATTACTGTTTGAACACAAAAAAAACACGGTTGTAGCGGAGTGAATCCATTATGGTTCACAATGACTTTTGTTTCTGAGAATATTTTCATATATTCATTGTTCCTTCATATAATTTTTATTTTGTTTTTCGTATTCTGTTGGAACCATAAATTCCACAACTTAAATATCAGGATTCATGTGAAAAGTTTACATTTTATAAGTTTGAAAAATACTTATTGTAGCTTGGTAGCGTTTTTGTTGCATGTTGTGTCATTAGAATGTTATATAAAGGTTATACCAAAGATTTCTCATTTATTATACGCCCCTGAGTATAAAGTGATATTTCTCCGATCTATGACATCTCGCAAGTGTGTTAATTTCTTCATTGCGACAGAAAGTCAGAATCTCGATTAAAAGAAAATTAAAGGCATCAGAAAATGTGAAATCATTCGTGTCTCTAACTCGGTAAGTATGTGTGATGTTATTTGTGACAATGTAGTGTCATTTGCTAACAGCATAATTATAACCGAGACATAATACTGTTGATACAAACTTTAAATAACAATATTAACACAAATCAATTGACATTCTTCCTTATTCAAGATAAGGTCTTTCTGGTCAGACAGAAGAATTGACACGATTGCACCGATTCACCCGGCCGCTATGTCAATGCATGATCTGCACGTGCTGCACGCTTTTTGCGTTCTACCCGGTAGCGCTTGGCCGTGCTAAGACAAAAATTGAGTAACTTGTATAATATTTAAACATTCCTAAATTACGTGGTTTTCTTGAGCAACCAATGAAATTACCGTTAGCAGTTATAACAAATATGCAATATATTGTTATTCATATACGGATTTATTTCAATATATTTTGAATAACAACATTTATTACCCTTTTTAAGAGAAAGTGATTTCCCAAATTTCTATTCGACTTAGAGAATCAATTTTATTTGCTCTTGTAAACAGCATTTAGCCAAATATTTTGGTAGTTCTAATATTTCATATGAACTTCAAACACATGATTTAAATGGTGTTTACTGAAAATAAAGTTTATATTTTCTGACATATTAAGAAAACTAAATGTAAAGGGTGGCAAACTGGCACATCGAAAAATATAGTGTTATTATCAACTGTTTCACTCATAAGTGTTCATGTAAGGGCAAAATTTAAACAGAAAAACTATGGCAAATTATCCGGTACGGGGAATGATTGACAATGTATATGTATGTCACATGTAACGTGTCCATTTCCTCGTTTTGCACGTGCGATCCGACTGGCATGTTAGTAAACTATATCATTCTTCGATGATTGGGATATAAACACAATGTGTTGTAATCAATGACATAAAACATGATTATTTTGAATATGAGTTAAAGTAAGCTACGATAATACAAGTCTTGCAACTATATCATCACTTAAAAACTCCACAGTGATTTGACAACAGAGAAGATACATTATGTGACAGTTTTCAACAGTCAAGTCAAATCAGTCTTAACATGTACATTTTAACTGCAAACAATAAGAACATACAGAGCATCTTAAAAATAATGGGTAAATTTCACTTTTGAATTTGATCTCCCTAATAAGCGTTATCAAATCACCATCTAGCTAAAGCCAATAAGGCCCTTTTTGCTGTTAAGCAACTTCAATACAAGTTAAAGAATATTTCACCATCAGTTTTATTAAAGATTTTTAACACCCAGATAAAACCCATTTTACTTTATTCCTGTGAAATATGGGGCTATTCCAAAAATGTATACGTCGAACGTTTTCATGTTAAATTTTGTAAATACGTTCTTGGTGCTGGGTATAATGTTCCAAATGATGCTGCACTGGGTGAATGTGGTCGACAAGGTATTTTTGTAGATTATCATAAAAAATGTATTCAATTTTGGTTAAAGTTATTATTCATGCCCATACATAGATACCCAAAACAGGACTATCTTCTCTGTAAACCATTAGATGAGTGCAATCGCACAACATGGGCTACGCATGTAAAAGGTATTTTGTTTTCATATGGATTTGGTTTGGTATGGATTACCCAAGATGTTGGTGATAGTACTTTGTTTATCGATACCTTTGTACAACGACTTAAAGATTGTAATACTCAAGATTGGTACTCTAGAATTTGTGAATCAAATAAGTTATCTAGCTATAAAGATATAAATCGTTGTTATCAGTAGCATATTATCTAAATGTAATCCCAGTGACGGAATGTAAAAGACTCTTATGTTTATTACGCATTGGTGAACTTCCCTTGATGATTAATACTGGCAGACGATGTGGCATTGCACGGTGTGATAGGATATGTACATTTTGTGTGTTAGGCTGTATAGAAGATGAGTATCACTTCCTTCTGAAATGACCATTATATTACCATCTTAGATTAAAATATATCCCACAGTATTATTGTATTTCAACGAATATGAATAATTTTGTCACACTTTTAACATGTACGAAGGAAAATATTTTGTTAAATATTATTAAGTTCATTAAGGAAGCATTATGAGAAATGATAGAGGTGATAGACATCTGTCACACTAAGATCGTAATCTCTACATTGGCCTATGGCCTTAACACCGAATAAAAGAATTGAATCTAGCTAATTGCAAACCTAACCAAATCTGTATTTGTGTAATCCCTTTGTGTAAAACATTGCAACACACAGTTTGTCTCCATCAACACACAGACCAGTCGGATCTCGAACACCATTCTCTTCTGTAAGAATGTCTCTAACAAAATATCCTGTATTACTCAGATGAATCACTTTGTGTTTGTCACTATCAGCTACTAGAATGTCTCCTGTACTGGTGGTTGTAATTCCCCATGGATCTTTCAGAGCTCTGTATCCAGTAGGTGTGTATGTGAATACAATATCTCCAGACTGTGTCAGACAGATGACAGACTTCAAACCAAAATCTGACACGAGGATAGTTCCTTGTCTGGTCACATGGATGTATTGAGGATACCTGAAGCTCTTTCCTATTGTAGGAAGTGTTGTGAAGGTCTTCAAGATGTTTCCCTGCATATCAATCAGATCCAAAGAAGGTGGAGACTTGGAACCAGCTACCAGTGTTGATTGATCCAGAGTAGACAGACCCCCGTACTTCTTACTTGTCTGTATTGTAGCCAGGAGTGTAGGGTCAGGAGTCACAGCAACTGTGATGATACACGGTGAGTTGTCGAGAGACACAGCTACCTTACCTTCACTGATAACTGTCATACATGAGGGCCTACCAGACACCTCGAGTACACTTGAACATTGCTGTCCTGCTTTAGTGTAACATGATTTCAAAAGGCATCTATTAGAATCAGCAAAAAGAGTTACCTTAGTATCATCAGTGATCATAACCAAACTATCTGTTACCCAGCAACTGTCTCCCACATTTTCTGTATCTTCAATAACTTCATCCAGTACAGGTGTAGCAGTCAAGTCTATTCTGTTAGTATGTTGAATGACATCCATCTTTCCTATTTCTTTCTTAAGATTTTCAAGATTATGTACAAGGTTCAGGCGAGCTACATCTGCTTCATCCTTCCTCTGTGTGCCTGTGACGTCAGCTCCAGCTCCTGATCCAGACGACAGATACATCTCAAACAGCTGCGCCTCATCCTCCAACTCCAGGGCCTGCTGGATGGACTGAGACTGCTGCTGGTACAGCTGTAGATCCATTTGTTTTGTCTTCATCATCGACCTCAACATCAGTGTGTCTTGTTCGGTTTGATCCTTTACCTGTCTTATCAGTTGATCTTCCTTCTGTTTCAGCGCATCGATAGCTTCTTTTATGGAATTTCGTATTTCTGATTCCAGCATGGACCTATCAGCCAAAAGGTTTTTTTCTTGTACATCCAGTTTGTGAACCTCGCCCTTAGTCAAATCAATTTTATCTGCCAAATTCTGCTGATGACGATGAAGTTTTGATTTGACCTCTGAGAGCTGTTCCTTGATTGTGATGACCTCTTTACATGATCTGTGAGCAATACTGCAACAGATAGTACACAAGGGTATGTCATGGTCTGTACAGAAGAGTTTCATCTTCTTGTCATGTTCCTTGCAGATAAGTTGCTTCTGTCGAGGCTTTTTTTCTGAGACTTGTACAACTTGGTGTTTTTTTAAGTTTGGCATTTTATCGTGCAGTTGCACTGAGCATTGGTCATGTCCTGGAAAGTACCATCATAAATCATGTATAACAGTGCATGATTATAATAGTTCCATACATTATTTTTACTTTAACAGCTTTAAAATTGTGAACTTTGTACTCAGTTTGATGCAGTTACGAATAGGATTTATATTGCATTTGTTTATTTCATTAAAATGATAACTCATGCATAGAGCAATTAACATGTATGTCGTGTGTGTATTATGTAATTGAATATTGATTATATCATTGATATGAATGTTGGAGTGTTGATAATCTCTATTTGTTTGAAAGTTACCTTGTACAACTGAGTCCATGAGTCCAGTTAGAAGCAGTCCTGGTTTCAGCTGCCCCGCCCAATCTTCAACAGGTCTGTAAGGGTGAGGCACTGGGGTCTCTTGTCTACACGTGGGACAGGGGATGGTCTTTTTTTTCACTGCTTCTTCTTTTGTCTGTAGATATTTGCCCAGGCAGTTCTTGCAGAATGTATGCTGACAGGCTAGTGTTACAGGCTGCACAAACACCTCCATACACACACTGCAAGTCAGGAAGTCGTCATGTAGCTTGCCTGCTGTCGCCATCTTGGACCTGTATACATAGAATTGTTAACTGTCTGAATACCGGCGATATAAATACACTTTTGAGTTCATAAAGAGTGAGATATTCTGTAAAATAATCTTCTATCTGTCAATAAAGGCAAAAACCTTTAACATTATGTGGGCGTAGTTCTCTGGTTATCTGATTGGTCTAGAACTTGTCACGTGACAGTCCTCAGAAAAAAAACCTGCTGACCCCGAGTCCGACAAATAAGTGATTTTGACTTAAGTTACTAAAAATAGAGCCGATGATGCCAAACATTTACAGTTGTTTCATGACGTCATTACATTGATATCATGACGTCATTGACCCATCCTTGCCAACAATCCAGCCAAAATCCCGACACAGCTGAAGTTTTCTATTCCTTTTTTCGTATATTAACTGAAACATAATAAATCAATTATGGACTGGTGAATTCGGTCAATACATTTACCTGTTTTTGTAGACCCGAAAAAACAGTATCGACCTCAGACTTTGTCCTCGGTCAATATTGTTTCTTCGGGTCTATTAAAACCTCATTATCAGTCTATAATTGTATAATATTCTACCAGTTGGCTATAATGATGATAACCACTCGAGTGAAATCATGAAACAGTTGCCTGATGTAACGAATGTTGTTCGTTCAACGATTGGATCTTTGTGCAAAAATTACCCTTTATAAGAACGACATACTATGAAAAAATTGTCTTAATAGACATGATGATTATCTCCTTTCATTTCGAGGAAAAATTTAATACTTTCACTTGGTTCTGTTCCACTCATTAAAATATAATTTTCTACCTCATTTAAAGAGATACACAAGATATTAGTCAATGAACGACAGGCTTATATTTTTATTCTTTATTTTTTTTAAATATTTAGTCAGACTTTCACAATTGTATTGTCCACTCAGTGTGTCAATTTACATGCATGTAAATCATTAATTATGTTCTAAAGAAACGTTCTGTTAATAAGTTTAAGAAATATGTTTTGAACACACACAAAAACAAATGATGATAAATAAGAGGGGAGAGTTGGAGACTTACAATTGCAAAAAGTTGAGGAAAAAAATTTCTTTAAGGAGAGAATTCCAATATTTCATATAAACACAGAATTTCATTAAAAGGAAATGTGTAATTATTTGTATCAATTTGTTTCTATGATGCACAAATTGAATGTTACCTTCAAAGGAGCAAAGAGAGCCAGGGGGAGCGTTAGAATATTTCCTCATGGTCAACACATTATAGTTTCAGAGTTATCAACTAATTCTATAAGCAAATTTAATCAAATAGAATTGTAATTTTCATTCTATTATTTTCCTGCATTTTTAAAAATTGATATTAAAAATGAAATAAAAAAATATATTATAGGGGTTTTGTTTCATTTAAAAACACATATGTTTTCTTTGATTTTTTAATATAGTTTGATATTCACCATATATATTGTTTTATCTCTAAACAATTAAAAAGAGAGGCCGTATGGGCAAGTCCGACAGAGATTAGATGTTTGTAAAAAGTTAAATTTGTCTTTAAAACCAATAAATGTCTTTGTTTCTTTCATATATTTATTGGTTTCTGATAATAAATGAGTTGAATTGTCAAAACTCCCATAGTACTTAGAAATTCGTATATAGTGATCATTTAAGTTTTTGGATAAGAACTTCAAAAATATAGGTCCATGACATATAAAATCATGTTTTGTTCTTTTTTTGCATACTGAGCCAAGGTTTTTTTTTCATAAGTTTGTCTATGAGCTGCATGGCACTTTAAACAAACCTTTTTTGTTTGGAAATGGCTTATTATCGGCGTTTGACATATCATATTTGTGTGTCTTTTCGAATGGGGCATGGTAGGTTAGGGGCGCGCTGTGTCCTGGTCTCCCCTAATAAACAAAACATGTTTGCTGTAAACAGGATAGCAGTTAATTGCTGCTATTCACATGGTCCCACAAGCAGTATCTTAAACATGCTCCACTTTATAAATGATTCTTTCCTATATAATTGAAACAATTTCAAATACAGAACACAAATGCTTGTCAACCCTTTTGAATAATTCCAACTGTGCTTTACTGTGCATGAATTATTCAAGTTATTTTCATTTTATTTTATGCCAATATTAGGAATGCAAATATTTTATAACAAAAAGTAATTTATATATTCCTAAAGAGCCTTTGAAATGAAAATCCATCTTTTGTTTGAACCGAACATTTACAATACCATGGACATAAAATATTGTGCGATAAAACACTCAGCTTAAGTCTATGTGGCAGTATATAGGTAAACAATATCTTCCCTGGTGGTAGAGATAGCAAAAGAGTGTTAGAGTAGGCAGACGTTTAGACCCTCAAATACCTCCTTCACAACCTATCACTTAATGCCACACACAAGACTATCAGCTTTCTTACATTATACCCGTACAGCATATTTATATGACTGGTGAATTGACAATGAATATAAGCCCACATAGAAGACGTAGGTACAGACCCTCACCTTCCTATACTGTGACCAAACACTCAATCAATGATCTTACATGAATAAACATATCTACTTCAACCCGCCGCGTAGCTTTGTGATCGTATTCAATATATATGTTTTGCTAAATAACTTGAGTCATAGTTTGAGGCTGTCTGTAAATAGAGCGTGTACAGTGGACACTCGTGTAGACCCTCAACAGATTGTAGTGTATACCTAGCCAGTTGGGTAACTCACGTTATTTTTGGAACTCGTTTTTCAGATATAAGTGACATTGCGGGTAGAGTGAGAGTCAAGATAAGTCCATATCGAAACTGTTTCATTACATACAGTTGGTGAATTATGGGGCTTTCATGACAGTTCCCAAACCGAAAGTAGAAACTGACCACTGTTTCATTCGCTTATTCTGAAATAGACCCCGGTCAGTCCGTGCTTTGATACGATCAGATAACTATGGAGGCTAATGTGAAACAAGAAACGAAAACAATAAGACTCAAAATAACTCACCTTTATGCAGTGATTACGGTCAGGACATGTTGACAGCAAAACCGGATCCTCCCACTGTATGGACGACTCGCCTTGCCGTCTGCCGAGTTGGCGACTGGTCACGTGACTGTAGATAGGAGGCTCTGTATGAGTGTGCTATGCGGAAGTGTTGAAAACGAACTACATTTCTTGTGTGAATTTGATTTTTATAATGATTTATTATATTAATTATTCAACTTAGTTCCTGATAGGGAAAGGATAGACCCATGAATGATGTTAATTACCTATTAGTAAATATACTGAGCATTCACAACCCAGAGTCTATCAAAGTACTAGCAAATAGAATAACTAAATTGTTTTATTGACGTACTCTATTTACAAATGGGTAATCTTCAGCTTTTATATAATTACCTTTTTAAGTTTTATTCTTTTTTTATTAAGTTTTAATTTTAAAATCAAGCATATTGTATTCACATTTAACGCTTCATACATTTTTATTATATATTCATGTATTGCTTCATTTTATTTCATTCTTTTTTACTTTTATTTTGTATTTATTTATTCATTTATATTTGGTAAAATAATTATTGTATAATTTAACGCGCCTTAATTAACAATGTTCTGTTATTATTTATGAATTATTAAATGCTATATTGCCAGTGTCTCATAACTGTTTCATTGATTTCACCTAAGGGTATTTAAGACAAATAAAAGGACATTGTTGTGACCGTTTTGAGATTGCAGGTCGTTTACATTATATTGCTTGTATCAGAAACGTATATTTTGACTTTAAACATAGTACAAGGTATAAAATGGCACATGTTGCTCTCATGTAAGCTAAGTGTTTGGAAGGGGGAGAGGGGGGCGGATGTATTAAAACTGTCTAAAAGAAAAGTTGAGATTTAGCAATAAGTTTCTACTCTTGCTCAAAACATAGAAAATTCTTATTTATTTACCGTGAGTACTTTGCGAAGAAATAATGTTATTTTTCCAAAGCCTTATAACTTCTAGTCAATGCATGTCAAAATCTTCACAAAACAGTTTGGCTGTCTTGTTAACACCGTTTGAAATCGTTATAAACCAACACAAAGAAACCTACCCGTTCACATGCAGTCCTTGCAAACATTGAAGCCTCTAAAAATAGAATTATCTTTACAGTACTTTCGCCTACTTTCAAAGTTGTATTGAAATTTGATTTTATTAGAGTTGCATGTCCGTGACAACCATTCATAACAGATCTTGTTCAAATGTAAGTCCAAATGACAATGTGATAATACGTACATAGGATAAGGCTGATCTCAAGGGCTTTCCATGGAAAGAAAGCTGTCTGCCCGAGGGTTCGGCCTTTAACCTGACCCGCGGCCCATCCAAACGGCATGAGCTTCAATGAGCTTTTCTATGTTACTGAATGCATAACCAATATTATTGTTGAACCCTAAGTGATTCAATTACCAAAAAAGGCGTTACAATTTGTATAAGTTATTATCAATAAACCCACAGCAAAACAGTATATTTTGAAAATAAAAACGCTATTCTTGTTGTTTTTCCAGAACCTAAATTATAAGTGACGAGGAGTCATTTGATTGCTAACTTGACATCCTCAGATATTCACAGATATCAACAAATAAGTCTGCAGTCGATGTCTCTGACATGTCAGAACCGGGAGGACCATGCCAAATTGGATTAAGAAGACGTCTCCCATCTAATGGTAACCCTTCATTTAAGTAATTTCAGGGCTTTTTCATGAATTTCCATCCTTCCTATACATGCTGCTCTGCGGCGTTAAACGCTAATTCCCTATTATGTTAAGAGTAATGTTGTCATATATATATCTTATTCACAATAAATACACTGCACTAAATGAGTTAGGGATGTTTGAATTTTTATGATTTATATTTCGTCAGTTATTTTATGACTACATTTCTTTATTCGTTATTTCAAAATTAACATATATCCCTGCCTTTCTTTTGTTAAGTATTTTAACTTTGTTAGTCATCAAATATATTCAGAGGTGGAATTTGATTTGTTACGTCATTTTGCGACATATTTGTTTGGATTGATATATTGATTATGTTTTCTGCAGATGTTGGTCAATCCATTTCCGTTTTGCCAGTTGTTGGTACCTCAACACTTACTGCCATGCCCACAGGTGATGGTCAGTATTTTGCGCTCAATAATAGAATAACATAATGATTCTTTGGATCATGTTTCAAATTTTCAAATTCAAGTGAAACTTTATTATTATTGCATCAGTTGATATGTTCATTGTAAAACTCCTAATGATCTTTCGATTTTTGTTCCTTTTTCAGTTGAAGCAACGTAAGTAAGTTGACGTAACAGATGTAGACTTACAAGAAAGGGCCAAACCGTTTGTGCCAAAGAATACAATGAAGAAGAACAAATGGGCTTACAATTTGTTTCAAAGATGGAGGAAGGAATTCTTCAAACTGGAAGAAACAGGAACGGTGATAAAACAGAAATCTATGACTTGCTCGCAGACGACCAAAGGGATGTAGCTGACTATTCTTCCAGAGAGCTAAACGTCATACTACAAGCTTTCTTTATTGCACTCCGCAAAGAAGATGGCAGCGAATATAAAGGGGAGAGAATTCTGGCAATAATGTGCGGTATCCAACATTACATTTCTTACATACTCATTTGGACATTCACTCGACTTTTTTAAGGATGAGAAGTTCCAAACTCTGAAAGTCACCATCGACACAACAATACAAAGCAAGTGTGCAGTGGGTATCGGCTTGCAACGAAGTCAGGCTCTGGTGGTAACCTAAGATAACGAAGCTATCTTGTGAAAAGGGGGGTATTCTTTGGGCGGATACGCCACAGTCTCTTTTAGACACTGTCGTTTTGATAATTGGTATGCATTTTGGGCTTCGGGCAGAGACGAACATAGGAAACTGTCATTTCAGAATTTTGTAATCAACATTGGCAGTGACAGTCTTACTTACCTTCAGTATATGGAATCAGTCTCTAAAACATTTTGTGACATTATCTTTAAGTACAATAACGTTTCAAACATCACTATCATCTGAAACTATATCATGATTATCAGTATAGATTCTTTGATAGAGCTCTATAGAGCTTGAATCACGTTTCACACTATGAGATTTCATTCCAGCAGAATTGAAGGGAGGCAACTCCATGTGGATTGAATGGTAGTCTACATGAGTAACTTACCATGACACGTGTGACTGGTGCATGAGTAAGACAAACATGTAAATAACAGCAATTATATTTTCTGAGATACTTATTATCGCATAACTTATGTCCTTAAATAATTATTCTTGTTTTTAAAAAGTTAACTTGATATAAATGTAAATAAAACCTATGTTATAAAGCACAGACAGTGTTAATTAATTTGAATTTTAAAAATAAAATTTGAACAAACAACAATATGCAATGCATCCAACCGTTATCGCGCCCACATGTCCATACAATGTATCCTTATATTAATATATACAGTGATGAACATTCATGTAACTGTAACATTGAATGAGAAACAGACGTGTAGACAAAAGACAAAGCAGAAGTGATAATTTTTAGTTTCGTATCCATTTGCAAACAAAACCTGAACCGTAGTGTCGTATCACTAATATGTGCTTATAACTTCTGTTACTCTGTCGCCTGATCAGTTCTGTCACAATTACTCTGAACATAGATGCGAGAATGCGTCGTACGAACGTAACCAGCCTGCATGTTTCAAGACAGGGTGTGTGCATTGGGAAAAACTGCCCTAAAGTAGCCCCAGAAACGTGCACTCTCGCTCGCTCTCATATCTAACATGAAGTTTCCTGTCCTTCTATTCTCATGTGATGCAGATCTGAAAGAGTCATTTTCAGAATCTAATTGATATGAAACGAATACACATGGAGGGATAGGCATCATCGAAGGGTTTTGGGGGACCTCACAAAATATCCCCTTAAAGGAATCTTTACAAATAAAGAATCTTGCCCCTCCCCCAAAACGCAATATCATGCGAGTGGGTTTTGGGGTCGTTAAAGGGAATAGGAAATAAGGCCTATTTGGAGAATTAGATATGTTTTGTGTAGGAGAATGTTCGAAAACTGGTTTGAGGACATTCTCTTACTTAAAACAAAGTTTAAGTAAACGAGTTTCTGCTGCAAGAATGATCGCCACAACGCAACTTTTCATGTGCAAAACTAATTGTGACTTATGCTCTATATGTATGTCATGATCTTCTTGACTGTTAGTTTCAAACACTCCCCTGTCAAGTAAACATCCGTACAGAATAAGTTTGCCTAGTTAAAGGAAGTACACATTAATTCCTTATGATTTATATTAATTTACTTCGTCGAAACTATAATGTATTTTACACATGTTACTTCTACTGTATATTATTTGATTTCATTTGATATATTTTTTATATTTTAAAAGTTTAATTATGTTATTTATTACCAATAAATAGAGCAATATTTCTTCTTTTTCTGAATTATAAACATAAGAACTAAGAAAGGATAATCCTATTGGGGAAATGGACATCTAATAATCCACAGTGATATACATGTATATCCTTAATTGTAAGTAGTACACTTGAATAAAAAGAAACAAGAACATCGATCCTCAATCGTACTTACAAATACGAAACAAATAGCGTGTACCATATCCTATTTTTGAAATATCATTTTGATTATGATTATGCTTAAGAGAAAAATCTTAATTTAATGGGGCAGTAGCACGTTTTAAAGGGGAATATAAGGTGATGTCAGGAAAATGAAAATTAATGGTTCCAATTGAAAGACACTGTATTTGAACTAAATGGAGCAGTAATAATTCAAATACAAAACGTAAAGTTCAGCCATGCGAACCCTTTTTCTTTCACATACCAAATAAAAGGTTTTTCAAACAAAGTGGCCCCGAATGGATTTCATGTGATACTTGATACTTTGTCCTCTGACTATGGATTATTGGCTTGTGTAATGAGATGTTTAACACTGTCAAAATAATACATTTAACATTAAATTACAATTATCAGTGAAACATTAAAATTAAATTATCAAAGAACATGTAACTGCCCCTTAAAATATTAATTAAAAGATAATTAGTAATGACATAAGAATTCATATCTAGTACTTACTAAGTAATAATTGAATACCTAGCATTTAGTTAAGGCATTAAGAGATATTTGAATTTGGTGATTAAAAATTCATTCGATGGAGATAATATAAAAATAAGTTAAGTAAATATGATATAATCTCGTTATTAGGTATAAATAGTATAATCGTATATCAACTTAACGGTATCATTACATAAGCATTCCATATCAGGAAAAAAAATCAGTAAACTTATATGTCTGTTTAACTTACTTGTAATAGGCATTGCATATTCTCATTACTGTTTTAAATAGGATTGTTTATTTTTTCGCATAACAGGCGTTTTATTTCCAGTTTCTTGCGTTTGAAATACCTTATTTTCGTTTTTGTTAGATAGCTCTACTTTCCTAAAATAAACCGTGCACATGTCCCTTTAAACTTTAATAATATTTTGCGATGCTTGTTGGCCGGTTACGTCCAAGCCGCCATTAGTTTTGCACGCACTTTTGGAGTTCAGCACTTTTCTCGGGATTAAGGCAGTTGCGTTCGAGCGCATTGATTTCGATGGCAACATGATTGGCATCGGTCCAACAAACTATTGGAGACCTTCCGTAAATTAGTCAACTATTGGAGACTTTCACCAGCGAAGTACGTAAACAAAACAATGCTAATGTTTACGTAACTTTGTTTTAAGTGTAGGAGAAAACATGCTCCACGTGCAAAACTAATGGCCAGTTTGAGTACATTCTCTTACTTAAAACAAAGTTTAAGTAAACGAGTTTCTACATAAACAATGATCTAATGTTTATGTAACTTTGTTTTAATGGAGGTATAAAGGGATAAATGGACCAACGAAATAAAGTTTAGCTCAATCAAATAATGAGCAGGCGGCTTCTAAACTTCATGACCTATAAAAAAGTAAACACAACTTGACCTCTGACCTTCGTGACGTCACGAAGGGAATACATTTCGTCGCCATTCAATATGGCGTCATAGAAATAAGCAGGAAAATGAGTCAAAATACTTTGTATTTGTGAATAATGTGTTCTTATTTATACACTACACATAGTTATAATATACGTTTTGTATGGCCATGGGATATAGATATGCATGGTGGTAGACACATTCTTTCCGGGAAGCCCGAGATCGAGTTCATTCGCCGAGTACGAGAAGGCTTGCGAGTCGCAATGCCTTCTTGAAATTTTCAGTAGATCCTGTTAAAAATAGCATATATAGTTTTCTGGAGATACCCAAAGATAAGGAGATAGTCAATAATACTTAAATGTTAAATAAATTTTAGCGAAGTTTGATACAATGGAATAAGTCTACTCTATTTTGATTTATCGTCTTGTCTTCAAATCTGCATGACTGCATATTATTATCTGCGGGCTTTGTAGTTCGATTTTCAAAAACAAAACAAAATCTGGTCAAGAAGTAATTTTGGTATGGAAAGCTCTTATATCATCATCTTGTAACTTAATATTTTATATTTATACATTATTTATTGGTTGTCAAGAAATTCATATATTCGAATATCTCAATTTCAAAGTCATAGAGAATCTAACTTCTTTTTCCATTTACTTTAATATTTAAATGTATTGAGTATCGTTTGGAGAATATTATTGATATATGCATGTACATCTGATCAGATTTCAAAATGCAAATATACGTTAAATGCTTTAATCATTACATGTGTTTGTACTGGTGATGAAGAACAGCTCCGCCTTTACAACAGAACCATCATCTTTTTAATAAGGATATTTAGTATAATGATATCAGTTTCATGTTTATAATTGAAATTGAACTTGTGCGCATTTTTTGGAGTTTATCATTTAAAAAGTGCCAATAAAAAAGTAAGTAAACACAATTTAAAGTTTAGTCATTTTATTAGGTTCGTCTCAGGAACAGACAGTGCAGCAATATATATTACTGGAGAATATCATTGTGTTATTTATTCATAGCTTTATTCATAGCTTTACATCTGTAGATCATTCTTGTGTAATTTTCTATTCAATGTTGGTGCACTCTAGAAAAAATGTAAAAATGAGGGAAATAGATTAAGTTAACTAGTACTGCTAAGACAATGTTTCTTGTCAAGAAATAAAATCTCTTTATAACAGCATCATGATTTGAGTTCTGTTTATGTAGCACTTGACTTAATCTCTAGGTAAGAGGGGACAAGGGGTGGGTCTTCAGCCTCACACTTTTCCTGGTACTATAATTTTGTAACCTTGACCACCAGGACACCTGAAGTATATATTTCAATCAGGTGATATGTAGGCCTATACATACATTACATTATGAGCAACAACTCAAAGATGTCAAGGATAATGGTCAGACTTCAAATAGATCTGAGATAGACTACAAGTTAATATTTTTTCTATGAAATAATGATTATTCAGACCATCCTTTAGTACAGTAATTGTAAAATAATGTTCTTGAGCACATAACATCTAAAGGTAAGGCTTTAAACCTACTTATGTTTTGAAAAATTATATTTTTGTAGCCTTTTTATTCACTTAAAGTAAGTGAAATGTATTTAAATAACCTAACTGGAAATTAACTTCTGGTAAAACAACAGGCAAATATTTGTTAGGTTTTCATTTAATAAAAAGATTTATAGAAATTCAAGACAGCATTATTTATTTCAGATGGACTATATGTAGGACCGGCTACAAAATTAATGTTTTAATTATGGATATGAACAAATAAATACACTTATTCACACAAATACACTTCTTAATAATTATTAGTAGTAACAATTAATTATTGATTGAAGTTCATTAATACATGTTTGCTTAATATTGTAAGAGCTTTAATTTAATTGATCAAGGGTACAAATATATTTTCGGAAATAAATATTTAACAAATCTTTCAAGCTATGTTGCACAGTATATATATAGGCTGACAAGGCCTATGGTATATAGTAACTATCAATCAAACTTTGCACTTTGTCAAGATACAACAGATTAAAAGATAAACCAAAAATAACAGACAAATGTAAATTCTGAAACCAAGGGAATAATAGTTATTAATATAATGTTTGTCTCATTTGTCCAGTTCGTCCCGTTCATATTCTGACGATCATCGGGCAAGGGAGGTAACTCTAATTCCATACAATAAAAATGTCGTTTTCACACTTTTTAAGCATTTACAAACTAATTGGTATCATAATCTAAACTATAGTTGATATGAATTGTGATTAAACGGTAAACTTAATTTGACAAAGACAGAATTCCTTCGAAATCGAACTTACAGTGAGATGTTGTTCCAACGTCAACAATTGTCTTCGGACGGCGTGATCGGCGTTCAATCTAAAGGACGATATGTCGTTGCCGACTCCATTGAACAGGGTGTTAGCTTAAATTGAACTTTCAGAGGATAAATATATCCCCAAAACTCTTTTCCACGGTTTGATACGCAAGTAGGCAACGTTGACCAGTGTTGTCATCACTGACTTCCTACGTTGAACGTGTGTTGACGCCATGTTTGTGTTCCCTTTGTGATGTCACAATGTCACGTGACATCAAACTTGACCTTTTTCTAGGTCAGTCGATTTTAGGTACATATAGAAGCGTGTAACTTTTAATTGCGGTTTCCAAAAAAATATTTTGTAGTGTGAATTTATTACTATACATATATGAACAACGCCTTGTAGGTCGAAAATTATAATTTCAACATAATTCCCTAAACCCTTTAATATCCTGCTCAAGGAATACCCATTGTATTTTGCGAGCTGAATATTGCTAGAGAACCTTACAGTTCTGTTGTAATTCCTTAAATTACTGTCCATGTATGATTTGTATATCAATGACTCTCTTCGTTACTAAAGGCACTGGAAATGTTAATGCTTGTGGCGTCATCAAACTTTACAAATGATGTTTCGACCTTGACCTTTGAAATAAGCATCGGTATCCCTATATGACCCCAGCGAATACCAAATATTTGGATTAATCTTACCGAAAACACTATCCTTTTTATGAAAAAAAGTAATCCCCCTCCTCAAATTCCAAAGTGTTCCTATGCCTATGGTATGCGAATTGAGTAACACCTGTTGGGATGTTGACAGACACGAATTCAGTTGGCACACAGTAGTCCAGTAATCCTGGTAAAAATTTTGACCTAACCAGCCACAAATTGCAACAGAAATGATTTCAACTGTTCTAAGATCCTGAACTATTCCTTTATAACAGAGTGGGGGATCAAGGTCAAATTTGACTCTCAAGGTCATGGGGGTCATCGCCGCTTAAAAAATTATGTTTTGAAAAGCTAACTTTTTAGGAATGTATGTTATTGTGTCATGTCATATATCAAATGAAAGCTCTCATTACAAGCTTTCTGAAAATGTATACTTTTATATGCTTTGGACCTATCACTTAGATGCTTCCAAACAAAAAATGATAAATAAGATAATGAAAATAATAACCGACATCCAAATATCAATGAAAATGTTTTCTGTTTCAAATTAATATTCATTAAATCAATGATTAATTGTTTGAAAACATTGAATATCAATTTACTTGTAAATTGAAACATAATAGTTAAAACCTTCATCTGAGGTCCTTTATTAAAATGTTACTGACATAAGTTGTCATCCAAGTAGTACAGGAAGTGCATCAAGAGTTCCACAACAATGTCCCAGATATGATGTAATTAGATGTATTGTGCCCTCTTTGGATGGAAATAAGGTAAGATCTTTTCATAATATCATAGATTACGTACTCAGGCATAGTGATGACATAAAAAATAATGTTGCTTTGACATATTTACTATGTTTTTAAACTTGGAAGAAAATTGTTTTTGAATTGTCCACCATGAAAACTTTTTGTCAGGATACTACTTTCCCGATGACTAGTCTTACTGACAAACATTTGACAATACCTCAGGTGATTTTTATTTTATTTTCACAAAATGCTTTTTTTCAATCAGTAATCCTTTTCAATTAACACTAAAGTATATATTCAAAAGTGTGTGTAGTTTTGATCATTCCCCTTAAAAGTTTATAATAATTTTCTTTAAGTTTCCATGGCGATGGATTCGACGTCAAAGTGTATACTGTGTGGACTAAATCTGGATAATGGCGAGGCAACAGTAGTATTGAGGGAAAAGGGCTGCAATGGAATAAACTTTGCAAGTTCAAAACGTAAAGATTCCATAGTTGTTCAACCCGGCCAGTCTGTTCACATCAAATGCCGAAGCAAATACACTAATCCCAATGAAATTCTGATTCTGCAGAAAGAGACAGCTCCTACGGAAAACCGAGAATTGCGATCACAAGAAAAATCATTCTCGGACTGTATATTTTGTGGTAAAGCAGCCAAGACTTCAGGAAAGAAGAGGGGACATGATGTTTTCCAAGTTCGGACAAAAACATTCCAAAATAACATTCAAAACATATGTGACATGCGCAATGATGGTTGGTCTGTCAAGGTAAAGGCAAGACTAGAATATGTTCAAGATTTGAATGCTGCTGACGCTGTCTACCATCAAACGTGCAGCGTAAATTTCAGAACCAACAAGCACATTCCACAGTCATACCTTCTTCATGACGATGACCTTCCAAAGAAGTCAAAACTTGGCAGGCACACAGACTCAAGAAAAACTGATGCTTTCAACTATGTCATAAAATATCTTGAAGACAATGATGATGAGCAGATTACCATTCAAGATCTCATGTCCATCATGGAAAACATACTTGCAGGAAGTGGGTGTGATGCCTATGGATTTACCTTCATGAAACAACAATTGCAATCACATTTTCAGGATCAAATTTTCATATCTGAAATAGATGGCAAACCCAACATTGTCACCTTTAAAAGGACAGCATCAAGTATATTGAATGAGCATTACAACTTGCCCAAGAATGAAGATCCTGAAAAAGAAAAACTGCGACTCATTAAAACTGCAGCAAAGCTAATTGTAAGTGATGTAAAATCGATGGATGTTCCACAACAAGTTTACCCATCACTCTTTTCTCAGAAAGAATCTGATCTGAAACAAGCATCCATTGGTCAGGCTATTGTACAGTGTACCAGACCAAGACTCCTCAGAGCACCACTTCAGCTTGGACTTGGGATAGATCTCCATCACAAATTTGTCTCAAGATCACTAATTGACCAACTTCATGACTTGGGCTTCTGCTGCCCCTACTCAGAAGTTAAGAGATATGAATATTGTGCTGCCTTTGAGCAAGGGTCAGATATTTCCTATCTTGAAACTGATTCATCACTTCAATTTATGGCTGACAATGTAGATCACAATGTGAGGACACTCGATGGCTTTAACACATTCCATGGGATGGGAATCATTGCCTCTGTTACTCCTTCCAACAGAACACCAAGACCATTGCCAAGAAAAGATGTTACAGTAGAGGACATTGTAGCAGTAGGAAGGATAAACATGCACTTCTACCAGTTTCCGGCAAAAGGATTTTGGAGTCTACAGTACCTTCCCATCAAACAATTTGTTGGTCCTGATCCAACCTTCAACATTGACATTCTGTGGAAGAGTGTCTGGCTACTCCGTCCAACACGCCCAAACTGGTCAGGCATGATGCAGGCTGTTCATCATGGTCATCACCCAGGACAAGCATCAATCACGTACCTTCCAATGATTGATATGAACCCAAGTGACTTCATGTCATGTATATACACTACTTTAGTGTTCATCACCAATCAAGCATTGAGAAACAAGGTTACTCCAATCATCACTTTTGATCAGCCTCTATGGTGGAAAGCTTCATTGATAATATCAAGAGAACCTGCATCAAGTGATTTGAGAAGCATCATCCTAAGGCTTGGAGGACTTCACACACAGATGAGCTTTTTAGGGTGCATTGGGTACGTCATGTCTGGATCGGGTCTACTTGAACTTCTTGAAGTTATATATGCAAGTAACACAGTTAATCACATACTAACTGGAAAAGCTATTGCCAGAGCTATTCGAGCTCACTTCTTGGTAGACACAGCACTCAATGGCCTGTTGGTGTCAAGAACTTTTGAAGTTGGTCTTCCTTTAGTTTCTGCTGAAGCCGAACTTGCCACTTCCCTTCCTGATACTGATAATGAAGATATCAACACCGCAGTGATGCTGTATGATGAGCTGATGAGTGATTCCTTGACTGTTGGTGAAGTAGTTTCCTCAAGCACATTGGAACGAATTCGCCTTCGATTAAACCAAGAAAAAGATGCCCTTGGCAACATGAGGACAGCAAAACTTTGGATCCAATACATGGATATGGTGGACATCCTTTGAAAGTTCATCAAAGCTGATCGATTAGGAAATTGGGAAATGCACCTTAAATCACTTGCACAAATGTTGCCATTCTTTGCAGCTGCTGGTCACAACTTGTACACAAAATCAGTACGATTGTACCTCCAGATGATGTCTTCCCTACAAGAAACAAATCCAAAGGTCTTTGATCTCTTCAACTCTGGTCATCACGTAATCCGTCGTGCTCATCGTTTTTGGGGAGGACTTTCAACCGATCTTGTGATTGAACAGGTTCTCATGCGGAATATCAAGACAAATGGAGGACTAACACGTGGAACAGGTATGTCTTAAACACAGAGACTTGTTTGGTTGATGTCAATGCCATCATGCACCGAAGTCAGCAATGCCATGGCTGATCTTACAAAAAGTGGAAACAGAAATTCAGAACTTCACAAGGACATGTCTCATGCAAGACAAGAGCGAGACAAAGATTGAAACATGAAACTGCTACAATTCCTGCAAGAAAGAGACCCTTTCAAGCTGGACCCTGATCTCAGAAACATTGCAAATGGTGTTATTGCAAGTTCAAATGTGAATGCAGATGATGCATGTAGTGTTGGAAATTCAATTTTGGACTCGATGACAAACAAAACCACTACAGATTTCAAATTCAAAAGGAGTGAACAAATTAAACAAATGAATGCAAGACCAGTTAGACAAGATGAGGAAATCTGTGACATTGATCCAGTGCTACTGTTCCAACGATTCCTGATTGCTGCACGACAGTCAACACATGCCCTCCAATCCCTGCTGAAGTTTGAGCTATGTAGCTATCCACCTGCACTATTTTGATTCACCCTTGTACCTGAAAGAAGCCAGCAAGTCTGCCCTTGCTTCATTTATATCAACTTTGCATGATGTTGATTCTCTTCCAGCTCCAGGATCTGATGTAGTGTATGTCCTTGACGGCGGGGCTTTGCTTCACACTGTACCTTGGCCACGTGGACTTTCCTATGCTGACTTGTGCAACATGTACTGCACATATGTGAAGAGACACTATGGCACGGCAACTGTTGTCTTTGATGGATACTCTGATTCATCAACAAAATATACAACACACATGAGACGGACTGGTGGAGTTGTGGGACCAATGGTGAAATTTGATGAAAACATGATCTTGCAGTCAAAAAAGGAACCTTTTCTTGGCAATGTACAGAACAAGGAACAATTCATCACAATGTTGAGTTCCTATCTACGAGCTGAAGGATGTGAAACCCTTCATGCCACTGGTGATGCTGATGTCATGATTGCTCAAACAGCAATTTCAATGGCGCATCACTCATCCACTGTTGTCATAGGGGACGACACAGATCTGCTGGTCCTCCTTTGCTATCACGCGAACCCGGACTCTCATGACATCTTCTTGCAATCAACGCCTAAGAAAAGTTCTATGAAAAGAATGCCGTTTTGGAACATCAGAGAAACAAAGAGCAAACTTGGAGAGGAAACTTGTCAGAACCTGTTATTCCTTCATGCTATCTTAGGTTGTGACACAACATCACGCATCCATGGCGTTGGAAAAGCTGTTGCATTTAAGAAGTTCAAGCAGGATAAAAACTTAAGAGATTGTGGGAAATCATTCAATCAGCTTTTTGAATCTATCACAGCAGAGCAGATCATTCAATCTGGAGAGACAGCCATGGTTTGTCTCCTTAATGGAGAAAAAGGAGAAAGTTTGGACATGCTCAGATACAGACGTTTCTGTGAAAGAGTTGCCTCAAGTCAGATGCATGTACATCCCCAGAATCTCCCACCTTCGTCAGGGGCAGTCAAGTACCACAGTCTCCGGGTGTACTTTCAGATTCAAGAGTGGAAAGGAAGTCATCATTCCCTGAGTTTGACAGATTGGGGTTGGAAAAGAGATGGCGACAAGATTTTACCTTTGAAAACAGATCTTCCCCCAGCTCCAAAGGAATTGTTGACAGTCATCAAATTTTTAGAAAGCTTGTAATAAGAGCTTTCATTTGATATATGACATGACACAATAACATACATTCTTAAAAAGTTAGCTTTTCAAAACATAAATTTTTAAGCGGCGATGACCCCCATGGCCTTGAGAGTCAAATTTGACCTTGATCCCCCACTCAGATTTTCCTAGATTTTTTATATGTTATAAAGGAATAGTTCAGGATCTTAGAACAGTTGAAATCATTTCTGTTGCAATTTGTGGTGGGTAATCTCATAAAATTACTGGACTACAGGTATTTGGCTATGGAAACGTTCGTTCGCTAACTTTGAAGATTAATTTGCCAGCAAGGTCATATGACTTAAGGAGGTTGGATAATAACGAGGTATTAAGAAAACGATAAAATTCGTCTTATTTTGTTGTCGAATTTATGTTTGTGATATGTTTATTTTAGGTTTTGCTATTAAGGTATTACAGCATGAAAATATACTAATGCAGAAAAAGGAGCTTGAAAGTAGAGTTACTCTAAACATATTAGGTTATGTCTGTTAAATATTTATTATATTATGAACAAAAAATTCTTCGAGTTTTTTGGAAAAGTAAATATTTTAAAGTTAATACACACTTGAATTAGATTCAAAAGAAACAAATTATGTTACTTAAGGAAAACAGAGTTAGTGACAGTCAAATTAGCCTTATCAATGAAATTTAACATCCAGTTTAGATACCTCTTCATTGTAAACCATGTGTTTTCAAGGTTAATTAATAACATAAATTTTATCATAAAACAAACACTTATGTGCACACTTATAGTACAGTTATTACCTTAATAAAACTAAATCGTTATTAAATTAACACTGTCAGTGAAAAATAAACCAAAAAGTATAAACTTTTCAATACCACAATTTGATGGTTGCGGATGCTCAGTAACAAAGGTATCCAACCTTCTTAAGATAAGAGAACAAATAATTTCAATTGGCAATCTTTTGATAAGTGCCTATTTAGGCAGAAATTTACTCAATTGAATTTTTTCCTTCCTCTGTACTATGACCACTACAACCAATGAATTTAAAACAAAATTTCTATATTTTATGGCCGCTTCTTATGCAAATGTTTTCTCTATGAACACTTTATGTGTTTTTTGTATATCTGAGACAGGTACCATGATACGCCAGTTAAGGTTTCACCTTTTCTCTTTCTTTCTTTTTTTAGTCTTCGTTTCTTTCTGTCTTCTTAAGATTACACAATTTTCAAATTTCAAAAGAGTTAAAGTCATAATTGAAGAACTTCTAAAACTACAAAACAAGCTATCTTTGTGGCAACAGGGAATATAATAGTAGATGGAACATGGGTATTCTGCTGTTAGAATAGAGCTACATATTCAGTGCCAGCAGAGACAAGAGACACACAGTTAAATATGTACATAATAATATATTTATCAATCCATATCTATATAAAACCACTATCAGAGGATCTTTACGATGTAGTCTATAGCATACATGTACATCACTTTTACGGTCTTAGTAAACCAAGCCTCAATATTACTCGTTTCACTCCGATATTTTGTCTAGAAAGGTCTAGTAGAGGGTTGCTTCAGCCGACCTTTCTGGGACCTATGACCATCAAACGTTATACATGCGAATGCAGACTATTGTGACTTGGTAAGATGAATTCTGATTGGTCAATTCGACACGTGGGCTGATGCAACCCTCTACTAGACCGTTCTAGACACAATATCGGCGTGAAACGGGTAATAATTATGTTTGGTTAACTTAGACTGATCACTTTTGGCACTTAAGGCAGACTGTTTTTTACATTCCTTGTGTACAGACGTATTGTAGAACCACTGATAAAAACATTCAGATTAAATACAGGTTGATACGTTCAACATTTCTCATTTACCACTTGAATATTATCCAGGAACATCTTCTCTTCTAGTGCTTAATTAGCATGTTGCACATATTGAGCAACATTGACTGAGGACAACGCCATACTATCACTGTGAAAGTTGATTTTTCATATACATTGGTGATAACGTCCTCCTGGCTGTGGTTGTGATAGTCTTGGTCCTAATTCTAAGTCTAGATTCACTGAATAACCCAATGAAATAAAACCCCTGAAAAGATAGAATAATACAAAAGAAATTACAGTAATTTGTCAGAAGATTTCATAGATTGTATTTTAGTGTCACTGATCGATACGATATTCAAGGGGAGATTTCAGTTAATGCATACAATTACATAAGTAGATGATTATAAAACAACCAAGTTGAAACAGGTTACTGGGAGTAACAATCTTGTTGATTTATATTTGACAACTTGATAAAGAAGAGCCTACAAGCAAAGTTTGTTTCTACAAAATAACCCAATAGGACTGCCCCGTTGATAAGTTTATTTCATGTAATCAAAGGAATACGTTACCATTTGCAAGACACAGGGAGAAATACATTAAACAATTATTATTATAATGCAATTATAAAACGAACGCACTATATCGAGCTAAACTATGCAAATCCATTTCTCTACCTCAAATGTGTTGAAGGTGTTAACACAAAATAGCCGCCAGTGATTATTGCTTGATACATGTTGTCATCATCTTACTATGCATATTAAACATATTGTCTGGTGACCCATAGAAATGAAGAAGATACATATAACTAACCTCAAATATTTAGAATATTTTTTAATTTAAGATTAATTGTGTTTAATAACTATGCATACTTTAAAGATTGCCTAATGACTTTTAGTCCAATGGAAAATACATATGGTAACTCCAGTAGGAATGATTAAGAAGATTAGTTATTTTAGAATAATTAAATTTGATAAAAAGAAATCGTTGGTTGCAGCCCTTCATATGTCTGAATGGATAAACGGTTCAAATAATTTCGTGCACTTTGGCCAAAGTTGTGTGCGGGCTTTAGTATTCAGAAAAAATATTACTATCAAATGTTTTTTTAAAACCCTGCTAATGTAAAAGGGAGCATATATATTCCTAGTATACATTGAATTATTTGTGTTTTGTCTAAAACCAAGTATTTTATAAATTACACAGTATAAGGTTGAACCTTATACAATCACCTATATTTGGTTTGATAAGAACCGCCTATTCCAAGCAAAGACTTCAAGTTTTAGACGTTGCCCTAGCAACGGGACGAGTGAAGCATGATTTGCACGTGCAGTTGTCTATTTCAGATCCCGCACTGTCACACTTGGAGAGACGAGACAGACTTGAAGAAACTGATCACTAAGCTTGATGTTATGATAACTGATTTTGAGTTGATTAATACTTTTTTCGTTGCCTTTGCCCCCAATTATTGGTTATGAGTGGATAAATACTTTGTAACCTTTTTATTTGCCTTTGTGCAATTTTGACATTTTTTGGAAATTTAAGACCCTGTTAGAAAACTTTTACAAGTTCCTCCAGTTCACAACTTCTAAATTAATCATTTCATTTTGACATAGAGATACATAATAATATGTCGGTATGTCATAATTAACAATTTTGAAATTATTTTAGAAAAAGTTTTGAATGATAATTTCCCAAGGTCCTACTTTTAGCAAGCAATTCCGGGCGATGTGTATTTTTGTGCCGACTCAGGTAAAATCTGAAGCGCACATAAAATGTCTCCCGTCATGATCCTTTCCTAAATCTAGCTTTAAAACTTAAAAACTGGCTGTTATGATAATGGTTGTCTTCATATCAAATAAAAATGATGATTAACATACAGTTATTTAGTCAATCACATAAGCCTATTTCCAACACAATTTGCTTTTACAACTTATTTCACTGAAAGAGATTTCTGGACCAGAGATGAACAAAGTATATAAACAACGAAACAATCACATATTCCCGCGATTCAAAGTGCTTTCTGCTTTATGGTGTGGTTTAATTCAAACATAGTAGCAATAATATGATTTAGATGTTTCAGCAATGAGGCGTAGACGGAACTGTTTGTCATAACGTGTAAAGCTTATTATTACTCGCCCGTGTAAGATATCGCAGTTTATTACACACGTAGGTAACGTACACGTGATGGCATACTAATCTCGTACGACACACGTGTGTCGTATTGCGTTGACCTGTGTCGTATCAACATGACCTCGCATTTCACAGATTTCATTGGTTAACCATTGACCTCTCATTTAGGGTCAACTAAAACGGAACTTGTTTCGAATTAATAACAAACATGTCATTTCTTCAAGTTTACGGCTTTATATACTTAAAAAAAGTTGATACATAGACATATACTTAGAAAACATACGATTTGATCAGTGTGCAGATCAGCGAATGCATTAATAATATTTTTACTTACATTACAACGTCAACCGTAAGTTCAACATCCGGACATCGCATCATGCACGGTTTGTCGGTGATAACATGTGGGTAGATCAAGCCAAATGCTATCAAATGTGACAAGCACTGAGAATGAACAACTCTAAATTGCAGTCACGGAGTCAGGAACACATCACAGGGAAATTGGGAATTCCCAAACACGCTTTAGCTACACAAGGCGATGACCTTGCCCTTCCCGTTGACATGTCGGGTCCCCGTCACTCTCCGAGCACGTCGTTGTTTTCATTATCATCCATATCAATTTACTCGTTTCATTTGAAGTAGGCCTACCTAGAAAAGTTCGAAATGGTGTTTGTTTCAAATTAAAGATCTCCCATCACATTACCCGTTGGTAAATCTAATCCGTTTTCAACAAAGCCTATGTATCCGCTAGCCAAGCCACACCGACACACGCCTTGACGCTTGAACATGGCGAGCCGACCGAGAGGAGAGCGTTGACAGATTCGACTCTGACTCTGAATAGCATGTTTACATTCTACACTTTCTGTACCAATCATTATTTAATCGTTAATCAAAACTCATCATCGATGAATTGGACCATTTTTGACATTCTTATATTGGTTGATTTAATCGAAACTCGAAACTTTTTTCTTTCTTCGCAGGTTTAAATGAGCGACTGAGCAAATGGACTGGTCACATCACGAATGTCGATTATTACGCATTCGGTTA
The DNA here is from genome assembly GCA_916613615.1 of Steromphala cineraria. NCBI lineage: Eukaryota > Metazoa > Mollusca > Gastropoda > Trochida > Trochidae > Steromphala > Steromphala cineraria. The sequence goes on from OU744723.1 coordinate 43,731,737, forward strand.
TTGAAACCGGTTTCGGATTTTCGGAATTGTTTCCTTGATGCCATACACGAAAATGAGGATTATTAACAAATGTGTCTATTCTAAACGTATGTAATAAATAAAATACCACACTCGGTCACATTAGATACGAATTATACGAAACTCGTGACCTTCCTATGATATCTGACCTCGCTTTCGCTCGGTCAGATACCGCCGGAAGGACACTCGTTTCGTATAATTCGTATCTAATGAGACCTCGTGTAGTATTCTCTATGTAATATTTATATGGCAATATATAACTAGTGAAATAACACAATTGAAGTATGACGTCACAGTAGTGTGTGGTTGTGACGTCATTGTGGAAGCGCGCCATGACAATGGCTGCTGAGTTGCGGAAAAGTTCGTTTCAGCAAACTGTCGCCGGTTTTGCTTGATTTTGAGGGCAAGTAATAAACAGAATACTAAACTCTCTTCCATTTAATACTATTTTTATCAAACTCGTGAATGATTTGGTATCAAACTCGCTTTCGCTCGTTTTATACACAATCATTAACTCGTTTAATAAAAATAGTATTAAATGGAAGGTCGTTTAGTATCCTCTATATCTCAAACGTTTTAATGATATCAACATGGTTAGGTTCATTTCTTCTATTATCTAAAAAGTTACTAAGGCTGTTTTTTTAAATGTTTTTAAATGTTGGGAACACGAACTTGCATGACTCACGATTTAAATCTTACTTAAATATTACTTAATAACTAGATCATTTTAGATTTGGCGTAGCGCCATTTAAAGTTTAAAGGGACAGTAGCATGTTGTAGGGGGGGTATATAGAGGAAACCTGTCTTTTCTGACAAATATTATATTTATAATATGAGGAAATCTTTCTAATTACGTCAAAGAAGGGCAATTTCATGTTGAGCGGCCGCTTGGAAGAGCCTGTAAACGCGGTAACAGTGTGACGTCATATGCGAATTCATGACGCCACACCATTGTTATATGACGTCAAACTCTTGAACTTGACGTCACTCGAGTGGTGATATAGAGGATATCTTTTGTTTTGAGTGTGATATCACTTATCTCTCATCGAGTGACGGGGTAGAGCCAGTATTTTCACGAGTGGCGCAGCCACGAGTGAAAATATAGGCTTTACCCCGTCACGGGATGAGAGATAAGTGATATCACACTCAAAACAAAAGATATTCTGTTTATTATATGCCTTTATGGTCGAAAATGTGGCCTGAATGGCATAACTAGTATAGTAACTCCTAATTAGCAGAGATTAACTCCTAATTAGCAGATAGTAACTCCTAATTAGCAGGTAGTTAGTCCTAATTAGCAGATAGTAACTCCTAATTAGCAGATAGTTGCTCCTAATTAGCAGATAGTAACTCCTAATAAGCAGATAGTAACTCCTAATTAGCAGAGATTAACTCCTAATTAGCAGATAGTAACTCCTAATTAGCAGGTAGTTAGTCCTAATTAGCAGATAGTAACTCCTAATTAGCAGATAGTTGCTCCTAATTAGCAGATAGTAACTCCTAATAAGCAGATAGTAACTCCTAATTAGCAGACAGTAACTCCTAATTAGCAGATAGTCACTCCTAATTAGGATTACACCTCGTGAAATTCGCATATATTAACCCTGACAACTCACGGAGTGGTCCTTTACCTTATCGCTGTCCCTCTTGCTGCTTTATATATGTCTGGGAAGTAACTACGAGTCTTAATGCTTCTCGTTGAACTAAATAAAAGAGTTTGTATTCGAAAGTGTTATGGAAATAATATGAAAGTCTACGATATATAGCAATATTTCGTAGAAATATGCACACTAAAAACTTCATGTACAGGTGTAATGTACAAGCACACGTGATAAACGTTGAAAAAATAGAAACTGTTGACCGACTCAATGTATACTGCACGATCAGAGATATCCGTGTTTATCTACTGAAGAGTGTTGATATTTTCCCGATTTATGATATTTCGCTCGTGTGTTAATTCCTTTATCATTCATAGCGTCAGAATGTCACTATTCGGATGATGAGAATAGTAAATTCAACATCACCTGCATTCTTTACCCAAAGAGGTAACTCAGTCACTCCGATCTAGGCGCAGTTCAAATTAACCAAAATCCGAGGTTCCGGAAGATTGCCCAAGCGTCAACACGATGCAACACCAGCTTTTCCTCCCTTATTTGCAGCCAACGATTACAATCGTGGATATAGTTCTTTGTGAGAAGAACAGAAGCTAGAGTTACATGACTGAGCTGCCTCGGTGGGGAGAGAATGTATCACTGGTGAAATCAATCGTGTATCTAACTGAGTTATGGTCATCGATGTCAAAAGACTAACGACGTAGCTCCATTTTCAAACAACTTAATTCAAACGGAAACATAACAATGCTGATGCAATCTTTAAATTACAATATCAACACATATCAACCACTGAACCAGACCCTGACATTCTTTCGTATTTCAAATAATATTTTTGAGTAAAAGTCAGGCACCGATTCACCCGCCCGACTGCTTTGATAGTGCACAACTTTGCACGTGCTGCACGCTTTTTGCGTTCCACTCGGTAGCGCTCTGCTTCTGTCACTGGTAAAGTATCCCACCATTCGAATATATGTTTCTTATTGACCAACCAATGAACTTATCGTTAGCGGTTATAACACAAATGCAATATCGTTATTTATAAAATGGTTTGTTTTAATAATGTTATATAATTAATAATGATATTAATTAACCTTTTTTAATGATAAAGTGATGTTTCAAATGCTATTCCACCTAAAGATTCAATGTATTTGCTCTTGTTATCGCCAAATAACCAAATATATTGTTTTTCTTTTTTCATATAAAAAATCAAACAAATAATTTTAATGTTGATTACCGCAAATACAAGTTCATGTTTTCTGGCAAAAAAATTATATGCAAAGAGTGGCGAACTTGCACAACTAAAAATACAGTTAAATTATAAGCATTTCAATCTTATGTTTCCACCTTAAAGGAGCAGTAGCACATATTATGAGCTTTTTAACGAGACGGTTTTCAACAAAATGCATGTTATGAATTCATTCTATTATTTAATTAAGTTATATTTACGAAAATAAAAAAAAATCTGTCGAGTACTTTTCGAATGAATCACCAGTAAAAATAATCTTCTTAATTATGGAAACGTTTCCATAAATATGGCGGACAACCGGAAATGCATAACTCGCGTCTAATACACTTCACTTCCGCTAGTTAAAAACGATTTGCAACAATGGGAAAACGTGGACGAGGACGACTTTTCAGCCCATCGACGATCAGATCAAAGAAGGTACAACGTGCAAAGAATCGCCGAGATCACAGTATTATTCTCGGGGAAACCCATCAACGTTGGACCAGTTTGAAGGAACAACACGGCCCTTTACTCGCACACAGCGATTGGGCCGGCCGTCTACTTTATGCATACAAATGACACTTGATGCAGCCATAACCAGAAGTAAGTCACATGGTTTGTTTACGCTTTTTTAATTAAAGTCCATCAAATATGATTTTTTTTATTATTATGCATAAGCAAACTTTGCCAACTTACGATATTTGTTGCGTGTTTCCGAGTTATTATTCATAAAAAAAGCGAGGACCGAGGACATTTCTTCTTGTCTCGATTGAATGTTCATATGATAAGGTTGTCAATAGAAATGATATATATATGAAATTTGTTTGTAATGTTTTCAGTTCGATTTTAGGCTTTGTAATGGTTTGTAATTGTTTGTAATATGTTTCAACTCATTGTTTGGACTAGAACATCATGCGTCTTTTAATAAGATAGGAAATATCCCCACACTCAGTTCCGGCATGTCTACAGTAGATATCCGGTTTGAAATATCCCCACACTCAGTTCCGGCATGTCTACAGTAGATATCCGGTTTGCAATGTACACAGATTTTTTATTATGGGTAAATTGTAGTTCTGTAAACATACGACATGGACTATTGATTACTGATTATCAAAACAAAAAAGAAATCTATGTCATTGTTATATTTAATTATTAAGATTGATAAACCATATTTATTTTAGAACTCATCTGTCATCAACACCATTATCTCCAATTTTGGTCAAGGGCGATGATTCAAGTGCAAGGTATGAAATTTCTATAGATGAATTTTATTTGCAAAAGCAGTTGGAAGTGATTTCTGAAAAATACGATTTAACTTGACATTTACCAAAAAATCATCATTATATTGGTTTGCTCATCTTTTCATGATCACTCTCATCAATGTTCAATTTACAGGAATTGAATTATGAATTATCAGTAGTTAATAACTTTTAAAGGAATTCTCAATTATTATTTGAAAAGTAATTATTCATTACTCATTTAGCAGCAATGTGACTTGTGTTATGATAAAATGTTAAATGTCATTTTTCATTTACAGTGATTACTCTTCACAGAAGAACTTATTGGAAGACCCAATTCACAGGTATGTAAATTCTTATTAATTGTTAATCTCCCACAAAGAATAAATGAATGAGACTGAGTTAATCTCCCCCCACCCCCCAAACAATGATTTCATAAATGGCCCATCATTTTTGCTGGGGTCCTACAGGCCCCATGTCAGGAGTTTAGGATATATGCTACTAACCTTTTTTGAAAGAAAAAAATAAGTGTAAATATCTTTTGGAAAATTTAGGTTATTGTTAGATTATGCAAATGTATTAGTAATTATAAGTTCATCTAAGGAGCAAGGAAAATGTATGTCAATTCCCTTTGGCCCCTCCAATATCTGAGTGACTGGCAAATGTGATCCACAAGAATTTCTGAAAATCTGAAGTACTGATGAGACAGGTCAGCAATTATGAAAATGTGAACAGTTCTAGTTTCATTATCAATTGTCTGTTGGCAAATATGATTGATTTATTGACATTGATAAACATTTGATTAATGTGAGTATCAAATGTTTTAAGGATATTTTCCCCCTCACTGAGGTTTTCCTTTAATCTTAGTTGGTAATTTTAAGCAGATTCAACAATAGTTTATCTTTAGGGGCCCATCAGAGTTAAATCTGAAACAAGGATATTTTGTTGGCAGCCAGTATTTGAATTTGAGACAAGCAGCTTCCCACAGGCAGTTCAGTGTTTGATGATCTATCTGCATTTTGTTGAACTTGAATAAACACAAGTATCATCCCAAAAAAACATAATGGATTTATCCAATCTGTGTACAATGTGATGGTGATTGTTCCCCACAAATCTCACTAAACAATGACCATTTTAAGATTTGGTTCAGAAGAGGTTTGGATGATACATACTTGTGTGTCTGCATAGTACTTAATAACTTTGTCTGACAATATATATATATATTCTGCCAAGGGAGATAATTTTAGAAATGTGTTCAATTTGAAGATATTAACAGAATATGAAAAATCAGACCACAGATATATAGTTACTCTAAGAATTAAAAACTGGTCCTGTACATTATGAATGTATTCATTTCTTCTAATAACTACAGTAATCTGAATCAATATTACCCAAAAATCCTAGATGAAGGGAAATTGTGAATTGTTTTAGGCCAAAATTTGTATGTTTTGTAACTGAAAGAGTGTTTTGATAAAATATTCTTTTAATCATGAAACTCTTTGTCATTGAAATTTGTGCATATCTTTCAAAGGGGTTATATTCTGAGCAAGTTATATTTTTGATAACTTTGATTATTCAAGTCAATACAAATAAGGTCCCCCCCACCCTCCCCCACCCATCAAAATCCTGGATCCACCACTTTGTATGATTATCATAACATTTATATTTTTGAAATTTATGCTTTTTTCAACTCTTTTGCTATCTGAAGTTTCTTATATGACTGTAAACATTCACACTCACACAGAGATAAATGTATTTATATTGCTGTCATTGTGATTTTATATGCTGAATCTAACTAGGAATAAGAGTATGATAAATACATAAAAATCCTTTCAAATCTTCAAAATGATTTCCAAGAGGCACTCACTCTATTATTTGAATACTGTGTGATGCATTGAGGGCAATGAAAGCAATGATTTGATGAGAAAAACAGAAACTTGACAGATGTATTAGAGAAACTTTTTCAACCAGTATCATTGATAATAATGATTGGAAGCACAAATTTCCTGTAGGTGTTATTGACTGTAGAAATTTTGTTATGAATGCATCAAACAAAATCAAGTTATGATAATAAATTTATGTTAAAGTTATGAGATGTGTTCATTTTATGACCTGTGAAAATACTTTAAATCAATTTTAAAATTCAATGTTTATTTTGATACAGATTGGATTTAATTGGATCATTAAGTGGCTAGCCTAATATCTCCACATACCAATCAAATCTGATAATCTTCATATATTTGTGGACAGCAGTCAATATAATGTTTTAAACTTTCTATTGCAGGATGTAATCAGAGTGGAAGCTAATCCAGGATAGTGAGTTAGTAATCAGTGCTGGAGCGTGGGGCAGTCTGTGATATTCCAAATGCAGTTCAGTGCTGAATCGTTGAACTCAACTAAGGAACAAACCCTCAAGAAACTATCACATCTCTTATTCAGGGATATTGTGAACAATACAATGGCGCCTTCAAACTCTTTGAAACAATTTAACAGCAAGTTATGCTGTATTCAGAAAATAATTTGACAAAAACTAGTTATGATAATTTGAGGAGTTTATTCATTGTTTTGACATTTAGTGATTGCTACAGTATACTATCCCTAGCATCATCAAATAGGTATGAATTAAACCTGATGGTATGGGTGGTGAAAGTAACACAAGCTTAAAATTGATAAGTTTAAATATTTTAGTTAATTTATCCCAATTTTATAGTCAGACAGTAAAACAAATTTGAACAGGATTAAATCTAAATTGGACAATATCAACAGCGGCAAAGAGATAAAAACTTGAATTACTTTTTTTATAATGGTGAAATAGTATTGTTTAGATGTTTTATGTTAAAAGATTTGACCAGCCCCTATTTGTATTACTAATATTAACAAGTAAATTCTAGTTCACTTTCATTAGTTTTATTTAAGAAAGAGGTCTACAGATTTTATTGCCAAGGGCCCCAGAACATATTATAATTTGAGATAGAGCTTTGATATCTTTCACTTTATGGTTTTGAGAGAACTGAGATCACCCTCTGATTGAACTTGTTGATTATCTCCCCTTAATCATAGTTTAATAAGTGTCATTCTGTTATCAGGAATTCATGCTTTTAGAGTTTGTATTGAAAAAATTCCTTTACAAAAATGAAATAAAATTATCATCAATATATAATCTGCAGTTTATATTTTATTTTTTGGCTGATGTGGGTTTTATTTCGTCGAGATATTGTACCTTTATTATTAAACTATCTAAAATGAGCATTTAGAATAACAAAATTGCCAAAAAACACCTTAGAGGTGACAAAAGGATCATTCAATGGATTGAAAGTTTTATGATACATGTAATATACAAGCAGTATGGGGATGTGCAGTTGTTGTCAAGTAAGCAGGAAAGGGCTGAGACATGGCAATACTGTAAACAGTAAAGAGTTAATCAGCTAAATGCTTTATATGTTCAAAACTTGAAATAAATATAGTTCTACTTGTTTTTTTGGTTTGTTTTAATGTGTTTTTATCCCAATTCAATGCTGGTGGATTTAATTTTATAGTTTGTTGTTTACATGTACATGAATATATCTGCATTCAGTGGTCTGTCCTGAACATTCCAACAGTATGTACAGACTCAGTGTCAACATAATTTGCTGTCCTAAGAACATGCATTATTGCATTTTAGGATTTGCCACTTTCAAATGAATTTGATATTTTTTCCATTTCTTTGAAATCTTAAAAATGTGCCCCTTGCACATTGCCATAAGCAGTAGGCACAAGTCAAGATTTTCATCAATTTGCTGATGTGCCTTTTGTATTTTCTAATTGTACGGTGTTTACTGTCTTTGGTTTCTAAGGAAAGCAACTTGAAATTGTATATCCACTAGGGATGTCACGATACAGGTCCATTTCAATACGATACACATCTTGATACTGAGGTCACGATACGATACATATCGCGATACACTAAATGCGACATTATTACGGTAAGATAAAAAATTCAGGGATATAAATCTAATATTCCTAAAGAGACTTATCTGAGTAACCAACATTTAAACACAACTTCTTCATGAAAAAGTCATTTAATGCTATCTTAACAAGGAATCTAATCAACTCTGGATTTCTTGACTTGATTTTCACAAAAATTTGGACGATATTCACAAAAATATGAACGATATTCACTAAAATTTGTATCACGATACAGTTGACTGTATCGTGAACTGTACCGCGACGATGCATCAATGCATCAGTGGATCGTGACATCCCTAATATCCACTGCAGAACTTGGTATTTGCAAGGTCTAATTTAGCATAACCTGATATGTCGAGCAATAATTGTTTTCAAATGTTTGAAAATATATCTTTTAATGTTTTAAACTCAGCTTGTAGATATTTAACAAATCTAAATCTGTATTAACCTTTAACACAATCTTCAACACCATATTAACAAACTAATTTTAGACAATATTGTTTTATTCATGATAAATCAAAAGGAAAATGCATCTCAAAATACAAAATACTGATTAGGTTTTTCATGTGACTTGATATCTTCCCCTGCTGTCCTCACTCCCATATTTCCTGCCTGTATCCACCCACAATTTCTTCTCTCTTCTCTCGAAATCCTTTCTTCTTTCTGGAATTCATATAAAGAATTTATATTGATAAAGTGACAGAACTAGTTATGTAATTGAATTTGCAAAAAATTATCTTGATTAGCAAGAAAACTTTGCAGAACTTTTGAATTGACAATTTAGAAATATTGTCTATTGGAGGAGACACATACCATAAACCTTTTTTTAATGAACTTTTGATCAGATAAAAGCAAGCAAGTTTTCAGTTCATAATTGTTATATATGATGAGTGCAACATGTTGGTTGGTCAATACATTAGGATAATGTCCTAACTTCCAAACTAAATATGGTTTGGAAGGTTTTAACCACATATTTTTTTAATATTTCATTTATTATTTGTTTATATCAGTATTCCATTTGATTATCTATTTTGTCTAGCTAACAGCTTAGTGGTTATACATATGTTAAATGCGAAAAAAAATACATGCATGAACATTATTAATGTTTAATAAAATTAACATGGAAGACTATGGAAAGAATACTATTGTCATCATCCAAATATTACTGGCAAAAAAAGGAGAAAAAACATGACATTCTGACAAGACAACAAAATAAATCATGATTGTCTGAAAGTTAAAAAAATTAAATAAATAATTACAATTCAGGAGGTGAGGTCCATAATTCGAATCTAAATGTACAGAAAAGGCATTTATTAGTACTTAAATTGTACTTAATATAGATTTTTTTTTTTAAATCTCATTTCCACGTTAGCAGCACAGCTGATATAATTCGTCTGGGTTAGCCTAGCTAGCTATTGTTGAAAAATGTTGTTATTGATAATGCTCTCTGAAGTTGGGACACGATTGTTTCGGAATGAAAACAATGTATTCAGAAAAGCTCCCTTATTCATTGAGATAGTTTAGTTGGAAGATATACTGGTCTTATTTGATTAAATTTGACAGAACGTGTCGGTCTGAATCTGATCTACGCTACGCCTATATTATATATCTCAACACGATTAAGAGTATTTTTGCCAAGATGAATAATCTATACAATTATATGACATCCGAAAATGTTAGTACATAGGTATTTATCATTTGATAACTATCTACTCTCCATTCACACAAAACAAATCGTCAACTCACCGCATCAAACTTTCCAGTTGGAGTAACCGACATGACGAGACGGCATCGTGGAATCTGACATGATGGTGTAGAGTAACACGCGAGAAGCGGAAGTCGTAAAAGTTTGCGGACCACAAAACAAAAACAAAAAAAACTTTTTTCGAAAATAAAAAAATATTTAATTTTTAGATTTTGTTTGACTTGGGACCATTTTGTTAAGTATATATTTCATCTTTTAAAACAATTCTAAGCGAAAAATGTTAAAATTAGCGCAATACTGCACCTTTAAGGCAGATATAAACAAGAGAACCATGGTCAACAAGTTCTTATCCGTTAGTGGGAATGATTGACACTGTTCATGTGTTTCACTGATAACGTGTCCATTTCCTCGTTTTGCACGTGCGATTTGACTTTAAAGTTTTTTAACTAAATCATTCCTGGATGTTTAGGAGATAAACATCCTGTGTTTTGAAATCAATGGCATAAAACATAATTATTTCAGTTCTGAATTTAATTAAAAGCTATTGAGTTCTCCAATAACATGTAGTTTATCGGTTTCAGCTTTTTATTGAAAAAAAACCCATTATTTTCAGTATATCATAAATCATTAAAAGTCAGATACGATTATAGAATACTTTCTGATCAGTTCTACTTGAAGATGATTATAAGAAGCATAAAAAAGTGAAATATGGTAACACAAAACATAAATGTTATTGAAATAATCATTTAAGATACACTGACTGTGTTCATAACAATTTCAACAACATGTTTACAGTAGTTGATTAAGCACAATGGATATTTGGTCACTGGTACCTGTTTTGTCCTATTTCGGAATTAATCTCCCTTGGTTAGCGTTATCAATTCACAATCTATCTACCTGCAAACCTAACCAAATCTGTATTTGTATAATCCCTTGTTATACATTGTAACACACAGTTTGTCTCCATCAACACACAGACCAGTTGGATCTCGTACACCATTCTCTTCTGTAAGAATGTCTCTAATATACTCTCCTGTATTACTCAGATGAATCACTTTGTGTTTGTCAATATCAGCTACTAGAATGTCCCCTGTACTGGCGGTTGTGATTCCCCATGGATATATCAGAGCTCTGTCTCCAGTAGGTGTGTATATGAATACAATGTCTCCAGACTGTGTCAGACAGATGACAGACTCCAGACCATAATCGGACACCAAGATAGTGCCTTGTCTGGTCACATGTATGTATAGAGGATCTATGAAGCTCTTTCCTATTGTGGGAAGTGTTGTGAAGGTCTTCAAGATGTTTCCCTGCATATCAATCAGATCCACAGAAGGTGGAGACTCTGAACCAGCCACCAGTGTTGATTGATCCAGAGTAGACAGACCCCAGTACTTCTTACTTGTCTGTATTGTAGACATGAGTGTCAGGTCCGGAGTCACAGCAACTATGATGATACACGGTGAGTCAGAGAGAGACACAGCTACCTTACCTTCACTGATAACTGTCATACACCAGGGACCACCAGACACCTTGAGTACACTTGAACATTGCTGTCCTGCTTTAGTGAAACATGATTTCAAAAGGCTTTTCGTACGTTCAGCCAAAAGAGTGACCTTGGTATCATCAGTGATCATAACCAAACTATCTGATACCGAGCAACTGTCTCCCGCATTTTCTGTTGCTTCAATAACTTCATCCAGTACAGGTGTAGCAGTCAAGTCTATTCTGTCAGTAAGTTGAATCTTCACATCCATCTTTCCTATTTCGTTCTTAAGATTTTCAAGATTATGTGCGAGGTTCAGGCTAGGTACATCTGCTTCATCCTTCTTCTGTGTCCCTGTGACGTCAGCTCTAGCTTCTGATCCAGACGACAGATACATCTCAAACAGCTGCGCCTCATCCTCCAACTCCAGGGCCTGCTGGATAGACTGAGACTGCTGCTGGTACAGCTGTAGATCCATTTGTTTTGTCTTCATCATCGACCTCAACATCTGTGTGTCTTGTTCTGTTTGATCCTTTACCTGTCTTATCAGTTGATTTTCCCTCTGTTTCAGTGCATCGATAGCTTCTTTTATGGTTTTCCTTATTTCTGACTCCAGCATGGACCTATTAGCCAATAGGTTTTTCTCTTGCAAATCAAGGTTTTGAAACTTGCCCTTTGTTAAATAAATTTGTTCTGCCAAATTCTGCTGAAGTCGATGAAGTTTTGATTTGACCTCTGAGAGCTGTTCCTTGATTGTGATGACCTCTTTACATGTTCTGTGAGCAATACTACAGCAGACGGTACACAAGGGTTTGTCATGGTCTGTACAGAAGAGTCTTATCTTCTTGTCATGTTCCTTGCAGACAAGTTTCTTTTGTCGAGGCTTTTTGTCTGAAACTGGTACAACTTGGTGTTTCTTTGAATTTGGCATCATACTGTGTTGCTTCAGACACTCATCACAGCATAGAGCTTGACATTCTGAACACCAGTGTGTGGCTGAAGTTGTCTTCCCTTCTTCCTTGCACACTGAGCATTGGCCATGTCCTGGAAAGTAACATTGTAAATCATGTATAACTAATGGAGGTTATCATTGGCATACATTTGTTTTCATGAAATGTTAAACTTATTCATCAGTTTGATGACAATGCATTATTGTCTTTATCAATTCGTTAGAATAACACAGACCTATTGAATCACAGTATTTCGGTATGATAAAACTTTATCATATGATCAGCGATGAAATACTTTGTTTTATCATTGAGATATACTGTCTACCAGGCAACAGTGATGATAAATTATAATATATCGTTACTAAGTCTTGTCAGGTGCCAGAACTAATTTCAGCCATGTGTACAAATGGGACTAAGGAATAAGTAATATATCATGCGATTAAGCATATATGTTGAGGCATCAGATTTTGTTCAAGAATAATCTCTATTTGTTTGAAAGTTACCTTGTACAACTGAGTCCATGAGTCCAGTTAGAAGCAGTCCTGGTTTCAGCTGCCCCGCCCAATCTTCCACAGGTCTGTCAGGGTGAGGCACTGGGGTCTCTTGTCTACACGTGGGGCAGGGGATGGTCTTGTTTCTCACTGCTTCTTCTTTTGTCTGTAGTTAAAACAAAGTTGTGTAAACATTAGTTTTTTTGCGTCAGGATATGATTTTATGGCTGTCTCCAATAAGTTATGTATTGTCTGTTTACCCTCCATTAGTTTCTAACTAATGTTCAACCTCCAATAGTACCGTGTGTCGTAGTTGTGAGTTTATCGCCAAAACGCAACCGTTGTTTAATTTCATTTCAAAAGATTAATTTCATACTATGTTCATCTGAGACGAAGAGAAGAACAAAACACAAGTCAAACATTTATTTAGCATGACATTTTCACAATGGTTCCATCAATCGTCAAATCAAGTTAAATATTCCTTTTCATCGTGGTATTGCATGACGACGTCAGAGTATGTACGTCATCTCTTGTGTTAGTGGGGGGTGTACATGGGAATCTAGTACTTCGCTGACACGGTCCTCCAACTCGGAAGATTTTCTCTATACATCCTTCTTTACATACTGAATTGCCACATTTCAGAAACAGGCCTGTAAAGAAGGAATCATGATTTCCAAAACAAACATAACTTCTTCAACATTTAAATTGATAAATTCCATATTTAGAGTGGTTCCAAAAACAGAAAGCAGATGTTAAGTACAATATTTTCATGTATATCCAACTTCTTTATTCAATCAAAAACTTCGCAATTATATACATAGTAATGTATTTGGTCATAGCTAGTAAATAAAACAACATGCAAAAGCCCCGATTAACAAATCACCACATGGTATATATATATGGAGAGGGTTTTTTAAGTTGTATAACTTGTACCCAATCCTTTTCTGATGAACATAATATGTTTAAACTAAACTAAACTATGAATGTGTAATACTTTTTTGCAGATTAATTATCAATACAATGAAATGTTGAAGCAAACAACATCTTGCCGTATCATAAAATATATATCATGTAAACCAGCAACATGAATCAAGATTGTGGTTGAAAGTTTTTTCCAGAGGTAGAGCAGAACCTAATAATATAGGACTACGGTAAAACTGAACCCTGAAATAAAATTACCTGAGTAACATGTTCTTTTCCTTGAGCCGTAGACTCCTCTCTGGTTGTTCTGTTTCCGTGTCGTTATTGCCTTCTTTGTGAATTGCCCTCTGTTTCGAATATCCATTGTGTACTTCGGGAATCTAGAATTTAAAGTCAATTCTTTTAGTTCAATTCAACTCAAGAAAATAATCAGCTATCGATAGTACACTATCAAGGTGAAAATTGGAGCAATTCAACAATGCGTTAATATTTTATCCAAAGACACATGTAATCAAACTATAAAGGAAAATTCAACTTTATAGCTTTCATTTAAGATATGATAACTATTTTTATATCTTTGAATATTGATCAACTGAAGTTCTGTCAAAACTACTCTTATCACGTAAGATTGATATACTGATTAAACATTAAATGAAGTTTTACGTTGGTGATTATTGTAAAGTTGTTTCAATTAATAAAATCTATGTACGAAATATTTTTAAAGAATTGCCTTCAAACGTTTCATTCTGAGACAATCGTAAACTGTGAGTTGCGGTCGACCCGCAGGTTCCGGTGTTTGTCGTCAACCCGCAGAGCAAAGTGTATATAACATACCGATATCAAAAACTACAGTAAAAACTGTTTTGTGTATTGAAAAGTTCATCGTCTTCGCTAACCATGTTTACCTGTCAGGTGTCATCGTGAAATGCGATGATGCACGTGCAGTTAAGGCTAATAAAGCAGGATAGCCCTCCAATAGTTTTACACGGAGAGTTGAGTTTGAGCGATAGGGACACCAGTTTTCAAACCCTTTAAACACTCGAACTCCAATAGTTGACAGTGACTTTGCTTTAAGTTAGATATGGTCCTCAAAGTCTCCATTAGTTTGGCACGAGGGACTCGTCCACGGCCTAACGGCCTAAGACAAGTCCCTCGTGCCAAACTAATGGAGACTTTTCGGACCATATCCTACACATATTTACCCAGGCAGTTCTTGCAGAATGTATGCTGACAGGCTATTGTTACAGGCTGCACAAACACCTCCATACACACACTGCAAGTCAGGAAGTCGTCCTGTAGCTTGCCTGCTGTCGCCATCTTGGACCTGTATACATAGAATTGTTAACTGTCAGAATACCGGCGAGATAAATGCACTTTTAATAGTGTAAACAATCTCATTAGACAAACCCATCATCCATAGTCAGAGAACAAATAATAAAGATTCGCATTACTAGTAAGTCCATAGGCTGCCATTTTTGTGTGAACAACTTTAATTCATTTTATGTAAGAAACAGGAATCAAATGGCTGAACGTTACAGAATATATTTGATTTCTTAATGCTTCATTTAGCTATATTAATGCATTGTCTTTCAATTGGAACCATTTATTTTCATTTTCCTGACATAACCTTATATTCCCCCTAACACTTGTTACTGTCCCTTTAATGTAATACAAATCCTACCCTTGAACTCCTTACTTGATAACATTCACTTCAACTTAAACAACAGAGAGACATCGAACACTCATTTAGACTTTTGATATCTATTCATAACAATTTAATGTTCTAATTTGCTAGTGTTTACAAATTGTTGCCTACAGTAAAGTATTTGTATCTGAACTCTCAGAAATTTCAACTATTAAAGTTTAGTAATGATTTTTTACACACCTCACTCAAGTGGAAAGACATGGTCTTAGGCCAGTAACGAACACTATCCTCTACATCAAGATATTTATTCACAAGTTAAAGTTTCACAATTGTCTTGTACTCTACAGCAAAGTCAGTTGATTGTATTCTAGGTATCTTAACCATTTAACTATAGTAATGATCTTTAAATAAATTGGGATTGATAGTTAATGAATTAGATAAGTTAATTATATAATTAGATTAACACAGTGAAATAAACATTGTTTTCAAATTGTTTCTATGAGTATTTTCTGTAAACAGGATTGTACCCATTTTCTGTGAATTACATGATTGCATACATAGTATCATAATCATGTTCACCTTATGAATAATACTTCCTTATCAACTTGAAGATTCGTGTATATATTTGATAGATATATGAAAATCTAAAACGCAAAATGTTTTAAATTCATATACACAATTGATTTCGCTCTTTTGTTCCAGAATCTTTTAAAATAAGTTTTATTATATTCTATCAAATCGAAAGAAATTAAAATTGTGGTTAAACCACATATTTAAAGGCTATAAATAAAGTTAAGTATACCTATAACATTTAAATCAACTGCAACATATGTAATATATATCATTTGACATGTCTACGTTTGTACTTTTTTGCAGAGAAGTGATCAGTATGTTTCTAAAAATTCTTTCGGAATGAATTCCACATTTTATTTGAATTAAACACTTACAATACCATGAATACTTAACCAGTTTGTGACAAAATCCCTGGCTTCAGGCTTTGTGGCATTATACCTGTAAAATATTTTCCTAGGTGCCAAACTCCGATTAAATGAAAATAAACTTTTTGCAAATGAGTGTATACAGCAGAAACACGTTAAGACCCTCAAATACTTACATAGCAACAAATCACTCTGTACTACATACAAGACTACGAAGACCTGTCGCATTGAACCCGTACTGTACATAACTGGTAAACTGACAATGAATATAAGCACATCTAAAGGACAGAGGTACAGACCCTCACCAACCTACACTGTAACACTCGATCATTGATCGTACATGAATAAACATATCATATCGAGATATACCTCCTTGGTAGTTTTGTGAACGTATCCAATGTCTATTACGCAGCATAACTAGCTTTAAGGTAGTCTGTGTATAAAGCGTGAACAGTGGACACTCGTATAGACCCTCAGCAGGCTGTCATGTACACTTAGCGAGTCGGGTAACTGACGTTATCAGCGAAACACGGGTATGAGTTATGAGTAAATTTGCAGGTTGAATAAGAGTCAAGATAACCTATACTTGGCAACGAATCTATTTGATTAGGTGCACACTTGGTTTAATATCTCGATTTATGACAGATCTCAAACGGAAAGTAGGAAGTGACCACCATTACTAGGGACCGCACGGTGAATTTTTATTTCAGAAACCTTTGAATTAACAATTGTGATAAAGGTACTTATAATAAGTCCCTAACACGATTAACGAAAAAAGAACTTAATAGTCTACTAACTCGACCCAAGTATTGAATAAATGCTATCTGAAAATGTGTACACGTTTGCAGACTCATCACGATCCGTAAAATGGCTTCGAGCCCATTTCCGGTTTCTAAACAGTCATGGTTACGTTAAAAAGTGGACATCGTCAGTAATATCAAATGTGGAATTTAATCATTTTAAGGGCTCTTGAACTGATTTGCACTTTATAATAGGCGAAAGACTTAGAAACTATTGGAATACTTTTGCGCAAGTTGGAGTAATTTGCATAATGTTTATACAATATCCATACGATCTCGGATTGTATTATAACACTTTAGCCTTCGTAGGTTACATGAGTCTGTCTAATTTGCATATGTATTTTGGGAAAGTTCGATTATAAATCAACAAAGAAAATTTTTTCATGTTTTATGTCCATATTGGTTCCCCTGTTGTGTCGACATTTTAATGATTATAAGTCTTCATAATCCGTTAATATATATAAGCTAAAACTTCAAGTTGTGTAAAAGATGTTGAAAACGACACCAAGATAAGATAACTTTGCACCGGATTGAACTTTCCGCACCGCAATCCTCAAACAACATTTAGAATCAACCCGGCATCATTAAACCACCAAAATTAAGTATTCTGAACGTGCCAGATTGACGGTAAGATTCTAATAATAATCATAATCAAAGTATCATTTTAAGTCATGTATATCCTTATATCATAAGCTTACCGATCGTCTGGCATAGCTTCTGTAGTTTTTAATCGTTTGATATACAAATTGTTAATATTTGCAGAATTATCAACCAATGGACACCCGATTTTCAATTAACTTCATGATAAGTCTCAAAATATTTTTGTTAATGTGACAAATATTTGAGTAAATTAAAGCACAAGAAGTAATCCAAATCGTAGTGAAGTTGTTTGCAAGTGATGGTAAAATTTTACAAGATGTATTAAAACTTGGGCATTACATTTTGCGCTGACCACAAGTCTGGGCTCTGAACGAGCATGTTTGAGCCCTGAACGGGCATTGCATCATCAGAATCCTTTCTATAACGTGAGAGTTGACTGCACGATTTCTCCCACCGTGCGGTACCTACCATAACATTCATTGATCTGAGAAATAATCCTATCTGTCTAACTCCTGGTGCCATATCAACCATGACCGAATAATGTAAAACGATACATTACGAGAGTAATAAGACTCAAAATAACTCACCTTCATGCAGTGATTACGGTCAGGACATGTTGACAGCAAAACCAAGATCCTCCCATTGTATGGACGACTCGCCTTGCCGTCTGGCCGAGCTGCCGACTTGTCACGTGACTGTAAATATGAGGCTCTGTATGAGTGTGCTATCTGCTATCTACGCTGTTTATCTACTGGCGAGTCAGTGTACTTAATTCATGTTGTCTGATATCAACATACTTTAAAATGTTGATGTAATTTGTGTTCTTTAATTCTTATGTAAACGAGTTTGAGAAATTCACTGTTAATTGTTATTGAGTATGCATTAGTTATATTTCCTGCATCAAATTAACAATCAAAATCTCAACTTTATTTCAAAATGATATGAAGTTTGTTAAAAGCTTATTTGTTGCTTATTAGTGTAATTTGTTTCAATATTAAAATTTGTCATTTGAAATGTTTATTTTCATCAAAATTATTGCAACCCTAATACTATAGGAATACTTGCGAGCTATGAAATTAATGGATTTATTTTGTACAAGATCACTTTTATATGCATGATAAACACATACATTTTATCGCACATACAATTTGATTTTAACGAAACAATTTAAATATCAATAAATTTCATATGGGATTTAGATAGTTATGAAAACTACTTTGAATACTGTCATAATCAAATTAAAATGAGGTCAGAACATCCTCACTTTGTTACACAGATTATACATATCGAATTATGTTTAATGCTGTGCCAGTTAAAGCGATGGTTTGAACCATTGTAAGTGCTGAGTGACAATTAAGGGAATTGAACACAGTTCTTTGGGATGAGGAGCAGACACACTTCCTACTGAGCTACAGTCCCGTTTGATAAACTTATGTTTTAACCATTACAGAATGTAACATGCAGTTTTCCAGGTACCCTAAGGCTTTACATCACTTGTGCTGAAGTTCACATCTACGATAGTCGGAGGCTCCAGCTTGAAGGAAATCTTGACACTCCAGAATGATGGTTTTGAAGGTTGTGCATACTTCACATACAATCGTTTGTTGAACACGAACAGCTGAGTGACAGGGGTGCCCTTATTTATATGTATATGTTTTGACACCTGATGTCAAGTTAACCCTAAAAGTAAAACGTAGTAACAGCGAGAAAAATTATTTCCAAAACCATCATAATAATAATCATCATCAATCCTATGAATTCAGAGAATGCCTGGAACCAGAAAATGTAGCTCGAAGATGATGATGATGATGACGATGTACTTTTCTTTTACAAATGTGCTTTGTGATGAAGAAAAAAAGAAAGCGACCGTAGCTCGTTCTTTGGTTTAAGGGACAGTCCTTTTGGGGTAAAAGAAAAGAAATCAACGAAATATTTCAGTTTATGAATATAATTGCATTAGTACATGATTACCACACAACCAAGTTGATCAGGTTACTGGGAGTAATAGTTTTGTTGACTTATATTTGACAACTTGATATAGACAGGGTTCAAACGAAATTTGTTTCTATAAAATTAACCTGACAGGACCGTCCCTTTAATAGGATGATTTAATGTAATCAAAAGAATACGTTACCAGTTGCAAGACATAGCCTAGGACAAAAGCCATTAAACAATGCAATTATAAACAGAAGGCACTATATCTAGCTAAACTTTGCAAGTCTATTTCCCTATTTCAAATGTATTAACGTTGTTCACACAAAAATAGACGCCATTGATTACATAGAGAATACTAAACGAATGGTAATGTGATAACATTTTTAAGCAACGAGTGTATAGAATTGGTATCAGACGAACGAAAGTGAGTCTGATACCACATTCTATTCACGAGTTGCTTAAAAATGTTATCACATTACCATGAGTTTAGTATTTTATTTATTACTCAACTCTCAATATCTATATTCATGTAAATAAATCGTCAAAACAAGAATCAGCTGATTTGGAACAATCGGTAAAACAGCGTATGAATTGGCATGAGTCCAAATAAAATAGTTCGCTATTTGTTTTGGATGTGTACACATGTCATACGCATATAAACATGATACAAATCATATTGGTGAAAAACATTTCTTTATCAAAAGATGCATTGAAAAGATAAACACCAATAAGCTACAAAAACTGTCAACACAACATGCTTTCGCAACGTGACGTCATCATATCGCCAAGTGACGTCATCGGAATTTGTCCTGTTTCTAGGTCACGTTCTTTTGTTTTGCAAACTTGCCGAACAGTGTCAACGGCAGAGGATTGATTGATTGATTGCATTGACGTGTTAATGATTTGTTGATAGGAACCGGGAGATAGAACTTGGGGAAAGGTAGTTACACGATAACATGTTCGGATTTCGTGCTTGTGGAGGGGAAAGCGACGGTTTGGGTGGCAATGAAGCAAGTAAACAGTCGAAGGGCCATGTTTATGTTACAGTAGGCAGAGGAGGCAACACCGCTTGCGACGGCACAGAAGGTGGACAAGTGATTAGGCGAAGAATGATTTGTGATGGTTATCAAAAAGATAATGCATCAAATATGTAAAAAAACAACCGCTTAGATAATATTCTTTCACATAAATTAACATTTTGTTGAGAATGTAAAATTGTCAGTCGCCACTTATAAGTCACGTGATTCGACAATATCGTGTGACGTTCGAAAGTAGTTCCGTTTCTTTGCACGAGATGGTAACACACATGTGTGTTACCAACTCATTGTTATCTAATGAGTGATCTCACCACGGTTGAGTAATAAAGCTTGTTATCATTTGTATAACTATGCATATCAAAAAGATTGCTTGGTGACTTTTAGAACAATGTATTAATATGTATAGCTAACCTCAATTGGGAAGATTAAGAAGAGTTTAGATTTTAGAACAAGAGCCTTCAGGAGAGATGGCTTATCCCCCCGGGTTGACTGAAGTTGAATGATCAGTTTTAGCATATATTTTGATGTCCTGATCAGTGACTGGGAAAAGACAGCTTTGACAAAGAGCAATTTTCAGGCTTTTTTGTAATTTTCTGTATTCTAAATGGGCCATTTTCTTAATGTCAGAGCAATATTCAAAATTTTAATTGGCCTTTTTTTCATTCAATGTGCAAAATGGCCCATAGCCCCTGCCTTTCCAAATCCCTGCCTGATTATGTGAATAATGTTGTATTCATACATGCAGCTAATTTTGTTTGAGTTGTAGTAACCAACATAAGACTATGATGAACCACATGTAGGTCTTTTTAATGAGTAAATGCTCATGTTTGTCTTGCATGTTGAACAATAACCAAAATAGTGTAAAAATCTCATTAAGTTAATGTTCTGAAGCATCAACAACATAGTTTTTACTCATGTAGTTGTTAGTAAATTATTGCCATATTTAAATGATTTACCCTAAAGATATCAGTAAATGTCTGTTATGAGTGAAAGTGATGTGACAGGAAACTAACATGATGCATTTATGGGACCGTTTGTAGCAGCAAGTGAATCCAAATATTCCAATACAATTCTGTAAAAACTACCAAAATGAAAAATTTCAGGAATTTTAAATCCCGAAAAGACAAACTACATGAGATGATCAGTAAATATACCAATTTTTGTCTAGCTAACTGATTTTTTGTTCTCCTTCGGAAATGCATTTCTAACCGCAAAATAAACTAGAAAGTGTTTTACTGTTAAAAGCAGATGTCTCCCCCATTTTGAGCTGAATTTCGTTTTTGATAATTCCATATATTTTTGTTCAACTCAAAATAAAACCACATTCTTTCAACGACAACAAAAACCTGTCAGTTGTACTTATGAAACTAATCATATGCTTTAAAATAACAAAGATCAAACCAAAAACATTACAAACATTTTAAAGCTCTAAAAGGCACATCTACTTGATTGAAGAGTGTGTAAACCAAATTTGGTGGAGATTGAACTAGTAGTTTCAGAGACTCAGAAACTTACCCTACCCATCAAAATGACAAAGTCCAAACTGTTGCTATGGAAACCAAAATAAAAATTCTAGAAAGTACTGAAAAGGCACATGTACATGTCATGATCAGTCAAAATAGTAAGTTCCATTGAGCTACCCCTCATGGTTTTCTGCTCCGAAACGCATTTCTAAATTGTGTTTTCGTGGAAACTCATAAAATAACAAATTCCAGAAAGTTGAAAATCTCAAAAGGCACAACTACATGATATTTTTAGTCAATATACTTAGTTTCATTTAGTTTCATTGAGCTAGCTCTAATAGTTTTCAAATTCTGCTCTGGAAACGTCATTCTAAGTTGCGTTTCCATGAAAACCGCAAACATAAAAAAATCCAGAAAGTGGAAGACATCAAAAGGCATAACTACATGTGATGATTAGTCAACATACCAAGTTTCACTAAGCTAGGCTTAACTGTTTTCAAGCTCTGCTCCGGTAACACATTTCTAAGTTGCGTTTCCATGGAAACCGCAAAAATAAAACAAATGCAGAAAGTTGAAAACCCCAAAAGGCACAACTACAAGTGTTGATTAGTCAACATACCAAGTTTCATTAAGCTAGGCCAAACTGTTTTCGAATTCTACTCCGGAAACACATTTCTAAGTTGCGTTTCCATGGAAACCGAAAAAAAAATTCCAGAAAGTTGAAAACCCCAAAAGGCACAACTACATACGATGACGAGTCAATATACCAAGTTTCATTGAACTAGCTGTAACAGTTTTCAAATTCTGCTCCGGAAACAATGTGATCACAGACAGACGGACGGACGGACAGACAAAGCCAACGACTATATCCCCCTGCATTATATGCCAGGGGGATAATAATTCAATAAAATACAAAGAAAACGTTGCTAGCAGCCCTCACGTTTGAATGTATAAACGGTTCAAGTTAATCCGTGCACTTTATCCATGATTGCACTTTATCCATGATTGCGTGCAGCTTTAGTATTCAGGTATAATTATTACTGTAAGTATTATTTTTGTTATATATATTTGCCTATACATTGTAATCCTTTGTGTTTTGTCTATAAACTAGTTGTTTTTAAATCATACACTCATACAATCGGCTGAATTTGGTTTGATAAGAACCATCACTTCCCTTCAAAGACGACGAGTGTTTAACGTTGCTAGGGCAACGGGACGAGTGAAGCATGATTTGCACCATCCTGTCACAGGGAAGGAACGTTACGCTAACTCCACTAATCTGTACCCTGGGATCAGAAAATGATTTGATTGGCTATATCCCAAGTCGGGCCGCGCAGGCGAATCTAGCTTCTGATCCCAGGGTACAGATTAGTGGAGTTAGCGTAACGTTCGCGCCCGGAGACAGGATGGATTTGCACGTGCAGTTGTCTATTTCAGATCCCTCGCTGTCAGCTTTGGAGAGACGAGACAGACTTGAAGAAACTGACCACTTAGCTTGATATTATGACTATTGATTATGAGTTTATATATACTTTGTTGTTTTACGTTGCCTTTGTCCCGTCAATCAAATAGACACTGAACTAACGTTATGGACCAGGTTATAAGGTATTTTTAGGGGCACTACTAAAATTTATCAACTTGGAAACCAAAATTACCATTCCTCTTATTTATGTGGCGGATACAATAACATACCAACAAAATGTAATTTACAAACCTAAAAAATAGTCATACTTCGGAAAATTTCGATAAATTCCCATAGAAAGCTCTATACTAAAACCGGTGACAGCAATGGCCGATTTGCTATGCCCGGAGAGATAACCGGATTTCTAAATTTAGATTTTGAATAAAAAATCAAAACCTTAGGTCGGAACAGCTTGACTCCGTGAACCTTTGAATTATCCAAAATATATTAAGGCTCTTCTCTTAACATTTGGACTCTCGTTATAAACTCAGGGTAAATCACCTTTGTTTAAGTTTATCGAGACCGTTTATTGAATGTCATAGGATAAATTTACCTTCAAGGTAGGTTCACTGTTTCTCATATGATTTCGATTTTATACACTCAAAATTGAATAAAAAGGCTAACAGCTATGTGGATGATTAATTTTCATTTCGTTAATGAAATACAATATTAATGAAAGAATCGTTTGCGTGTAACAATGTAAAATAGAATTTAATGTGGAGCAAGTTCTGTTTCTCTTCAGAATTTTTGTAAGAGAACCATTTGAATGCCTGATCGATTTTGTACATAATGGAGACTTCATTTGTGAAGATGCTGGCTGGAGGACGGGTGCGAGACAGTCTGTCGAAATGGCCAAAATGGTTTCAGGGAGTTTTTTATGATTGGGAAGGGCCGAGGCGCTTGGTATACTCTTAATTCAATTAAAAACTCTGCGGCAAAAATGTCTGTGTACAAACAAAAAGCTATCCTAATACACGATTTAAGGCGGGACTGCTTGTGTCACGGATGAAATCCATGAACACATCATCGCACCGAATTTGGTTAAAGATTGAAAGGGGACGATTAAGCTTGATACAAACGTTTCGGTACTTGTGTCCTTAAAATTGGTAGAAAGTCTCGCAAATGTATCCTTCAACTGCATCACACTCATTCCACTTTCCATTAACCTCCAAGTAGGACCAGTAATGAGTTTGTCAATAAGAACTAGAGCCTGGTATTCCGTCACGAAGACAGAGACACTGATGCCCTGCGGGACAGACTGCAGGCGTTTTACTAACATTGTTGACATATGATCTCAGTCCTGTTTCAATGTCAAGGCCGACTGTTAGATTTGTTAAAAAATGGCGGACTTTAACGAAAATGACCACTTTCTATTTCCAATTTAAAGCTTAAAATAACCAAATAATTTGCAACTAAAAATAGAGAAATATAGCACAATATTAATATCTTAAAGTACTCGCACGATATCAGATATCATACTCGAGTAAATGATCTGAGATCTTGTTTCGTAAATCTATCCAATTGATTATTATGAAAACTTGGATATAATATTTTTATCTAGGCTCAAGTAAGCTATTTGTGTAAAAATATTCTCTGACATTATTATAATCCGACTTTGATTCTTGACTTTTGAAATATCCAATATTGACAGATTTCCCTTAAAATTTGCCCTGCATCTATTAATGCAGCACATTATGTTATCTGTTCAAGGTATATGTAATTATCTATGCATAAAATAAATATGATGAACATAACAATACATCTTGTTAGTGATAATCTTACTAGCAATATTTGTCTTGCAAATTGCATTGTGCAAATATTGTTGTATTAACAATTATTACATCATGTCATATTGACTGTAGTTTATAAGGATAATTTCTAATTCAGTCCAAGCAATATAAGACTGGTAAATGCCTTATTATGAATACATCTTAATGAAATAAATAAATGAAATACTCATAATAATTTATGTACACCGGTAATTATAAATATGATCTTTGTCTATTTAAAGATTGAAATGTTTTGTGGAAAATAGGTATATATTGATCCGAATTCTAAGTTCAACCCACATTTTAAGGATTTAATCACATTCCTACATTTCATAAACTACTAAACATTTTCAATGAGATTCAGTTTCAAGCTTCAACAGTTCAAAAAAATCATTTTATAAGTTTATATAAGTTTTTATATCAATTTGTGCTAGTATACTACATAACATCTCACTAACATTAACTTTTATATTGAAATAACATTCATATTTAATATTTATTTCAAACTATATTCATCCTGTGTTGCTGTGTCCTGTGGACATGGGCTAAAATAGACACACTGACTAGGCGAAACGTTTAATTATGTCAAGAGATCTTTACTTATCATCCAAAAGTGGCTACTACAGTAGATATCGCTTTTCTGAGATCAAGCGATATCTACAAGCGATATCTACATTGTAGAAAATTTATCGCTACAATCAAATTGTCATAATCCTATTACATCATCAGTTAAATGACATCACAAGGCGTTGGCATCACTTAGAACACATATGACAATACTATGACGTCAATAAGTTCATGGCGTAACAATGCTATGACGTCATAATGCTGATGACGTCACAATGCCATGACCTCACTGCTCAAGAAGTCTAATGACAGTTTTGTGTTCAGATATTTTCATTCTTTTGCTAATAACTGTTGAAAAATGATTTGGTTGATAAAATAAAATAAAATCTCCCCCTCGTGTCTTCTGATATCAAATATCAAGCCTCGGATATTTGTAACTTTAATCAACTCGTGTTGATATATTTGATATCAGAAGACACTTGGGTGAGATTCTCTATTTATCATCCAATACTGTGTTCCACAGGAGATATCGCTTTGACAGTAGATTTTGAACAATGTCCTGTAATTAGAAAATACATGACATCACAAACGTTTGACATCATCAGCAATGACGTCACAATGCTATGACATCATAAACACGAGGACCACATGATGACGTCACAATGTTATGACATCACTGGTTTAAGAGTTGGAGGGCTATGCTGTGTTCAAAGATGTACATTTTTCATGCTAATGTGATGAAAAATGATAATGGGTGATACATAGAATCTCACCCTCGTGTCTTCTGATAGCAAATATATCAACACTCGTTGATGAAAGTAATAATATCCTCGGCAAGCCTCGGATATTTGATACTTTTATCAACTTGTGTTGATATATTTGATATCAGAAGACACTTGGGTGAGATTCTCTATTTATTAAGTAAAGCATTTTATTCTAAAGTATAGAGTTAAATGACTGAAATTATTCCATCTACATGCGTTTTGCCACTATATAGTCTCATGGTCACTCATAAAAATGCTCTGTTTTCTCTGGCAGATACCACATCACGGCAATGGTATTCTGACATTTCAAGGAATCAACTGTGACGTTTGAGAAGCGACGATAAAGGATCTGGATAACATCAGTCTGGTGAAATTGTACTATGTTTTATTACACTTATGACAGTGCCATTACATCATGTCACCCTGACATTTGTACTCAAAACTGTTAAATATCATTCTCGTGTTCTGACGAGGTTAAAGGGACAGTCATATCTGGGTATTTCTTTCCCCTGGTTATATATATATATATACATATTTAAAACACAAAAACACTACTCCCAGGTTGTATATAAATAAAATAGTATAATGGAATTGGATACATTGGATTCATTTTCGCTAACTAGCGCTTTCAGCCATAACATTTTAGTGAGGTTAACATATTTGTTGTTCTAGATTTAACAATATTACTGCCGGTTATGCGATTTTAGTTTTCAATGAAAATATTACAATCATATTTACATATTCACGGAAGCAAAATTCAAACATATAGTTGCATGGATGCTAGTTTTTAACCTATCAAACATAATCAATTTGTAAGTGTCATTCTGAGCAATTGACGCGGTTATTGTCCACATTTCGATGATAATCCGACATAAAACCTTCTTCTCCTCACTATATAAGGTCGATTAGCTTTAAATGTTTACTTGTCAGCATTAGCCGATGCAACTAGGTCAAATAACGCTATTGTTAAAGTTTTGCATAACATTTAGTTTAATTGCAATCTTCGAGTTCGTGGTTTAAAATATTCCTGCTACAGGTATAAGTTAACATTGATACTGAGCAGATTTAGGGCCAACGATAATTCTTCCTGTACCCTAAACATATATTTGTTCAGCGATCTTGTGAGTTGTCGACTTACGTTTCGAATTCATGAGATGCACGTGCCTTTCGTGAAATGCATATTGATATTGACAGTGTGGCGGGGATAAATATATTGACAAGTTGAGGGTCTCAACCAGTGGGTGCTAGTGACAATTTAAAGGCTAAAAAGTAAATTATCCTTTTTAAAGAATTTTTTCTTACAGTAAACATGGTTGGATATACCCAACCATTTCTCGGTAACAAGATTCTCTTGATAACAAGAGGATTTATGACTTTAGGTTGGTATATATGTCATTACTTGAACATCACATCCATATAAATTTCCGATTGTTTTGATTCTACGTCGTAGGAACTGCTGAGTAAAATTTCATATATCTAATGTACCTATATTTCATTTGCATTTCGTTTTTATTTGAGCATATGCTGTTCTACCAATCAACTCACAATTTTAATAACAAGATTCATATGCAATATGAATTGTTTCAAAAATGCAAATTGAAACGTGTCGCTGTTTTTATTAATGTCACTAGAATATTGCATAAATAAATAATAATACCCGAACAGTAATTTCATATTCTTCTTACACCACGAGTGACAGCAAAATGATATTTTCCCATCTATGACATCTGGGAAGTGTCTTTATTATCAATTGCGTCATCACTGGCAAAATCAATTAAACTCGGTCACCATGAGCGATGTAAAAAGATTAACGATGTAGTGCCATCTTTAAACAACATAATTTAAACAGAAACACTTTGATGCAAACCACCAATTTCAATAAAAAAAAACATATCAAGTAAAACAGAAATTGACATGTTTCCTTAATTAAAGTTTTCTGTAAAAGTCAGGCAGAAAAAATTGACACCATTGCACCGATTCACCCGCCCGGTGCTCTGATAATGCACGACTTTGCATGTGCTACAGCGTTTTGTGTTCTGCTCGGTAGCGCTCTGTAACATGTCCTTTTCCTCGTTTTGCACTTGCGATAGTCTCGCATATTTCTAAACTATATCATTCCTAGATGATAGGGATGTAAAGATACAATCTAATTGAAATCGAATCTTATTGTCTCCAATATACGCTTCAACAACAGGCACACTTTCCTCATCCATGTTTTCACTGTTGCCTTTCAAACATGAATCAGATTGGCGTTTTTTTTCCTTGTCTTTGGGTTCATATCGCATAATTCATAGAATATTAACAACAAACAAAAGTGCTTTATTTGTCAATTACAGAATTCCCCAGTATGTACATTTTGTAAACGTTCAAATAAAACTATCAAATATCTTTTATTCGATTGTATATATGCAAAACGTATGTGGCATGATTCACTGGAATGGATGAAGTATAAAACTGAAGTAAGTTTACATCTTAGCATAACACATATCATGTTTGGCTACAAAGAAAAACGAAACGATGTTATAAATTTGATTTTTATCGTTACCAAACACTATATGTATGCATGCTAGTGTCAGAATAAAAAAAGCCTCACATAAATGGCATTAAATCTATCCTTCAAGACACGTATAACGTTAGTAAAAAAATCAGATCATTCTGGTCTTCATGCCACAGTCTTTTTTCATAAATTACCTTTCATTGTTTTGTTACATCTGTATGCAAATGTATATAGAGAATACTACACGAGGTCTCATTAGATACGAATTATACGAAACGAGTGTCCTTCCGGCGGTATCTGACCGAGCGAAAGCGAGGTCAGATACCATAGGAAGGTCACGAGTTTCGTATAATTCGTATCTAATGAGACCGAGTGTGGTATTTTATTTATTACAAACGTTTGGAATAGACACATTTGTTAATAATCCTCATTTTCGTGTATGGTATCAAGGAAACAATTCCGAAAACCCGAAACCGGTTTCAATAACCGAATGCGTAATAATCGACGTTCGTGATGTGACCAGATTATTTGCGCAGTCGCTCATTTAAAACTGCGAAGAAAGAAAATAGTTTCGAGTTTCGATTAAATCAACAACATTTACAATGTCAAAAAAGGCTAATTCATCGATGATGAGTTTTGATTAACGATTAATTAATGATTGATACAGAAAGCGTAGAATGTAAACATTAAGAGTCAGAGTCGAATCTGTCAACGCTCTTCTCTCGGTCGGCTCGCCATGTTCAAGCGTCAAGGCTGACGTGTGTCGTTTTGGCTTGGCTCGGATACATTGGCTCTGTTGAAAACGGATTACTTACCAACGGGTAATGTAATGGAAGATCTTTAATTTGAAACAAACACCTTTTCGAACTTTTCTAGATACTTCAAATGAAACGATAGAATCGATATGGATGATAATCAAAACAACGACGTGCTCGGAGAGTGACGGCGACCCGACATGTCAACGGGAAGGGCAAGGTCATCGCCTTGTGTAGCTAAAGCGTGTTTGGGGATTCCCAATTTCCCTGTGATGTGTTCCTGACTCAGTGACTGCATTTTAAAGTTGTTTACTCTCAGTGCTTGTCACATTTGATTTGGCTTGATCTACCAACATGTTATCAGTTTATCACTGACAGTGACAAACCGTGCATGATGCGATGTCCGGGTGTTGAATTTACGGTTGACGTTGTAATGGAAGTATACATATTAATGCATTCGCTCTAATCTATTAATTGTTCATGAAATCGATTTTGCACACTGATGAAATCGTATGTTTTCTAAGTATCTGTCTATGTATCAACTCTTTTTAAGTATATAAAGCCGTAAACTTGAAGAAATGACATGTTTGTTATTAATTCGAAAAAAGTTCCGTTTTAGTTTACCCTTAATGAGAGGTCATTGGTTAACCAATCAAATCTGTGGAATGCGAGGTCATGTTGATAAGACACAGGTCAACGCAATACGACACACGTGTGTCGTACGAAATTAGTATGCCATTACTTGTACGTTACCTACGTGTGTAATAAATTGTGTTACCCAATCATAATCCGAAGCATACAGCTTCCCGAAAGAATATGTATACCATGTTAATATGCCATGTTCAATCTTACAAAACTGACAACATTACAACATTAATTTAATATGCTGTATAAATGTGGATGGTACCCTTAAAAAGAAATAAAGTGAGAAAAAATTGTTAGTATCTTTTAGAGCGTGCTTTAGTTTTGGACATGCGTCTAGCGCCTGTACATAGTTTTTCGCATTTGGATAGATATTTGGATTACAGGGATTAAATGTAGTAACTATAGGTAAGACTGCCAAATTGTTTTCCTTTTGTCTTTGTTTTAGAAGATCTTCTCGGTTAAAGGAACGGGCCTTTGTTACAGCATCCAAAATGATGTTATCAGGGTACCCTCTGGCTTTTAATAATATCTCCAATTCTCTCAGCCTCAAGTTTAGATTAGTAGGGTCTGATACTATGGTACATATTATATGGGCTAGAGAATATGGAATGCTATTTTTGATATGGCTTGGATGGCAGGACCTATAGTCTAAATACTATTTGGAATCTGTAGGTTTGTAATAGATATCGGTTTCTATTTTTCCTGATTTTATGGTTACCATTACATTTAAGAATGCTTACTTTTCGGTACTTTCTTCCATTGTAAATGATAGACTTGGATGTAAATTTTAAAGTATATTATGTAAGTCTTTCAAGGAATAATTATCTTGTGTCCATAATATAAAACAGTCATCCAAAAACCTTTTCCAACTTTTTTTGAATTCGTTTTCGATTTCATCTCCAAACTTTTGGCCAACCTTATGGTATAATAACTCTTTTAGGTATCCCAGCACAAGTGTAGCGTACGTTGGCGCCATTTTCGTTCTCATGGCTGTCCCTTTTATTTGTTTGTAATAGTTTTCATGAAAATGAAAATTATTATTTGTAAGGATCAATTTCACACTTTCTATAATGAAATCTTTTTAAATCCTCTCAGGTAATTCATGGGAGTGCTTATCCAACCAATAATGAATTGCCTAAGTTATACAGCGACTTGTACGTGCTGCACGCCAAAGTTTATATTACGAGATTCAAACAGTTTAAAGCAATATAGACTGACATATCATGAAATTAATTTCCTTTATTGAGAAACAGTATTGCAGATGAATCGACACGATTGCACCGATTCAGCCGTCCGGCCGCTATCATAGTGCACGACTTGTACGTGCTGCACGCTGTTTACGTTCTACCCGTTCTACCCGGTGGCCTCTGCCATGCTGAAAGAACATATTTAGTAACTGATAAATACCTGCCATCAAACTAGATAAGTATCTATGTAAACGTCATTTAACATTATAATTAGTCTAAAAGTATCAAGGTTCACATAAAGTCCATTGGCTGACATTTTTGTGTGAGCGCCTTTTATTCATTTTAGCTGAACACAATATTATATATTTGATTTATTACTTCTTCATTTAGTTTAAATATACTGTCTTTCAATTGGAAACATTTATTTTAATTTTCCCTAAATCCTCTTATTATCCCCCTAAAATCGTGCTACTGCCCCTTTAACTTTGGATGAATAGATCAATAGACTTGCACTCGCACATATAACGTTGGAGGGTCATAGGTCGGCGAAAGATCGGTTGAAGCGACCCGCTATTAGATCTCGCTAGACTCAATATTGGAGTGAAACAGATATTATTGAGGCTAGGTTAACTTAGACTGTATTTTTATAAAACGAGTAAATGATTTTATACAAAAGCAGCAAAAACGAGTTCAACGCCAAACCAGTCACAAATTTTATATAGATAGTTTTAGATGGATTGGAGTTTATTTTTATGTTTATTAATTGCCCTTGAAATAAAGAAAAATTGCCAACAATGTGCTGAAACAATACTTTAACAACTCTCCAGCCATCAGACGTCGCGCTTACAATGTGACGTCACAACCACACACTATAGTGGCGTTATAGATGCATTGGGGCATTAACTAGTTTCAAATTGCCAAATGAATATCTCACTTCGGTATTTTACATGGGCGAGTGAAGAAACCTAAGTAATTTCATTTTCAGTTCTTTTTATAACATGTTTGGCTGTATTACTTTGAGTGATTTATGCTTTATTGTTATTGCTTACTTAATGCAAAAACATTGTGATGTGGACCCCTTTCCATGCGAGAAGCGTTTTCTTTTGTAAAATTATGTAAATTGATTGTCGTACAACTGCCGGAAACCACGATTATGTTTTTATAAGAACATGACCAATCGGGGTATTTGACGTGGAAAAGAAGTTCAAGGTGACATTTCAGTTAACGCATATAATTGCATTAGTACATTATTATAACTCAACCAAGCTGAACAGGTTACTGGGAGTAACAATCTTGTTGACTTATATTTGACAACTTGATAAAGAAGAGCGTACAAGCGAAGTTTGTTTTTACAAAAATAACCCAATAGGACTGTCCCTTTCATAAGTTGTTTTCATGTAATCAAACGAATACGTTACCAATTCCAAGACATAGAAACAAGAGACATTAAACAATGCATATATAAAACGAACGCACTATATCGAGCAAAACTATACAAATTCAGTTCCCAATCTCAGATGTCCTAACGGCGTTCAAACAGCAATGGCCGCCATTGATTATTGCTCGATAGATGTTATCATTTATATAATTATGCATGCTAAAAAGATAGCCTACTAAATTTTAGTCCAATGAAAGTACATATGGCTAACATCAATGCAGAAGATTTAGAAGATTTTTTTTATTTAAGAATAATTTAATTTAATCAAAAAAATGTTGGTTGCAGCCCGTACATATATAAGAATGAATAAAAGGTTTAAATGAATTCGTGCACTTTAGGCATGGTTGTGTGCAGGCTTGAGTATTCAGTAATAATTGTTACTATCAAATGTGTTTTTTAAACACGTCTAATGTCAAAAGGAGCATATATCCACACAGTATATTCCTATGCAGTGTTATTCTTTTGTTTTGTCTAAAAACAAGTTTTCTATAAATCGGTCGGTCCTGTATCAATCAGCTAAATTTGGTTTGATAAGAACCACCACCTCCTAGCAAAGACGACGAGCATTGAACGTTGTTAGGGCAACGGGACGAGTGGAGCATGATTTGCACGTGCAGTTGTCTATTTCAGATACCGCGCAGTCAGCTTTTGAGAGACGAGACAGGCTTGAAGAAACCCAGATTGATATAATGCAGGGTTACATATAAGGGGCGTGCACACGTAATGTCCGCTTCAAAATTGACTTAGTACGACCAGAAATAAAATGGGGATCATGTACGCACATAAATACCTGTGTACGTAAAGTGGCAATGCATTGATGGTTTCACGCAATTTGAACATAACACATTTACAGTGTATATATTGTCTCTGAATTAATTTACTGTAAAATAGGCAGCGAACTTTCAAACTAAACCGCCATAAATAAAGATATAAAAGGATCGTTTCACTTGTAAAAAGTGATTCTCAGGCCAGTTTCATAATTAAATTAGGGGGCGGGATAGCGCAGTGGTTAGTGCGTTCGGCTTCGTATCAGGAGGTCCGTGGTTCGAATCCCGCCAGGGGCTCGGCAACTTTGACTGCAGTAGAGAACTGTTCTACACGCAGTCAGGTTTGGGTGCAATGCTACACTGAACTTCAGTGCAGAACCACCCATGGTTGCTAGTTCCAGCCGATGCTCGCAGGTTTCATCACATAGTCACAATAGTGTTGCGGGCTTCCTCCCTGCAAAAATACTAGCAGACACGATATAAGTGAAATACTCTTGAAAGCGGCGATAAACCCCATCTCACCTCACCTCACCTCCATTAAATTAAGTTACAGCTCAGTCACACTGATAAAACATTAATATTTTTATGTCAAGCTCGCTGGGTTCACACGAGTTTTAATGTAGCTCTGACATCGTTCATTTTCAAGTGCAAACACACAAACTGAAATTCAATTATTCATTAAAAGTTGAAAGGATACTAGGCATATAATTGTTTTCACACAACCCTTTTTGATTTACCTCATCTCATAAGTGGTCATTTTCGTTACAGAGCATGTTTTATATCTTTGAAAACAATTATGCATAAACAATGTTTTTATTTATAAA
This sequence comes from Steromphala cineraria, assembly GCA_916613615.1. NCBI lineage: Eukaryota > Metazoa > Mollusca > Gastropoda > Trochida > Trochidae > Steromphala > Steromphala cineraria. The sequence continues at coordinate 43,766,422 of OU744723.1, forward strand.
TGCATATAAACAACAAATATCATTGGATGTCTAAATTTGGGACCATGCTAGGCATCAGACAATCGCATGGAATGCCTATGTCATTAAAATACTTTATCTGTTAACATGATACACTACAACCTATCGTATGTGATAAAGGCTTTTATGCAACCAAATCTAAAATGCTCTACTTCAAATGACGATTCTGATGAAAATATCAACCCACCAAACGACCCACACCACCTCAGATTACTCTGTTCACCGACAAACTTATACATACAGTTGAACAGCTGTCATGATGTGAGTAGTGCTTAAAATCTACCTTGATCTCATGCTGCAGAATTTCTTGTCGCATTGAGGTCCACAGAACTTGAAGCCTTTCTCTGTCAAGTCAAGTCAAAGAGTTTATTGTATTTAAGGCCTCCGGCCCATATACAAATGTACATAAAGAGTTACATAATGCAAATAATACATATACATATAAACAGTAATACATATTTCAAATATTTGCTAACACAATGACAATAAGAGGATCTTATTTCAGCTCTTGGGGCGAATTTCATTTCTTAAAAGTTCATTTCTACGTTTTATACTATGTTTGATAAATAACGACAAATTAAGAATAACATTTTCATTTTGAGAACACAATAGGGATGTAAAGGCAGCAGCAGGTGGTTTTGATATAAAAAATGCAGGAATATATTTTCTTCTGATGTCGGAATATGGTGGACAAACAAGCATAAAATGTATTTCACTTTCAACTGTTGATTTACACATCGGACATAATCTTTTAGTTTTTTCTATATTCATTTTTCTGCCTTCATTTATCTTTAAATCCAGCAAACCAAGTCTAAATTTGATAAAAATATTTCTTAGGTCTTTAGAATATAAAATAGACAAATATTTTTCTGGCTGAAGTAAACTTTTGAATGTTCTGTAACAATCATACCGCGAGCTATCATACAGAGAAGAATGCCAATCTTTATGAAACATATCAACAGCTTGATTCTTAAAATTATATAAAAAGACATCAATATTTCCAACTGTTTGGTTCATCCAGATAAAGCCAAAACCATGGGAGAACAAAATATTTCTTATGTGGGATGCCCATGTTATTTTACCAATGTTATCTAAATGTAATAGCATATTATAAGCTAGCTTTGGAATTCTAGTCTCATGCATACCAATAAGTTTTATCCAATATTTTAAGCATTTGATTTGGGAATTTATGTACAGAGGGTGTCTTCCACATTCTCCGTAAATCATGCAGTTTGGTGTTGATGGTCCAACGGATAAATATCTTTTACATGCTAGAAGGTGAAGTTTCTCAAGACTGTCATACTTTTGATATCCCCAAACATCAGACCCATACAACATTATCGGTTGTATCTGAGAATCAAATAGTTTGAAAAAGACGTTAGGGGTAGTTATTCCTATCTTAAATGTTACAGACATAACGTTAAATAGTGCTTTCTTGGCTCTTTTTACTAAATCTATAACAACTGATCTCCATGCCTGTTTCATAATCAATGTACTACTGCTGAAGAGGTGTTGCAGTCTCTGCCTTACATCTATAAGGAGCAGGACTGCTTCATGATTCCAGTATACTGTAAACAATTCTAAAACAGTTAACAAAATAATCAAATTGATAAAAATGTCATAATTATGTAACCCGCAAATTCCGTAATTTGGTTGTAGTCTTATGAAGTAAACCAAGGATGACCCTGTTTATTGATCCCCTTTACTGTACTATCTGGAAACAAATACAGTTTAAACAGTTTACTTGGCCAATACCAGCTTCATACTTCAAGTTGGTAACGGCATACTGGCTACGGTATCGGTTATTAGTCTAGTACTGATAATACGGTACTCTACTACTGTACTGGGTTATTGTTAAATACCTTATAAAGTGAAAACAACACTTTTGTAACACCTTCAGAAAAAAACTACAAGAAGATCTAAATCCTTATCCTAGATACTTGAACTAATTTACTACTTCAACTTCAACTCGCCTACCCCCTTTCCTGAAAATCATTACCTTGGTCTTATCAACATTAACCTCTAGACCCATTTTCACAATACTCGGACAAGGCAAACAAACCATCCTGTAAACCCTCTATGCTTTCACTAAGCAAAACCACAGCGTCTGCAAATAGAAGTAACAGTTAAATACATGTAAAATAAATACACCAATATCTGTCAAATGTGAGAAATCATTAACAACATCGTATATAAATAATGCAAATAGAATAGGTGATAAATTTTCACCTTGACGTACTGCAAAATTAGATTTAAAAAAGGTGGAGTATGATTTATCAGTCATTCTTACACATGACTTGACCTCTTCGTACATACTACGAAGCAGACGTAAAATATTTGAACTTCTTCCAACGTGCAATTCTGGTGATTTACCATTCTCTCCCCACAGAGGCAACTCAGTTATACCTGAATTAGCCTCTGTTCTATTACGGGTAATACACGGGATAGAAAAGTAGAAATCTGATTGGAGGCAATCGAAGTTAGTTGTGCAAGCAGCTTCAAAAGTGGTCATTCGCAAAAGTTCGGCTATTCCCGTGTGGATCCGCATCAAAGGGAGCTTACTCTTCCTTCTACAAAACAATCGCTTTTTACCTTCTCGTGGGTTTTTATTTGGTGAATTATTAAAATAAAATTTATCATAAAACGAAGAACAATTTACACAATTATGAAACAATATGTTTCTAATGAAAAACCCTATACATATCTGATTTTGAAATAGTTTCCCTCTCTGAGACTCACACTGTTAATGAAAAAGGAACCTAAAGGCATGATTCTTTTGAAAGTCACTGAGCGACCGTTGAGTATTCCCGAAGTCGTGGACATCCAAAAGGTGTTATCATTGGCTGCAAATAAGGGAGATATCTCAAGTTACAACTTTTTGCCGCTAGGGCGATCTGCCGGAACCCCAAGATTTTGGCGTAATGGAACAGAGGCTAACTGGGGTATGACTGAGTTGCCTCTGTGGGGAGAGAATGGTGATTTACTAGAGTTGAAAATCTTTACACCTGACTTAATTTGGGTGTGCAAAAAGAAATAGGTGTATTAGAAAGGTGGTGGTGTGTCGGTCAACATACCTACAGTTAGAACAAAGGAAACCATAGCAACGAGACCGGAAGTAGGGTATAAACATATTTACACCATTTAAAAGCTTTTGAGTTTTTACCCGAACCAAGTGAAATGTTAGTTTATATCATTGGGAAATTATATATTAAAGTTTTATCGACTTGTCGACATGTACATTTTTGTGAGTTGATAGAAATGTAAAAGTTAACAAAGTACAATAAAGTGACAATAATTCAAAGACGAAAATCCAAATACAATGTGTGCTAAAGGACGACAATTGGCCGCCAGATACTTTGTATCATACTCGAAATCAATATTGTATCAAAGTGACATGAACAAGCCTTAAACTGCTGCTTATTGTTCCACCAATCGTGACTCTGATTAAACAAACAGATTCATTTTTTTATTATAATGAATATCTTGAAATTCACTTTCTCAAGTTTGGGTTCATATGTTGCCTACATATTGTCAGGAAGTTAAAAGAAGATTTCAAATCTTAGAATAAAGAGAAAGTTCAAACAACCAGGAGATAGTCATGAGAGACAGGGAAGTAATAGGCTGCGTCTCTACATGTATACAAGTTCAGGAAAGATGTCAGGACAGATACCTTCTATATTCGTGTATTGAGCGTTATCGATGGAATTGAAACAGTTAAATAAGTGCGAATGATCTCTCGCAAAAGCTTACCATAAAATGATGCTCTCTGCCACAGGTTCTTACAAACCGAATTATATCACAGTGTTCTTTTTTTAGATTGCTTTTCAAGCCTTATCATAAAAGAGGAAAACGCCTATAATATCACGCTTTAACAATTCAAATCATAGGTTTAACAGGATCTACGATGTTATTTTATTTCGTCTAAGCGGTAGTAAGTACACAGGTTTTATTGACACTATAATATTGATACTACTAATATAGTTAAAACTAGCTGTAATCTATATAACATTGTTTTATATGTTTTGTGCCCTTATCGATGTATAAAAGCAACACATTGAATCAATTGACAGAGGCACAAAACATGTAAAACAAGCCTTATATTACAAAATCAACCTTTTGCCAAAGATTTTCTTAATATTTTTCAATAAAACTAACGTCAATGGTGTGAGATTGTGGTTGGTTATATGAAACAATACTAATTGAATAAAAATTGAGAATTCTATAAACTTAAATGGCAGAAGATTAAATTGACACTCATGAAATCACATTTCATCTTAACTGGCATCCATATTTTGGAATACCTCTAATTAGCATATCACACTACGTTCAAAATGTTGGCCTTTTTCATCACGCTCTGACAAACAAGCTTGACGACTTGTAGTTATTAAAATGCAATCTTTCTGGTGAAGGTATGGTTTTCGTTAGGAAGAGGAATGTATTTACTTATAACAAACGCAGGTGGGAAGTGATAAGATATGTTCTATGTGTATTGCAACAGAACGTTACTCGAAACTGTCAAAACCGGCCTATTGCATCAAATGATTGTGACGTCACAAGGAATGAATGCACGGGGTATGGTTGCAAATTTTTCTGCATTCATCGAGTTATGGCAGCAGGATTTTAAGCACTCTAGTCCAATCAGACTCGCAGAAATTAGTGTAACAAAATCATTTTGTATTTATACCCCATTGGTCCTACATTACATCAAGCAACTAACCCAACTAGCTATGTCTGTGTCGAACATGCGTGGAAAACAACCAGTGACAATAGAACTTGCTGATCTCTTTGAAGCAAGTAAAAACTAGCTGTAAGAATCAATCAAGTTAAGACCAGCTGAAAAGATTATGTCCCATAAGTCATACATTTAATTATTGAAATTCATATTCATATCTTGCAAAATGAAATATAAACCCTAACGATGCCGTGTTCAAAGATATGAGAGCCAGCTCTTTTTTCGTAGAGTGAATTCCGTGCAAGCTCGACATTGACCTAGTTTTTGGTTAGTCACTAGATGTAAATGTTTATGTCATACATTCCATTATCGAAATTCATGTTCATATTGTGAACAATCAAATGTAAATCCTATCGATGCCGATTCAAAGAGATCAGCCAGTTCTTTTTCAATTAGCTTTCAATTTAAAAAATTAGTCAATTTAGTCATCAATCCCATTTTAAATCCTGATTTTCAAACATTCTAGGATTACCTTCTAAATGACTGTCAACATCCTAAACCCACATTTACGTAACCTGACAAAGTAATGCCAATCTCATCATCAAGAGGCCGCTGTAGTGATGATAAAGAATCCATGGTCGGATGTGAGCAACAGTCACTGAGCAGTGTGATTGGCTGAGTTGTGTCGCTTCTGACCCCTCACTGATAGATGGGTTACAACTAATTCAAGCAGTGCAAGTTTACTGGTAGAATAACATATCAGCAGCCCGGGAGGACAGGATCCTTATCTTCATCTTACAGGTGACTTCTGACCCTTCACTGATAGATGGGTTACAACTATTCAAGCAGTGCAAGTTTACTCGTAGAGTAACATATCAACAGCCCGGGAGGACAGGATCCTTATCTTCATCTTACAGGTGACTTCTGACCCTTCACTGATAGATGGGTTACAACTAATTCAAGCAGTGTAAGTTTACTGGTAGAGTAAAATATCAGCAGCCCGGGAGGACAGGATCCTTATCTCCATCTTACAGGTGACTTCTGACCCTTCACTGATAGATGGATTACAACTAATTCAAGCAGTGCAAGTTTACTGGTAGAGTAACATATCAACAGCCCGGGAGGACAGGATCCTTATCTCCATCTTACAGGCGGCTCCTGAACCTTCACTGATAGATGGGTTACAACTAATTCAAGCAGTGTAAGTTTACTGGTAGAGTAACATATCAGCAGCCCGGGAGGACAGGATCCTTATCTTCATCTTACAGGTGACTTCTGACCCTTCACTGATAGATGGGTTACAACTAATTCAAACAGTGTAAGTTTACTGGTAGAGTAAAATATCAGCAGCCCGGGAGGACAGGATCCTTATCTCCATCTTACAGGTGACTTCTGACCCTTCACTGATAGATGGGTTACAACTAATTCAAGCAGTGCAAGTTTACTGGTAGAGTAACATATCAACAGCCCGGGAGGACAGGATCCTTATCTCCATCTTACAGGTGACTCCTGACCCTTCACTGATAGATGGGTTACAACTAATTCAAGCAGTGCAAGTTTTCTGGTAGAGTAACATATCAACAGCCCGGGAAGCAGGATCCTTATCTCCATCTTACAGGCGGCTCCTGAACCTTCACTGATAGATGGGTTACAACTAATTCAAGCAGTGTAAGTTTACTGGTAGAGTAACATATCAGCAGCCCGGGAGGACAGGATCCTTATCTTCATCTTACAGGTGACTTCTGACCCTTCACTGATAGATGGGTTACAACTAATTCAAGCAGTGTAAGTTTACTGGTAGAGTAACATATCAGCAGCCCGGGAGGACAGGATCCTTATCTCCATCTTACAGGTGACTTCTGACCCTTCACTGATAGATGGGTTACAACTAATTCAAGCAGTGCAAGTTTACTGGTAGAGTAACATATCAACAGCCCGGGAGGACAGGATCCTTATCTTCATCTTACAGGTGACTTCTGACCCTTCACTGATAGATGGGTTACAACTTATTCAAGCAGTGCAAGTTTACTGGTAGAGTAACATATCAACAGCCCGAGAGGACAGGATCCTTATCTCCATCTTACAGGCGGCTCCTGAACCTTCACTGATAGATGGGTTACAACTAATTCAAGCAGTGTAAGTTTACTGGTAGAGTAACATATCAGCAGCCCGGGAGGACAGGATCCTTATCTTCATCTTACAGGTGACTTCTGACCCTTCACTGATAAATAGGTTACGACTAATTCAAGCAGTGCAAGTTTACTGGTAGAGTAACATATCAGCAACACAGGAGGACAGGATCCTTATCTCCATCTTACAGGTGACTTCTGACCTTTCACTGATAGATGGGTTACAACTAATTCAAGCAGTGCAAGTTTACTGGTAGAGTAACATATCAACAGCCCGGGAGGACAGGATCCTTATCTTCATCTTACAGGTGACTTCTGACCCTTCACTGATAGATGGGTTACAACTTATTCAAGCAGTGCAAGTTTACTGGTAGAGTAACATATCAACAGCCCGAGAGGACAGGATCCTTATCTCCATCTTACAGGCGGCTCCTGAACCTTCACTGATAGATGGGTTACAACTAATTCAAGCAGTGTAAGTTTACTGGTAGAGTAACATATCAGCAGCCCGGGAGGACAGGATCCTTATCTTCATCTTACAGGTGACTTCTGACCCTTCACTGATAAATAGGTTACGACTAATTCAAGCAGTGCAAGTTTACTGGTAGAGTAACATATCAGCAACACAGGAGGACAGGATCCTTATCGCCAGCTTACATGTGACTTCTGAACAAGCAACATGGTGAGTCTCGGTTATGTACGTCAATGATCTCATAAGATATATCCATGTTAAAATGTATTTTGAATGTACATTGAATTATGTGACTTTTAAAAATTCATATTAAACCATTTCGCTGATAAAAATCATCAGCAGAGTATTATTTGTTTAAATGTTTATAAAATACCATGGAAATAATATGTATAAGCACTATTTATCATACCCCCGACCAACGGTCCGGGGTATCTAGTAATATCAACGATTCTGTGTGTGTGTGTGTGTCTGTCTGAGGAAATTTTTTGTCCGACCTATTACGGGAAAAACTATTTATCCGATTACTTTCAAATTTTGCACATGTCTTCTACCCTACTAGGAGGGATGCAGTGCGAAGTTACAGCAAATTTCGTTAATATTTGATTCTTTTTACAAATTTCCATGTTTTGAACTTAGTTATTTTCCAATATCAGATTTGTCCGACCTATTACGTGAAAACTATTCATCCGATTTATTTCAAATTTTGCACATGTCTTCTATCTTACAAGGAGGGGTGCGGTGCGAAATTGCAACAAATTTAATTGATATTTAAATTTTTTTTAAATTTCCATATTTTGAACATAGTCATTTTCCAATATCAGATTTGTCGAACCTATTACGGGAAAAACTTTTCATCTGATTCTTTTCACATTTTGCATGTGTCTTCTTCCCTACTAGGAGCGGTGCAGTGCCAAATCAAAACAAAAATTTATAAGGTTTTTTTGTGTGTTTTTTTTTTACAAAGTTCCTTTTTTTTAGTCATTTTTCTCAATTCCTATTTGGGGGTCAAATGCTGTTCAAGAGATGACTACATTGAAAGTAAAAAATAATTCAGTTAGTCAGGGATGCATGGTCGGGGGTATTAGTGAGCCACGCTCACTTTTTTGCTTGTTATTGCTGAGATGGAATACACTAACTGGTCACTTACTGATACAATCAATTGATCGTTTACATTGGTACATTAAAATATAAGTCCATTTATCGTGCTCAATATGTACAAACAAGACATAACTCTCAAGAGTTCAGATGTAAATTGTAAAGTGTTCAGGTTAATTGTCTCCATAAATGGAATGTTTAATGCAAGCTATTGGTATGTGCTACTCGATCGCAACAGCTTAAATAAAGGGGATCTGTGGTTCAAGAATAACCAAAATAAAGTAACGTGTGGTGCCTCCACGTGCGTGAATAACTGCAGGCACTCTTATTCACAAACACCTTAGCATGTTCTGTAATTGTAATCTTATCTGCTGCCGCTCATAGAGAAGAGTTGCCTCCAGTTCCCTCGGATTTTTGCAGGAGGATCCCTTCTTAGTGTCTGACGACCAACGATGTTCCAACCATGCTCGATTGGGTTCAAATCAAGTCTGACATTGCTTGCCATGGAATTCATTTTTCACCATTTTTTTCCAGATGTTGGTTTACAGAAAGAGAACAATTGGATGTTGCATTGTTGTCCATGAACAAGGGTCTTGTGGTCATCGCAATTATCAATAATTACCGGATCAAGAACCTCCTGGATGTAGTAAACGCCTGTGAGTGAACCCTGTATAGTCACCAAATCGAGTCTAAAGTCGAAGGAGAAGCCTCCTAAACCATCCTTGATCCCCCGCCATATGATACCCTTGGCAAAATGTTCCTTTTGATGTAGTAATAGTGTACAAAACCAAATCACAGCATCTGAGTAAAAGTTTATAACAATGCTCTTCATAAAGAGTGGCAGCGGATACCAATTGAACAATTAAAGAACCTGGTTAGGGGTATGCCAAGAAGAGTGGCTGCAGTTATTGGCGCACGTGGTGGCACCACACGTAACTGATGTTTTCTGAATCTTAAAACACTGATTCACTTTATTCAAGTTGCTTTCATTGGGGGCACACACCAACGGTTTGTAGTGACACTACTTAAACATCCATGTGTTTTGGATGAAATTACAATACTGTTCTTACAAAGGACCAATTGATTGTTCTCTCCATGAGAATTGATTTTGCATTTTTCTTTTTCACAGTCTCATAGCATACTTCAACGGAGTACACCCCTCTGTGAAAAATCAGAGGATGCTTAATTATTTTTGGTGTGTAAACTTTATACCATAACATAACTTTATGACAGAGACTATTCTATCTTGTAGATATATGAGGCATTAATCTTGATCAATATCAAGACGATATAGGTAACGGTAGAAGAATAAGTGTCATAACACTATGACCAATACATTCATTTTAATTTCAGGTCAATCAACAGGGTTGCACTGTACTTACGGGTTTACTTTTACTGGCGATGTGTAGTTGTCTTCAACTGCCTTACAATTCAATTAATTGTCCCCCTTGCACCTGTCTTCCTGACCAAGAATATGGAGGAGTGATTGCCAACTGTTCCAACAGGGGACTGTCCTACATTTCCTTGCCTGAACCTGGAAACATCACAACACTTCTCTTTGACCATAACAATCTTAGCATGATGACTGTTTCTGAATTCAAAGGAATGATCAATCTGTGTCATCTCAGTCTAAGACAAAACCACTTGACAGCAATTGAAAAATCTAATGAAACAATTTTCGGACAGATGGAATATCTTGATATTTCAGATAATGTCAGGTTAGGATTAGCTCAGGTTGTTAACATAGAATCGTGGCTCAGGAACAAGACCTTAAAGACGCTTCGAATTGAGTACATTGTTTCTCTAAATCCACTGATTGTTCCACTTGAAGGCTTGTATTGTAGTTTTCTTCAAAATACAGCTTTGATGGAATTATATGTGGATGGGAACACATTTTTTTATATAGGGAAATCATGTTTCCTATTCTTGCCGAAAACTATTGAAGTTTTGAGCGCTCGTTATACAATGCTTGGACATTTTAAAGCTACCAACCTGACCGGTTTGCTAACCTTGCAATCCTTAAGAATAATTGATTTGACTGGCTTTGTAACCTGGAATCCTGATAATATGCACTATGGTCATTGGAGCAAGTTAGAGATACCATCTTTGTTTGTTATCACGCGATCTATTGAAGTATTCAGATATGATGGCGTGTCCCTTAGAGCTGACATAAAAAACCTGACTCTCGTTCCACTTCACAACGTATTAACAACGCTTGACTTCAGTGATAATCTCATTGAATCAGTGATTGGACCTTTTATAGGTTTTGGAAATGTTGAAGATATAGATTTTTTACAAAATAGAATTGCTTCAATCGGCAAAACGTGGTTCGAAGGTCCCAATAACTTGAATAAGATAAATTTTTCCAATAATGATCTTGGTAAGTCTATTGAAGAGGATACATCGGGTTATCTTTTGAAACAATTTGACAAATTGGAGGTTGTAGACGTTTCTGATAACAAAATTACTTTTCTACCAGAACATTTCATTCAGGAGACAAACAACATTCAGTACCTCAACCTCAGTGGAAATTTCCTGACAAATTTTGATGTTGACATTTTCTTAATGAATCATCTGAAAGAATTAGATTTGAGAAACAACAAATTAAACAAACTTCCTCAAAGAGTCATGAAGCAGATAAATCTCCTTCCTGATCTGAAAGTCATTATGGACGACAACCCTTTGTCTTGTTCTTGTGACACTTTGGAGTTCCTTGAATGGATAAGAGATAGCCAACATGTGCAGCACATTGACGCTCTGTCGTGCAGATTTACTAACGGGAGCCGCATTCAACTGCAGTTTCTAAATCATATCGTGTCCAGTTTACATGAAATCTGTAAATCTGACTTAGTCTTGATAGCATCGTCTGTATCTGGAGCGTTTGTTTTGCTGTTGTTTGTTTCTGGGATAGTGGTTTATCGACACAGATGGAAGCTCAGGTATCTCTATTATGTTGGAAGGAACAGATACCAACTTTTTACTGATGAGGAAGATCTTGAAATATACAAATACGACGCATTCATATCATATGCTGATAAAGACCGCACCTTTGTCATTAAAAACCTCCGTACCAAGCTTGAAGACAGCTCAGGAATGCATGTTTGCATCCACAGCAGAGATTTCCTCCCTGGTGACATCATTACAGAAAACATCATCAACGCAATCCAAAACAGCCGGAAAACTGTAATTGTTTTGACGCCGGCCTTTCTGAAGAGTGAGTGGTGCATCTACGAGTTCCACATGGCAAGACTTCACGGGATCTCCCGGAAACTGAGCAATCTTCTGGTGATTCTCCTGGAGGAGGTTGATGTGAAGCAGCTTCCCAAGGATCTGGCAATGATGATGACCAACAACAGCTACCTTGAGTACAGCACTGACTTGTATGAGGAGGAGGTGTTTTGGAACAACCTTACAGAGGGGATCAGAACAACCAGACGCATGGAATGAATACTTCTTATTTCAAAATGCTGTAAATAACATTTATTAGTCGATTTGCATATCTTATATATTTCTTATATACATGCTTGTTTCCAGTTGTCTTTTTAACCCTGTTTCCAATGAAGAGATGTAACTTACATTGATAGTTAATGCTGAAAGCAGTACTTTTAGATACTATACGAAATATATACGAATACTGTCTTACATGGAATGCAACTTCGAATCTATGTGATAGGCACATTCGTTGTGAATAGGTACTCACAATTTGAAAAATCAAAGTATATGACTTTTATTTTTATAGGACTTTTCTAACAAGCAAGGGATTCTAAAACATCTTTCAACGTGAATTGTTGACACAATGTAAGGAATTGGAATATTAAAGTTATAAACACTATCAATTTCATATTTATAAGATGTTATCAATATGACAAGTATAGATAAAAATGAATTAGTTTACAGATTTTGTCTCTAAGACGTTACAAAAACAGACAAAACGGCCATTTTTACTATCCTATCTCGTCTTGTTAAGGAGATTTTAAAATTATGTCTTGAAAGGCTTGTTTTCTAACACGTGAACAGATATTGTTTTTAAATTCTTAACATCGCTCAGACGGCTGCTGAGGAACTGAAGTAACCCTTTTGTTAGCTATGGTATCGTTTCTTTGGCCCCTGAGTGTAGATTTATCTTATCTCGTAAATACCATCTTCTAAAATGCCACTCTTAGAATTATGCTCCATATTATTGTTAAGGAAACATTGCTCTTTTACCTACATATTCATGTAAATGCTTGTAACAGATTAAGGGTTTATCTTCATAGGTTTTGTTGATAAAAGATTAATAAAGTGTTACAGAGATTCATGGACACCCGGTTTAAACTATCCTTACTTAGAATAAAACTACTTCTATCATAATATGTTTTCTCAAAAGAGTATTAGGAAAAATTAACAAGTGAAAATCATTCTTATTTCCCTTACATCAGCTTGATATTATCCATTGAGTTCTGTGATCCAGTAATTTGAAAGGCCTCGATGTGTGAATATTTTCAGAAAACAATGACAAATTTACACGATTTGAAACGTGTTTGTGACATTTATTATCATTATGTAACCTCAAAACTTTAACCTTTATGACAAGTTTAATTGTAAAAATGTAGTCTCTATGACGGCATCAATCAGGATAAAATCAAGGTTTTTTAATACATTACACTTTATCTAATCTGCTACTTGCGTGTTATATATTTCACAATTATAAAACTACATTTGGAGAGAGAGAGAGTTTAGTTTAATTCCTTATTCGATTGTGTGTTTCAGCACTGTTCTTCTGCAATCTAAGGCATTTTAAGAATTTTCTTCTTGAAGATCAAAGCAATTGGTATTCTATCAAAGAAAATTGTTTCTGTTTTTATTTTTAACAAGTACATGTATGCAGTACGATGTCACCTACTTGTGACTGCTGACTTCTGCAGGACAATCTTAGGGGAGATAAAAGTGCTTGTGTACACATTCAAGATGTGGGGCAAAAAGCTAAACTTGAAGATGATGCCAGCATCTATTTAATCAATGTTTCCCAATATTGATATGTCCTGGAGTGATGAAAATGGTGTTTTCACTTGTTGTGTAAGTGTCAAGAAATCAACAATTCAAGATGGCTGCCAACGTAGCTGCCTCACCCTCCCAATCAGTAAATCAATGTGATGATAGACCTAGCGGAGTAAACTTGGTACATTTTCTGGGGGTTTAGGGTCAGTGACTTCAGTAAAACTATTCATTTAATAAATAACTGTTTGCTATAATAACATCCGAAAGAAATATATCAAAGAAAAATATTATTTATATCCAAATATTCTTAAATTTAACAACCTGTTAAACAGTTTGAATAATAAAGAAATTGAATTTTTTTCCATGTATATATTTTACGCATCTGTATCTAGATACCACATTGTGTCATGAATGTTTTGAAAATGTATAAACAGATGGATATGTTATGTACTGCAGGCCTGAGGCCTTTTTAGTACCGAAATAAAGATTGATTGATCTAATGAATACATGTAATTGTTTGTTTCAATAGAGAATATCTCTGTTGGTAAGAAAGAGAGTAGCCTGAAAGGTTCAGCTTTTTAAGAATTGATCACCACAATGATTACTTTTATATCATTAAATAAAAATTATTGATTTGTTAAGCTAAGTGTCATTAAGCTAAGCTCATTCATGTTGCAAATCAAGCTTACCCAAACAGCCAGAAAACATCGGCATTTTCCGCGTTACATAGAAAAGCGATGATGTTTGAACCTTTAATCTACTTTCACAATTTTGAAAGCGCAACCGTGACAGGTTGAAATCTTACTTCCGGTGGACACGGACCGCTACGGGATTCCGCCAGATCGTAGATGAGTGACCAGTAACATCATGATATAAATAAGGGAGCGAATCAATGATTTAATTTTAATCAGATTAGGTGTGTATGTGAATACTATGACTCGGGACAGAGTCAGACAGATGACAGAATTTGTACGTATAAATAAATACGTTAAATTAATTGAACATAAAGTTTCATCATTTTTTTTAATTCAGAAAAAGTGTTGATGATCTTTAAAACAGTCCCGTTAACATCAATTATATCCAGAGAAAGCTCAGACAGGAGCTCAAGCTCAGGAGTAACTGTTATGATAAATTGAGATACAGGTGGAGACACAGCTACTTTACCTTTACAGATAACTGATAAAAAAACTCCGGATAATCAGACACCTCCAGTTCACATGTACACATTTTGTCTGATTTTGTGTATGGCCGCTAATGGAGTCTATGCAAATCTTATAACCTCTTCTCTGACTATGGGTGATTGTTTTGTGAAATGAGATTTTTGACATTATCTAAATAATTCATTTACTATTAAAAATTGTCACTTGAAAATTGAAATTATGAAATTTTATAAAATTGTGTTACTGTCACTTTAAAAGGATTTGACCCAAACCCTTATAGCCTTGCTTTCATACTGAGAGTTTTAACCATCTTAAAACCTTTCAAACCTTGCAGCAATAATATACAATAACAACAACACACACAGTTCATGAAGGTAGCTTTAGGGGAATACTTTCTGCTTGATATGTTGTTGTCATTTCGAAATTTGTCCATCTAGAGCCGAAAACATAGTGCTGCAGTCTTACAGACAAATAGATTCCATCAACGTTTCACCTTAAATGGTATAACATGTATTTACAGCATTCTAAAAAAGTAACAAGTTTCAAACGTAGGAATTATGAATTTTAATGTACAGCTCAATGTAAAATATCTTTTTATAAGATATTATACATGTACAAAATAAAAGCCACCAAAACACTAAAATGTATAACAATATCATAGCTTGCAGGTTCATATGTACACTTAGACGAGAGAAAATACACGAAAATCAGACCAAACACGAGTTTATTCCATTATAAGATATATATCATCATCTGTAGTAACTGTACATTTAAGGAAATGTATTCTTCCTAATCAGTGATACATTTACAGAGATATCCTGTTTTCTGTTGAAATGGGAAGTCGATTGCAGATATCTGTCCTGAAATCTTTCCTGCACTAGTAATACATGTCGAGACGCAGCTTATTACTTCCCCTCCAATCATGGTCATCTCCTGATGTGTTGAACTTTCCCTAATTTCCTCTCGAGTTTTAAATGTTCTTTCACTTTCGTGCCAAAATGTAGGTAACACGTAGATGCCATCTGCGTGCAAAATTTGTTTTGAAAAATATTATTTGTAACCTTAGCAACAATTTTAAGGTGCCTCTCATGATACACTTGATTTCCGTCTGGTAATAGCTAAGTATATTACTGACATTAATAATCTTATAAGAGTATGTTATTCAAACGCACTTCTGTTTCAAAGAGACTTTAAATATTTTGACATCCCTTGCAACTTATACTTAAACATTTTCGTTAACATTTCAACTTCTAACTAGGTTTCCCCTCTAAATACCACAGAAATTCCTTCTTTTAGAATACCCATGGTTTGGAGAGTATTGTGATTCAAGTGTTATAAAACATCCCAGTAACTGTCTGACATGTCAGTTTTCGTCTTGTGCAATAGCGATAATAAAACAATGATAAAAGAAATGATATATCCTTAGCTACATTGTAATAATAATTTGCTTTGTGCCCATGACAACCGGCAGCCACAGTGCAGCACAAGTTTAAACGATGTTCTATCCTTTAATGCTGAACACCAACCAAGGAAACAACATACCTTTCTCTTAACGTATTTTGGTATGATGCGGAATGAATCGAACCTCGACCTCCAGACGCTCTACCAACTGAGCTACGTGCTCGGAGACATGTGCGTGCATGATACATTGGACAGAGGGAATCCATGTCTAGTTATGCTCTTGTTTACGGCAACTTACATACCACTTTGACCTCGTTGTCCTATCAACAATTCATACATCTCGTTCATCATCGTTATCAGGGCAGTTTTCGTCAGAACAGTCCTGATATCAAATGCAAGGACTCTCATGAAATTGTCTCTTAAACTACACGAAATAAAAGATATCAAAGAAAAATACATCAACATTTGTCAGTTTTGACTAAATCATGTAAATGTAATAGATGTTCCCATGATCAATGAAAACTTAATTATGACTTAATTGCATTCGTCAACGGATATTTCAATCATCGCACTTTGTTTGCAAATTGCTCTTAAAATTGCAAGGGAACAATCAAAGAAACATAGATAGCCTGTTGATACAAAATATGGCAAACAATTAACAGCTACAATTAAATGAACATTATTCAATTCAATTATTCAATTAAAAAAAGTATATTAACAAGTAAGTTTAAACAAAAAGAAAGAATGTTATGTTACCTGCACTTTTAAACGGGCCCAAGAAGGGTTTTGAATATAAAGATGTTCTGACATATTTAATTTTGGGCTTCGATTTCATTCGATTGAAGTGATATGTAAGTCAGTTATTAGTATAGTGATCAACTTGTATCGGGAAATGCACTGACAGGCCTGTATTCTCCGATTGATAGCTATACTAATAACTATTACTTACTAACTTTTTATCTAAGTTCAACAGTAGCATGACTTAGTCAGACGATATGATGCAGTTTGTACTCGCTACGACTTACTGTTCTTATGTAGAATGTTTCCTAATAATGTAAAGCACTGTTTATAGGATCTAGAAAAGGAAAGAACCAACTTAGTTCACTCACGGGAAAGTTATTCATCCTATAACAATACAAAAATACTGCAAATCAAGTTATATGGCAGAGCACGTGATGTACATGCCTTGTCACAGCAACTGTGAAATGGACAACTATATCCATCAACTTGTCAGAAAAAGTATTTGGTAACACGCGTTAAAGGGGCAGTAGCATGATGGAAATAAATGGTCCTAATTGAAAGACAATGTATTTAAACAAAATGCAGCAGTAATAAATCTTACATATAATGCAAAGTCCCGCCTCGCGATTCCTTTTTCTTATACAAAATCAAATAAAAAGGTGTTCACACAAAAATGGCCGCCAATTAACTTAAGGTTTAAATAACATATGCATATGTTATTTGTTCTTTTAAACGGCATATAACCAAATATTTGTGTTTTCTTTTTCTTTTCTTTTTCATATAACAAGTCAAACCGATTTTCTAAGGCTAATTACTGCAAACACAAAGTTCACGTCTTCTAACATATCAACAGAATTAAAAGCAAAGCAAACATGTACATCTGAAAATACAATTGACATTTTCAATCACAATTGTTTAGGTAAAGGCAGAAATATATGGAAGGGGATGTGTGACAAAAATGAAATCATGTGGACTCGTAAGTCGCGAAAAGTGACATGTAACATGTCGTTCTCAATAATAAAACTCTCAAAAAGACAAGTCCAAGCATGCAAACCAAACATTTCAATCCTGTATATCTCAACTTTCTGTTCTCACTTTTGCAACGTTGAAATATAATTCTAGAAATGTCAAATGCGAAAAGTTATCCTGTAATTTTTTATTTAAATACATATTATTGAACAACACACTTGCAGTGTTCAAAAATACATTTTACAAATAGACTTTCGCATTTCGAGACTTGCATTAGTTGCATGGTTAGTATTGGTTACGATTGCAACTACATCTCTACATTTTGCAATGACCATATTTGGGGTTTTATAGTAAAGTGCCGTTGTTTTCCGAGAGAGTTTTGCTATCCTTAATTTGTATAAACGGAAACTTGACCAGCGTGCCACTAAATAAAGTCAATAAACATCTTATCAATCATATACATGTATAGAGATTATTACCCGAGGAAGTGTGTCATATGACCGAGCGAGAGCGAGGGTAACACACACATTTGCACGAGTTTCGTAAAAGTCATATGACACACTTCCGAGGGTAATAATTTCTTTATTTACGATTCTCTTCAGTTTTACCATCGTAGAAATGTCAAAGACACGGACCGCTTCCCCTGCGGCGGCCGGCTACAGTGACGTCACGAACAATGGCACAATGACGTCACAAGCGAAAAGATATGGGAACTCGTGCTACACCAATCGTTGCTAGGCAAAAGTGATATGTGCACTAGTGCTCATATTGAAAATATGTCACTACTTATTTTTAACCATATGGATAATAAATAGATATTTTGATAAATCTCAATAGTTATTTCAATTCAATATTATATTAAATAAGTCATGTTAATTGTAAGCTCCCATAAACGCATGCACATCAAATACACAAAGTGTTGACTGGGAGAGCCTTTTATTCAAATCGTCATACATTGCACGTGCTGAATGCGATACTGTTTTCATACAACATATTGTCTAAAACGACTTCTAGCTGTAATCAAAAGACCTACTTATTTTAATTCAACCTGAAATCTGATATCTGATATAACAATGTTATTAATTAAAGTAATACAAATGTTTGAATGTTTTTGAAGGGAAATATGTATTTGCCATTATATCGGTACTTTGGTATTTGCTAATTCTTGTTTTAGACTTGATAGAAAATCTGTTTGATTGCAGGTATACTTTCTATTATAATTGGCTTTTGTTAATTTTTTTATTTGTTATTTGATTTGAACACAAATTATCGTATGAGCCTTACGTTCACATTGAAATGTCTTAAAGTGTTTAAAATAGTACAGGAGTAATATACAATAACAACAATGTACAAAGTTCATCAAGGGAGTTTTAGGATTGACATACTCTTGTCATTTTGAAAATTTGCCTTACTTGTGCCGACAAATAGGTACTACAGTGTTACAGAAAAATAGATTATACATCAACATCTCACAACAACTAGTATTTTCAGCATACAAAACGAATCACATGTTTCAAAGGTTGGAATTACTTATGACTTTAAAGGTACAGCCTAATGTGAAATATCCTTTTTTAAAATAATGTACATAATAAAAGTCATCTAAACACTAACATATAAACTGACTGCCAAAAGAAACTTTGCACCATTTTGTAATGATTCTGATTGAAGATTGAAAAATGATAGAAATTTAAAACCAATTTATTAACCAATCATTTGTGTTAACAACCAGCGAATCAAAATTAAAGGTGGGAAACCCAGTTTTGCACTTATTTGATCTGAAGTGGGCAGGGGTCAAAATTTTGGTTTTTCAGACTTTCATTGAAATGATGTTTTCGCAATAATTTCGTTAAATTACTAAAATTTGCTACTTTAGTACCAGGTTTGAGCAGCCCGAGTGTTATAACTTCATGAGTAACAAAAAGGGTCAAACATTAAATTACGTCTGCTGTCAGCAGGTTCAACTTTACATTTTGTCCAACTTTTCCATTAATGGGAATATGTGGACACAAGTCTTAATTGTCATATTTACACATCTTTAGGTCGTACAAATGGTAACCAACCTTAAGAGCTCAACAATCGCAATTAAATCGCGTTATTGCATGCCAATTCTGACGTTATAACTTCGAATAAAATTGCCGTGTTTCGATGTTTAGTGACCAATAGCTATCAACTTAGCAGTCGATGAGCTCTGATTAGATCTGTCCAAGTTCATGAAGTGCACGAGAACATAACACTATGCCGACCTTTGATGTTTGCTATCTCTGACGTCACTAAGAGACAACGTTGGCGGTGGTCTAACGTCACAGATATCGGCTCTCATGCAGTGAAAAAACAACTGTTTATTTGTGTTTCAGGGTTGTCAGCAATCCTCACAACATTTCTGTATAGCCGGATCAAGTTACCATTAGAAATGAAGGAACATTACCGATTATGGTAAAAAGGGCTGTTTTTGATCAATTTTGTTAATTTTCAAAGGGGATTTGCGATATTTTTGCTATACTGTTTACTGATTTTAAGGTGTTTTTTTCACTGTTGGAGTGACACAAATTCATTAGTGACAGTTATTAAACTTTTTCGTCACGTGACTCAGTTCCAGCAGAAACGTCACGTGATTATGACATTTTTGCCATTTCTACAAAAATGTATGAAAATTGCTCAATTGAAAGTTTTAAACTTAAAAGTGTGGGTTTTAACTATGTCATTGCCAACTTAAATGAACATGTAAATATGAGATCGTTTTCGAAATTTCAATTTTAAAATTGCAAAGTTTCTTTTGGTAATCAGTTTATGTAGTAAATAATGACCCGGTACCGAGGGGTTATGGAAAATAACCTCGCGAGGGCGTAGCCCGAGCAGAGGTTATTTCCATAACCCGAGGTAAACGGGTTATTATTTGACTTACACTCCCGCGGAAGACTCCTGCAATAGTTTCAACTTAATTTGTTAATATAAAATTAATTTAAAAACGTTTTACTGATATCATTCGCGGGTTTATCATTTCTTGATAAGAAAATATATTAAAAATGCCCCCATATTTGGGTTTTAGAAATAAACGCTTGATTTCTTACAATAAAAACTATTTTATTACGGTGTTTCAACTTAATTGGTTTACATACAAATAATTGATAAACGTTTAAGTGCTCCATTTTGCGGGTTTGATATGTCTTGTTAAGAGTACTATTTTAGACTACTTAGAATACCCCTTGCTAAGGGTTTTAGAACTAAAAACTTGATTCGTTACATTATAAACTATTGTATTGCAATATTAATATATATATTTATAGGGGAAAATAAAAAACCAAACAAGACACACACAAATTTACATCAACTGGCATGGATCCACGGTAGCTCAACAGGTAAGAGCGCTGCTTGACAACATAGAGGTCCCTGGTTCGAATCCCACTTTCGTTGTTCATAAATCTTAACTTTCTTGTTTGATTAAAACTCCAAATTTTACAAGTCCAATTGTTTGCAATTGTTTACAATCTTATAACCGACCAAGGTGGTTATGAGATAACCAACCTACGCGGATGGAGCTCACGGCACATAACATTCAACTAAAATAAAGGCAATAACTTCCCAAGGGGTGTAAGGGGTAAACACCCATAAGAAGGTAGTTACGAGTTGAAACCAATTGACAAAAAAGGGGATATAACCGCCCAAGGGGTGTAAAATGAAAATACACGAAACTGAAGACCACACTCAAATATATCCTATTATAAGATATCTATTTACACCAGTATAAACTTTATTTTCAAGGAAACATATTCTTCCTAATCAGTGAGACATCCCGTTTCTGTTGAAATGGGAAGTCGATTGCAGATATCTGTCATGAAATCATTCCTCATCTAGTATACAGGTCGCGACGCAGCTTATAACATGTACTTCCCCTGCCACTAATTATCATCTCCTGCTCTGTTGAACTTTCCTACTTTCCTCTCAAGTTCCAAATTTTCTTTCACTTTCGTTCCAAAATCTAGGCTATCTATATACGAGAAGATATATTTTGCCTTTACCTTTGCCTTTAAAAATATTCTTTGCACTTTTATATATTTGTCACCATTAGTGAAACCGTAACCATTAATCTTAGGTGCATAATTTGATACATTTGATTTCAGTCTTGTGATATCAAAGTGTGTGAAATAATTCGTGTCTTTTCGAAGAAATTTGTTTATTATTTTTTATATTTTTGTATTCAAACTAGGGTATTTGAATATTTCACATCCCTCGCAAATAATACAAAAATATGCTCATGAGATTTTAGACTTCTAAATACCACGGCACTTCCTTCTTTTGGCAAACCTACGTCTTGGAGAGCAGTGTAGTTCCAGTGTGATAAAACATCCCAGTCATTGTCTGACGTGTCAGATTACTTGTTGTGTGTTGGTCATTTGATTATGATAATAAAACAATGATAAAGATAATGGTTTCTTGTTTTGTGCCCATGGCATCCGGCAGCCACAATGCAGCCTAATTTGAGTTGATGTTCTATCCTTATAATGATGAGCGCCAAGCAAGGAAACAACATCCATATTTTGGTATGACGCGGTATAAATCGAACCCCGATCTTCCGGAATAATTTAGGGTTAAACGCCGCTTTCAAGAGTATTTCAGTTAAATCACAGTTATATCACGGCTGCTAGTATTATTGAAGGGATAGATCCTGCAACCCTCATTTGGTGATAAATTTTGGTGAAACCGAAAAGTATTCGATGGAACTGTGCTGAATTTCTGAGTAGCATATTTCCCAAAATGTTATTGCGTGAAGACCTGTTTTGGAAACAGAGTATCAAACTGGATCTGAACGCGCGAACCCTGCTTGGTTGACGAGCGGACACTCTACCAACTGAGCCACGTCCCCGGACAAAGAAAACATGTTTGAGCATGATACATAGGACAGAGGGAATTATTTTCTTATCAAGCGCTTGTAAAATATCCAAGGGTAACTAACTAACACTTATTTTCTTACCTCAGTTCAACCCAGGCAGGACTGACTTAGAAAATTATATGTTTTTAGAACTAGCTACGACTTACTGTACTTATATAGAATGATTCCTAATAAGTGAGCGAAGCGTTTATAGGACATACATAAGGAAATCGGACAACTTTAAATTCATTCAAACAAATTCCCTTATACTCAACATAATCAGCTAAGGACCAGTGTTTAATATATTCTTCATTTCTCTATTCAAACACTTTTACTAATATAACGACAGCTAGTTGTAGGCAAAGCATGCGACTGGATGCTTGGAACATGCTAAAACATGTAAAGAATACTATTACCAACCAATATTCAGTAATAGTTACCGACTGAGACTGAGGTTTTCAAGTTTCATGAACCATCGCGCACGTGAACTATGAATGCCGAGGCCGTTATGCCGCGGTGTTCATGAATCACGTGCGCGAGGGTTCATTTAACTTGAACCCGTGGTCGAGGTCGGTAACTGCTTTGCACACGATTAGTAATGATGAAATGCATATAGTTATTATATACAATGAGAAGGTGAAACATTGACACTAATTTGAGTCACTATGTCCAATTCAAGTAGCTGATATCGACATGAGCTTCTCTTGCTGGACGTGCAATCTGTGCGAAACCATACAAGCTACCACAATAGATTATATTCCCACTTTGATATGAAAACAGCTTACACAAACTGAGTTAAATGTGCATATAAACATTTGGTACTAAATAATTGATATGCAATTACGGATTAAGAATAAGGCACGGTAGTTCTTCTTCTCAGGAAAATGTGAAACTTAATCATGAGGTCGAGAAAAATAATCCTGTATGTTCAGATGGCCTCCGTGGTCTAATGGTTTTTTCACTGGGCTTAAAATCGAACCCATTTTGGAATGCAAAATTTGTTAATGTCTTGTTTTGGAAAATCAAACTTTGAACTTTAATTATTTTCGGAAATCAAATATCATCGTGTCACTATCATGTGTTCGCGGTAATACCGGTTTTTCATCATGTACACCCACTTTGTTTAATGAACACCTCGGTACGTGCATTTCCAAGACAATATGAGTTGGTATCAAAAATGAATACTCGAACAAAACAAAGGGTGTATGTATATTTGTCAACAACAGACGAGTCTTCTTATATTAGTGAGCGGTCTAAGCTTGTGTCAGAATAGCGCATAATTATGCAGTGCAAATGTTTGCAAAACTAACTCATCATTTCTATATCACACCCTGTAATACGCACCGTTGGGAGAGAGATTGTTACTGGGATTCCGGATTGTTATGGGACGGTTACGGATTGTCATGGGAACTGTTGTGCCATGCATGGCATATTTAATGATCGCTACAGTAGTAAGAATTCATGTTTAATCCCAATTGACACTGTTCGTAGGTTCTAACATAATATGTCTATAGATTTGTTCATTCATTACGCATAGAAATCTACATTGAGCAAAGTAAACACTGTTGGCGTCCTGAAAATTGGTCCAAAATAACTACCTTGACATCATAAAGCGTTCTTGTTTTTTAATTGAACGATGTTTACGCAAACAAAAGTAATTCCGTGTTTACATAAATGATTGTTTTAAATGATAGGTCGAACAAATGTGAAATAATGCCCTTGACAAAAAAGTTATTGTAATTTTCCCGAGAGAGGGGTACAATTTTATTACAACGGATTGTTACATGATGCTTTTCCGGATTACTACTGAGCAAGCACATTTTTGCTACGGATTATGAAGGGATGTTTGGCAAATAACAGCATAGTATTGTGGCGTATTCTAAACAACGACTTCAAATTAAATCGTTTTTTGCAGAGAAATGCCACAGATGTGAAACAAAGGATGATTACTTTGATAAGAATATTTCTTTGATCAAAACCTTGATCGCGAAAACGATTTAATAAGCTCCAGCATGCCACTGCTGCAAAGTCGAACAAGTTAAGTGAAATATGAATGCAACATCACAAGACATTTGAGCACAAAATTGCTGCCATATGCCAAAATTAACTAGCGTCATCAGAAGATAATATACCCCACTGGTTCCAAATATTTCAGAATTAATATGTTATATATGTAAGTGAGAAAATTTGCAATCTATTTTAAATAGAATTGGCATAGTAAAATTCCTGGAAATTTATGTTCAAGAAACACAATTCTTAGTAAAAACGTTAGATTGTCCATCAAAAGAAGTTGAAATTCCAAAAGGCACATCTTTCTACACATCAGCTATGTCTTTAATGTTTGAGAGGTCTGCTTTGCAAGTTTAAGATTTAGGACATATCGACAGAACTGGCGATATAACTAGGGGAGACCAGGACAAAGAGCGCCCCCTAACATATAAACTGTTTTCTGGGTATATTAACATGTTTAGAATGCAACTTGCAGCATGTCTCTAATTCTCATCAGATAAACTATTGTATGATAAATGCTCTTTAACCTACCATGCCTACATAAAGAGATATTAACGAAAATGTATTTCGATAAAGGCGGTGCACTTTGCCCCGTAGTTTAGGGCAAAGTGCCCCATGCTAAAAGACACACAATTGTTATATGTCAAACACCTATAATAAGCCATTACCATACAAAAATGTTTTTTAAAAGTGCCATGCAGCTCACAGGCACCCTTATGAAAACTAAACAAATAATAAAAATCAAAGCTCAGTAGGACAAAATATGTTTTTATATGTCATGGACCTATATTTTCGAAGTTTTTATAAAAAAAAACTTACATGATTACTATATACGAATTTCTAATAACTATGGGAACCTTGACAATTCAACTCATTTATTATCAGAAACCAGAAGTGTTGTAGTTATAAGCTAAACAAAACGTGACGAAAATAAGAATATTTGCATAGTTATGCAAGGCACAGGGACTTGTATTGCTAATAAAAACTGTTCCTAGTAAGAATACTTGAATACGATAATCGCCTATTACTAATAATACTGAGTAGTATTATTAGTAATAGGCGATTATCGTATTCAAGTATTCTTAGAGTATTATTAGTAATAGGCGATTATCGTATTCAAGTATTCTTACTAGGAACAGTTTTTTATTAGCAATACAAGTCCCTGTGATGAAAGGTAAATTATGGTTATAAATAAAGTCAGTTTTTTGTCTTGGTGCCAAAGCGAAAGCTTTTCCACATTTTTAACACGTTTCATTATGCATCCCTTTAATATGGTCATCTAATTTATCGCGTCTACAGAATACTTTATTGCAGTGTGTGCGAAACAGATTATTGGTGTGTCCTATACACACTAACATGGACGTGTCAACACCCGACCCTTCGAGACCAGAAAGATCCACTGTATCCATTATGTTTAATTTTTGATGGAACTGAAACCAGTTATTGTCAAAATATTATTACATTTTGCATCAAACTTTTTTTTTTGTTGATTTCGTTTTTTATACAATCCGTATCGTACTCATTCACAATCCGGAACATCTGTAAACATAGCCCAGTAACAATCATTGACAATAACATTACACCCGTCTGAATAAACATCAATTATAAACAATTAAAATAACCCTTTTCATTCATCGAATATGGAATTGTAAATGTCATTTGAATGAAGTTTTGAAAAATTGAAGTTTAAATACATTACATCGTCCAATTTAGTTTATCTAAGAGTTTTAATCAGTCTTAGATATTAAAGTTTTCGATGTCATCAACGAATTTGCTAAATGAAATGAAAATACAAACTAATGATAGCTTAAGTGGTCTTTGGATACATTCACTTAATCATGGCTACCAAATATCGCAATATTCCGACCCAAAAAAGTATAAAATTAACACTTTTTTAACCAAATTAAATTCTTACCAAAAGTGAAAATTCCCATGACAATCCGTAACCGTCCCATAACAATCCGGAATCCCAGTAACAATCTCTCTCCCAACGGTGCGTATTACAGGGTGTGTATATACCATCACAAGCTTAAAAACTTGCAATTTGATATCCTTATGAGTAAATGCAAGATGTGTACACAGTAGATTTGAATCTAAACAAACGATCATTACCAAAACAGTCTTACGCTGCAACATGTTGTTATAACATATGTTACATAGAAATTCTCGTTCGAACTTTTCTCTTTGTGTAATACAATCAACTTAGTTCACTCAGAGGCCAATTGATACAACCCAAGCCAAAGCAAGAAAAAACAAACCTGCAAAGCAATTTTACGGAAAGCACGGGGCGCACGTGCATTGTCACAGCAACTGTGAAATTGACAACTTAATCCATCAAGGAACTTGTCAGAAATAGTATTTGGTAACATGCGTAACGGACCAAGTGGCAACGCGATTTTTAACAATTTAATGTATTCATTTCCATCTTAGAATCACCGAAAACACTAAGTATTGTTCATTTCTGGTGACAGTAAAATGTTATTACGACAACACGAAAGCTTGCAGTTGCATCACACATGTTTGACTTTAGAATTACGAAAAGTTGTTAGAATAACGCGATTTCGTAGAGAGAATCTAGAGACGCAGTTTTTAAAAGCTGAATATTAAGCTTAAATTTGTTTATTAGATACTTCTTGGTGAGTAGTTGAAACACAGTACGTGTAAACTAAAAGTGTTAAACATTGTGAAAACTTTTTATCTCTTTTAGGAGATATGCTACGTAAAAAAGGTCTTAAACATGTTTCCGTGGAAACCGAATAAAAAATCATTTGTTGGTCTTACCCTAAAAGGAAAAAAGACTGACGTTTGCCGAAGCTAGCAAGTGTAGTTTAGGAAATATGCTCCGGACGATTTTTGTGACGGACGGAGGGACATATGGACGAAAAAACGGACGGAATGAACGCGATGTACCCCCATATGCCTAGTAGAGGGTCGCGTCAGCCCAGATATCGAATTGACCAATCAAAACTCATCTTACCAAGCCTTCGCAAGTATAACGTTGGAGGTTCATAGGTCGCAGAAAGGTCGGTTGACGCGACCCTCGACTAGGCCTTTCTAGACTCAGGATAGGAGTGAAACGGATGATATTGAGGCTAGGTTTACTTAGACTGGTCCAAAATGCTCATTATACAAACCAAACTCCCATAGTCAGAGAACAAATTATACACATTCACATGAAGTCCATTGACTTCCATTTTTGTGTGAACACCTGTATTTAACTCATTTTGTTTAAGAAAAGCGAATTGCATAGCTAAACTTAACATTATATATTTGATTTGTTACTGCTACAACTAGTTAGAATAAAATATATTTTAATTGGAACCATTTATTTTCATTTTCCTGGCATCACCTTATATTCTTCCTACAACGTGCGACTACCCCTTTAAGTACCGAATTTGACTCCTACAAATCTTTGAGGTATTACAGTTCTGTTATGTACATTGGTAATATAAAACATTTTCCATTAAAGATATTTAATACGATGTCATGGAAAGTTAGAGCATTGTCAATGTGTTGTTTGCTAATTTGATATGATTATTTATTTTTCACAAACACTTATACAACGATGTATAAGTACACTTGATACGATATGTTGTTGGTTTAGGTATCGATAAAACAAACTAAAACCGGTCAAATTAACAGTTCCTTCTATTCATTCGAGTGTGGTCGGCTTTGTTAAATCAACATTTCTTCATGTTTCATCACAATGTTTATGATGGTAGTTGATTATCTGAATGTCAGAATGCAGTTAACAGATTCTACTCATTGTTGACCAGTAGTCTTGTTTCAGATAATCAAAACAACATATTTGCTTCCTGATCAAACGTTAATGTCAAACAGGACTTCAATAGACCATTTTTACCAACGTTAAATGTAGACACTCATATAAAATATTAACCAAATCTTATAGATTTTGGTAAAGCTCAAACTCTGACAGGTAGGTTTTCATTCGGACTGGTGATTTATTAAAGGTACATGTTCGGTTGTCTTGTTTTGATATTTGGGACTTTTCTACACTCGCTCAACAGGAACGTGCAGATATATTTTCACAACATTATCACTGGTTAATTTGAATCACATCATAAGTTCGCATAACGAATCTGGAGCAGCAGATTGCTACAATCACTGAAAGGGCATAATTCTTGATGTTGAGTACCAAATAAGGGCATGTTTATAGCTCATCAACATTTTGCTATTTCAATAACCACAGCCTATTACTGTTTTGACACAAAAATCAATGTGTTATGGTGGAGTAAATCTATTATGGTTCACAATGACTTTTGTTTCTGAGAATATTTCCATATATCCATTGTTCCTTTATTTAATTTTTATTTTGTTTTGCGTTTGCTGTTGAAACATAAATTAAACTACCTTAGTAACAAGTTTAATTTTAAAAGTTTACATAAGTCCGAAAAATACGTATTGTAGCTTGGTAGTGCTTTTGATGCATATTGTGTCACTAGAATGTGATATAAAGGTTATACCAAAGATTTTTCATTTAATGAGTTTAAATCAAAATATAAACACATATCAATTGAACCAAAAATTGACATTCTTCCCTTTTTAAGATTAGATCTTTCTGGTCAGAAGAATCGACACGTGTGTCACATGTAACGTGTCAATTTCCTCGTTTTCCACGTGCGATCAGACTGGCATGTTTGTAAACTAAATCTTCCCTCAATGATTGGGATATAAACATAATGTGGTTAGTAATCAATGCCATAAAACATAATGTATTTTGAATATGAGTTAAACTCAGCGATACAACAATAACAACTTCTGCAACTATATCTTCAATTAAAGAACCCACAATGATTTGACAACAGAGTAGATAAATTATTTGACAGCTTTCAATGATTTATTTTTAAACAGTCAAATCAGTCTTGATATAAACATTTTAACTGCAAACAATAAAAACATACAGGGCATTTTTGAAAATACTTTCTTATTGGTAAATTTTAACTTTGAAATTAATCTTTGATTAGTGTTCTCAAATCACCATCGAGGTACCTGCAAACCTAACCAAATCTGTACTTGTGTAATCCCGTGGACCACATTGCAACACACAGTTTGTCTCCATCAACACACAGACCAGTTGGATTCTGTACACCATTCTCTTCTGTAAGAATGTCTCTAATGAACTGCCCTGATTTACTGAGATGAATCACTTTGTCTGTTGTATAGTCAGCTACTAGAATGTCTCCTGTACTGGTGGTTGTGATTCCACGTGGATAGATCAGAGCTCTGTCTCCAGTAGGTGTGTATGTGAATACAATGTCTCCAGACTGTGTCAGACAGATGACAGACTTCAGACCATTATCTGACACCAGGATAGTTCCTTGTCTGGTCACATGTATGTAGTGAGGATCAATGAAGCTCTGTCCTATTGTATGAAGTGATGTGAAGGTCTTCAAGATGTTTCCCTGCATATCAATCAGATCCACAGAAGATGGATTATAAGAACCAGCCACCAGTGTTGATTGATCCAGAGTAGACAGACCCCTGTACATCTTACTTGTCTGTATTGTAGATATGAGTGTCAGGCCAGGAGTCACAGCAACTGTGATGATACACGGTGAGTTGTAGAGAGACACAGCTACCTTACCTTCACTGATAACTGTCATACACCAGGGCCTATCAGACACCTTGAGAACACTTGAACATTGCTGTCCTGCTTTAGTGTAACATGATTTCAAAAGGTCATTCCAACAATCAGCAAAAAGAGTTACCTTAGTATCATCAGTGATCATAACCAAACTATCTCTTACCCTGAAACTGTCTCCCATATCTTCTGATCCTACAATAAGTTCATCCAGTACAGGTGTAGCAGTCAAGTCTATTCTGTCAGTATGTTGAATCTTCACATCCATCTTTCCAATTTCTTTCTTAAGATTTTCAAGATTATGTACAAGGTTCAGGCTAGCTACATCTGCTTTATCCTGCTTCTGTGTCCCTGTGACGTCAGCTCCAGCTCCTGATCCAGACGACAGATACATCGCAAACAGCTGCGCCTCATCCTCCAACTCCAGGGCCTGCTGGATGGACTGAGACTGCTGCTGGTACAGCTGTAGATCCATTTGTGTTGTCTTCATCATCGACCTCAACATCTGTGTGTCTTGTTCTGTTTGATCCTTTACCTGTCTAATCAGTTGATTTTCCTTCTGTTTCAGTGCATCGATAGCTTCTTGTATAGTTTTCCTTATTTCTGATTCCAGCATGGACCTATCAGCTAAAAGTTTTTTCTCTTGCACGTCCAGTTTTTTAACCTCGACTTTTGTCAAATCAATTTTATCTGCCAAATTCTGCTGATGACGATGAAGTTTTGATTTGACCTCTGGGAGCTGTTCCTTGATTGTGATGACCTCTTTACATGTTCTGTGAGCAATACTGCAGCAGACAGTGCACAAGGGTTTGTCACAGTCTTTACAGAAGAGCTTCATTTTCTCGTCATGTTGCTTGCAGATAAGTTGCTTCTGTAGAGTTTTTTTGTCTGAGACTGGTACAACTTGGTGTTTCTTCGAGTTTGGCATTTTACCATGCAGTTGCAGACACCCATCACAGAATAGAGCTTCGCATTCTGAACACCAGTGTGTGGCTGGAGTTGTCTTCCCTTCTTCCTTGCACACTGAGCAAAGATCAGGTCCTGAAAGTACCATCGAAAATCATGTATAACAGTGCATGTTCATATTTTCATACATTATTTTCACTTCAACAGCTGCTAAAACGGTCAACTTTGTACTTATTTTCAATAAATGCCATTTATCATTTGATGCAGTTACATATAGGTTTCATATTTCATTCCGTATGTCATAAAAATGAGCAACTGAGATGTATATTGTGTATTTTGTAAAGGAATTTGGATTATATAATTGATATGAAATATCGAGTGTTAATAAGTTTTATTTGTTTGAAAGTTACCTTGTACAACTGAGTCCATGAGTCCAGTTAGAAGCAGTCCTGGTTTCAGCTGCCCCGCCCAATCTTCCACAGGTCTGTCAGAGTGAGGCACTGGGGTCTCTTGTCTACACGTGGGACAGGGGATGGTCTTGTTTCTCACAGCTTCTTCTTTTGTCTGTAGATATTTGCCCAGGCAGTTTTTGCAGAATGTATGCTGGCAGGCTAGTGTTACAGGATGCACATAAACCTCCATACACACACTGCAAGTCAGGAAGTCGTCCTGCAGCTTGCCTGCTGTCGCCATCTTGGATCTGTAAACATAGAATTGTTAACTGTCAGAATACCGGCGAGATAAATATACTTTGGAGTTCATAAGAGATTTTGTGTATTATTGCGAGTGAGATATTCTGTCCTAGCAGTAGAATAATCTTCTATCTGGCTATACAGGCGATATTCTTTACCATTATATGAGCGTTATTCTCTGGTCATCTAATTGGTCGAGCGCTGGTCACATGACAGTCGACAGAAAATAAAATTGACTTAACCCCACTGACCCAGAGTCCGACAAAAAAGTGATATTGACTTGAGTTACTAAAAATAGAGCCGATCAGCTGTTTTATGACATCATGCTATTGACATCATGACGTCATTGACCCGTCCTTGCCAACAATCCATACCATAATGTTGATCACCACTAGAGTGAAATCATGAAATAGTTGCCTGATGTGACGAATGCAAAAATTGCCCTTTTTAAGGACGACATACTATGATATATAAAGAGCATGTCTTCTGAATAGATAAAATGAATATCTTTCTCATTCTGTTCCTCTCATGAATATATGATTTTCTACCTAATTTTAACATTCTTATTATATATTTTTTACTAGACTTTCGCAACTGTCTTGTCCACTCAGTGTGTCAATTTACATGCATTTAAATCATGAATTATATTCTAAAGTGACGTTCTGTAAATAAGTTCAAGAAACTATGTTTTGAACTGAAAGATAAATGATGATAAATAATGATGAACAAAACATAGTTGCTGTAAACAGGATAGCAATGAGTTGCTGCTATTCACATGGTCCCATTTGCAGCATCTTAAACATGTTTCACTTTACTTTTGTATTTCCTATATAATTGAAACTTTGTGTATGAATTTCAAAATTAGATTTAAAACTTTCAAATACAGAGCACAAACGCTTTTCAACCCTGTTGAAGAAATCCAACTGTTTTCTACTGTGCATGAATTATTCTATTTACTTTTCATTTTATTTTATGCCAATGTTAGAAATGCAAAAATTCGACATTAAGAAGTAATCAATATATTCCTGATAATAGCCTTCGGAAATGAAAAATCATTTTTATTTGAATTTAACATCTAAAATACAAACTATATCTTCCCTGGTGGTAGAGATAGCAAAATAGTGTTAGATTAGGCCGACGTTTAGAGCCTCAAATACCTCCTTTGCAACCTATTACTTTATGCTGAACACAAGACTGTCGATTTTCTTACATTGTACCCGTCCAGCATATAAATATGACTGGTTAATTGATAATGAATATAAGCGCACATAGAAGACATAGGTACAGACCCTCACACTTCCACACTCAATGATCTAACATGAATAAACATCTACTTCAACCCGCCACGTAACTATGTGATCATATTCAATGAATATGTTTCGCTAATTAACTTGAGTCATAGCATTAAGAGAGTCTGTATATAGAGCATGTACAGTGGACACTCGTATAGACCCTCAACAGGTTGTAATGTACACTTAGCCAGTCGGGTAACTCACGTTATCTATGAAACTCGGTTATTAGATA
Source organism: Steromphala cineraria (assembly GCA_916613615.1). NCBI lineage: Eukaryota > Metazoa > Mollusca > Gastropoda > Trochida > Trochidae > Steromphala > Steromphala cineraria. The sequence continues at coordinate 43,799,657 of OU744723.1, forward strand.
TGAGTGACATTGCGGGTAGAGTGAGAGTCAATATAAGTCCATATCAAAACTGTTTTATTAGATACACTTAGTGAATTGTGGGGCTTTCATGACCGTCCCCAAACCGAAAGTAAAAACTGACCACTGTTACATTCGCTTATTCTGAAATAGAACCCGGTCAGTCCCTGCTATGATACGATCAGATAACTATGGAGTCTAATATGAAACAAGTTACGAGAACAATAAGATTCCAAATAACTCACCTTCATGCAGTGATTACAGTCAGGACATGTTGACAGTAAAACCAGATTCTCCCACTGTATGGTCGACTCGCCTTGTCGTCTGCCTAGCTGGCGAATGGTCACGTGACTGTAAATATGAGGCTCTGTATGAGTGTGCTATGTTACACTGTTTTAAAGGACAACCAATTATGATTCAGTGTACTTTGATCAAACTAACAAATGTTCTGATACTTTAATGATCGATTGTGAACATTTGTTTTGTATCTTTTAAAGATAAGCATCTAAATGAATAGTGAAATTAATTATGTTATTTATTATGTATTATTGATTTATTTATTGATATTAATATTCTGCATTTTATTTGTAAAGGAAAAACAAAATAGCTACCTTATTTTCGTAATTCAGAATACCATTATGGTTTTTACCCAGGTAGCACAACTACATCGGGCCGACGTCGACAAAAGAGCGGCACCGTCGGCACTTTTTTTACATCGGCAAACTACGTCGGGCCTAGATCGGGCCGATGAGTACACTTGTCATTGAGTGCAAAAAAAAAATCACATTATCTTTTATTTAACTTTTGAATATTATATTCATTTTTATTGTATATTTCATTGAAACAAATAGTTAAAAACTGTATCAGAGAGAATTGATAAGGAATTTAAAAAAAATGGCACCAACAAGGGCAAAATAGGTTATTTTTAGCCTATTACCTTGATTCATTTTATCCCAAGGACGATAAAACAAATACTTTTTGTTTATGCCTTGATAATGCAAAAATCCTGTGTCCCTACATCTTATTTGGTACATTTCTGTAAGGTTTCTACTAAATCCTATTCCGAATCCCAATCTCACTTTTTACATCTCCATTCCGTTTTAAATTTACTATGCAAGTTTTGCTGGTAACCCATGTGTCGTCTGCTGCATGAAATAGTCTGGACAGGTTTGGACTACAAGATTCAATGTAAGTATCTTATCCAAATCGAAATTATTTCATGACCGATAAAGCAAATACAGGTGTATGATGACTCTTTATTCTTGCTAATGTATTCTTTTGTTAATAATGTATGCTTAGTTTGAAAAAGGTTTGTGGCAAAGTTGCGGTAAAGTTGACATTCACAGGTCAACGTCACAGCTAGGCCTGTCATTGTTTGTTCCTATCAGATCTAATCAACTATATCTGCATATGAATTAGTCAACAGGCATTTATATGTTGAATTTAGGTAATAGATTGAATTTTAGTAATAAATATTGGCTGGGATTTTTTTTGGAATTATTAAAAAAACCGTTTTGAACAACTGACGTACAGCCGGGAAATGTCATTGTCAATGAGTATGAACTGTAATATGAAGCCCCCAGTCTTCCAGTCTAAGTCAGTGTCTCACTAAATCTAAGTAAAGTTTTTTTATATTAAATATTTATTGATAGGTGACAAAGGGGATCGTGAAGTTTGTATTTTTGGTATCAAAGTGTCAATATTTATTTATTTTTTAACAATTGTGCAACAAATGCTTTTGACTGGTTTGCTGCAAATTGATTGTTTGATAGGAAAACTTTATAACAGATTATTGATAATGATAGTTATTTTAAAAATGTTACTTTTTTATTTTGTTGTTGAATAATTTACAAACTTAACTGTTAAATTTCTAAAGTAGTCTGCAATTTAATACTAACAAAATCAAACAAGCCTTTTCATTTGTACATGGTACATATCAATAACTGCATATGATAATTATAATTTATAAATAACTTAAAACTTATTTTCTTGTTACAGTCAAATCTTTTTGTGGAAAAGTCAAATAACTTTGCCAATTATTACATGTGTATTTGTCTGTATTTGTACATTGTTGTCTTTCCTGTTTAGGTGACATATTTTGCAACACTTTTAGGTTGCTTGCAAGATACTTCATGAAATGAGTGAAAAGCAATGACATTCGGTAAGTAATACTAATCATATTTCCTGTTTATTTTTATCATATTTATAACACAAGATAATATTAGGTTATTGTAAGGTTTGAATTTTTTTTACATAATGTTCAGATGCACCCGAGTCAAAAGTATATTGTAATTATATATGCATGATAATTCTTAAAAATTCTTTCAATATCTTCAATTATTTCTGTTTTCATCCATAGTTTCATCTCTTACGGAGAGGACAGAATTATCGAAGCAAATATTAGTGAAACCCATTTTTGGTTGACAGGAATGCCAAAACCTAAGTGAGTATGCAAGCATGGCTTTAGTTTCTTGATAAAAGTAAGTCAAACCCCTTTAAGTTTGAAAAATTATTGATCTATAACATAATTCAAATGGTTTTTTGTATTCTTCTTTTGTTTTCTATATCAATAAGGTTACAAATATTCAGAGATAATTTCCTTCTTGAAATATTCATTAAATGTATTTTATTTGCAGGACAAACCTTTCTGCCGGTCGGATTCTACTTTTCAAGAAAATCACAAGTTTCACTATCATATTGTATCACGATGACATTGTTTTTTAATAATTAAAATGTTGTATATATAAGAAGATGTGTTGTTGTCATTAAATTATTAGCATGATATGGTGAACTTTGAATGTATTTCCTCGAATTGAGCCCGGGTCTCAAATAAAAGCCTGACTTGAACTTTATGCCGGGGTCACAACTGTTTAAAAGAAATAGTTTCACACACTCACATATATATTTTTCATTCCTTGGGACAGTTCGTCCTTTTTGTGATTTTTTTCTTTTATGATTTACAACTGAAATGTGCAACATAACTATTTTCACCTAATCTCAATTTTGACATTATACACTGCCACCGGATGACTTGAACTCAGGCTGCCGCTGACTGTTAACTAAATATTGCTAGCTTGATATTTTGTATCCTTTATTTGTTAATAGAGCTTAAATACTATTTACAAGAAAGCAATACAATAAAACATCCAATATCGGCCGATGCTAAAGAATGCTGGTCAGAATTTATTTTGCCTACGTCGGGCCGATGCAGAACCGATGAGCAAAACTTCATCGGCCCGATGTAGTTAGCCGACGTCGGGCCGATAATGTTGACAGCGTCAGGCCGACGTCGGGCCGATGCTGGAGTGCTACATGGGTAGCGCATTTTGTGTGCTTTGTTTTCTTATTTCAAAATTAATCTTTTATAGTCTTTCATCATCCATAAACCATTAAAGCGAAGCTGATTGTTCTTTAAAATAGCATATTTGAGAGATCACATCAACATAAATTGAAAATGTATTACGCTAAGTAAACATATTGTAGGTCGTTTACATAATATTGCCTGTATCAGACACATATATTTTGAATTTAAACTTACTTTAACATACGAAGGTGTAAAAAGGCATTTTTTGCTCGCCTGTTGTTGAGATTTAGCAATCAATTGCCAAGAAGTATTTCTTCCTGAGTCCTGCCCTTAAGTATAGCTGTTGCATATTTTAAGAAGAAAAAAGCATTTTGAATAACCAAATCAATAATTATAGTACAATAATTTCAACTAGTAATACAACTTACCTGAACGTTTTACCAAAAGTAAGAGAGCGAGAGATATAATATATCTACCCAAGTATGTTCCAAAGGTTGGAATGACACGACAGCCAAGTGAAATTGACGAGCCACGGCTGACACAGAATAACCTGTTGTCGCTGAGTTTTGAATGGACGTCTTATAAACCTTGGTCGTGTTATGTTCACAATGCTAGGCTACAAATACATTCATACTAAACTGCCTTCTCTGGAGACAGGCCTATAACTTCTAATCGATGCATGTCAGAATCTTCACAAAACAGTTTTGGTGTCTTGTTAACACCGTTTGAAATCGTTATGGACCGACACAAAGAAAACTACCCGTTCATATGCAGTCCTTGCATACAGTCAAGCCTCTAAAAATAGAATTATATTAACGTTACTTTGCCTACTTTCAAAGTTGTGTTGAAATTGGATTATGTTAGAGTTGCGGGTGTTTTCTTTTGATGTCAGTGAATGTAGTTAAAACTTGAATATCCCTTCACAGAAAATGATGAAATAGTATGTTGTTTGTATATTTTGGGGGATGCATGCTTTTATATTATTTCTTTCTCGATATGTTTCTCTTATTTGTTTACAATGAATTTACTTAAAGGTGTTTTCATAAGTACTTTCTAACGAATGTAAAATCAAATCAAATGTGACTCTTTACAACATGGGTAACACTTAGTTGACATGAAAAATAATATCATACTTGATTACTTGTAGCAGAATTCTCTTATCGGACTAACAAAATAATAATACATAGCAATAGATGAGGGTATAAATTATCTCGTTTGATTAAAAACCAAGTCATACCATTATACTGGGGGAATTATATTTTTATATATGAAGTAATAATGTTTTAAATACAACCATTTGTTGTAGTTTTTGGCTTGCATCCTTTCTATCTTTACAAGCTTACGGAATTGCATAAAATTAAGGTGATGTGTATTAAGGATTGTAATTGTAATTGTATTAAGGATCAGCGTAAATAAATCTAAATAATGCTACTGAATGGCATGTACAACAAGCAGTGCCTATCCCACGCTGACTTGTATAAACTCTTAATCCCTCTTTTGAAATCTTTAGGCGAACGGGATAGCATGAGGTGTTACCCACTACTTTCTGTTCAGTGACTGTGGCTCATTGTAAAGTGAGGTTAGTAGTCTTCAATGTGTGCTGATTATTTTCTGGGTCACGCTGACCTGTGAATAGAATATACAGTAGGTTGAAGCGCCTAAGAAATTTGAAAATGGACAAAATGTTTCTGTTTTCGTAGTCTTAATCATGTTTTAAAAACAAGGGCTTAATGTGAATTAATGACCAATTTGTCTTTGAAATCATGTATGGTTGACATATGACAAAAAAGATTAATGCAGCATGTTTACCTAAAACCTAGCAGAAACTGTGGAGTTAAAATGGCTGTCCTATCGATTTCCTGTCAGCGATTGTGTTTATCTTTGATCAATTTTACTTTCATTGCAATTGAAAGAATATCAAAACAATAACAATAAAAGTACCGAGGGTACAGAAGCTCACCTTAAAATGAATGATGTGGTAAAATGGTTTAATTATACATGTAACCATCTTTTATATAATTGATTATGGCTGCCATCATGATTTTTTATCTTTTAAAATACTAGTCTTCTTTTGGAAACGACTAGAGCTTGAACAAACATTAGTACACGAATGATATAATCATGATAAGTTAACAAGCAGTAGGTTTTTGTATTACCTTTTTCTATATCTATGGCTGAATTGGTGACCATCTTGTACTTTTTAATCTTCAAAATGCTACTTTTATGTGGGCATCCGTATTAATTTCAATATGATATCTTGATTGGTTTAGGTGTAGCCATTTAAATGTCATTCATTACTTACAGGATGGTGGCCACTTACATTTGTTTTGTAGTGAATCATTAATATGATTTCAAGATTATTTCACTGATGGTTATGCTGCATGGGATATTGAGAATCCCAAGAGTACAGATTTTTCAAGGAAAATGAATGACTGATTGAGAGGAAAGTCATAAAGACAGCAATGCATAAGAACCGTTTATTTTGTTCACATAATATTTACATGTCAAGTGACCATAAGATGTCTTTCAATTTAAAATTTAAAGTATCAATTTATTTAACACTCATACAGTACTATAATGGTAAAAAAATTGCATTGTCAAATCAACAGAGAGATATGACAAATCAAATTTCCTTACTTTTCTTACAAAACCCTTTTTGATTTTCATCTGCATATTTATTCCACATCAACTTATCATGTAGATTGCTAAACACAAAGGTTATTGTAAACAAGTCTTGTGTAAGTTTTTATTCTTAGAAAGAACATATCACTGTCATGAGAATATAAGTCCATAACTTTTATTGCATACACATGGGCCATGGCCATATAGCATAATGCTCTACCATATCAATTGGGTCAGGTTGATTATGCAACAGACTAGCAGCTGACACTGTGATGCCTGCCTTGGGATGTGTATTAGACAGCATAGTGGAATATCTGAACTCTGGTTGACCCCTTATGTGTGGTATTTAAAGGAATATAAGGGAGATACCATTGTTTAAAATTTAACATGTTTAATGTGATTTGGTTTTTGCAGCTAGTTGCCATAAAGATTTTAAACAAATTAATCAATTATGTTTGTCTTTCATCTTAATTTATTTTAGAAACACTTAAAAATATAGAACAACTTGCACGACAATCTTAAATATTCCATATTTAAGATAATATTATGATTAGTAAGTTCAAATTAGAGAATTTATATGGTGCCAGTGATCACTTGATGAAAGCTTAAAATTTAATAATAATGATGTGTCATCTCACATCTGCAGCTGAAAAGTCAATATGGCTGCTATTGCGGCCATTTTGGTTTCTAAAAACTGAAACGTCTACCTTTCTGTGCGGAATCACTATAGGTATAACATACTACAACATAAAAATGATATCTAGATTGGTTTAGGAGAAATAGTCTTTGTCATCTTATTGAAAATTCAATATGGCTGCAATGGCGGCCATATTGGATTCTCAAAACTGAAACGTCTACCTTTCTGTGAGTAATCACCATGGGTATAACATACTACAATTTCAGAATGATATCTGTATTCGTTTAGAAGGAGTAGTCTTTTTCATGAAATCTAATTGAAAATTCAATATGGCTGTCATGGCGGCCATCTTGGATTCTCAAAACTGAAACGTCTACCTTTCTGTGAGTAATCACCATGGGTATAACATACTACAATTTCAGAATGATATCTGAATTCGTTTAGGAGGAGTAGTCTTTTTCGTGAAATCTAATTGAAAATTCAATATGGCTGTCATGGCGGCCATCTTGGATTCTCAAAACTGAAACGTCTACCTTTCTGTGAGGAATCACCATGGGTATAACATACTACAATTTCAGAATGATATCTGTATTCGTTTAGAAGGAGTAGTCTTTTTCATGAAATCTAATTGAAAATTCAATATGGCTGTCATGGCGGCCATCTTGGATTCTCAAAACTGAAACGTCTACCTTTCTGTGAGGAATCACCATGGGTATAACATATTACAATTTCAGAATGATATCTGAATTCGTTTAGGAGAAGTAGTCTTTTTCGTGAAAGTTTACGGACGGACGGACGGACGGACAGACGGACGGACGGACGGACAGACGGACGACGGACGAAGGGCCATGACATAAGCTCACATTTACTTTGTAAAGGTGAGCTAAAAAAAACTTATTTTGCTTTTTCACCCGTGACGTCATAATTATCCGGGCCAACTGCGGCTTGTGCGCCTATGCTGAGAAGTAGGTTTTGAGTATTTTCTGTAAGTTTGGAACTACGGTATTAAACAGATTATTATATTCGTGCCCATGACAAACTATGTCTCCGACACTCGTGCCTAAATATCAGTATATTCCTCGCTCTCGCTCTGGAAATACTAATAGTAAGCCACTCGTGTCGTAAACATAGTATGTCATGGACACTAATATAATATCCTCTATCAAAAGTATGGGCGTCCAATGACCTTTTATTGAAGTTTGAGCCTTATAAAACGTTATTCTTTAGGGAACACTTCAATAAATGCTGTTTTGCTTATAGTTTTTTACGTCCGGGAAGGTGTCTGATGATCAGAATACCCACAGATTTTGTCCCTGGTTCTTATTCTGATTTATTACCTACGAGGGCAGTAAATTCGAGGTTTATATTGTTCATATGTTGCCCAAGGGAAACATATCACTTTTGCATTGTTACGTCATGTTATATACAATGCTTTGACGTCACAGTTCGCCTCTCATCACAATTTATACGGGCTACTCAGCCCATACTGAAAGGTAGGTTTTGAGTATTTTTCTCAATTCTGGACAATGGTAATAAAAAGGATATTATATTCGTGCCCATGACATACTATTTTTACGACAATCACCCTATCTCTCGGGAAATATTTAGCCACTCATGTCGTAACATAGCATGTCATGAACACTCATATAAAACCCTCTATGTATCAACAAAACGTATCGTGTGCAGCTCTTGATAAACGTATAGATTTAGAGAATATTTGAGAAATTATCTTTCACAATGTTCTCACCACTACCAATTTTCTACAGATGCACTATCATACAGTTAAGAAATGTTGAAATCTTTAGAAGTAGAAAAAAGAAAAAAGAAGAATACATTACCGAATGAGATTGCACACATGCGAATGACTACAGCAAACGTTTGTAAAGAAATTTGATATTTGGCTTCATGGATCTATACACATACACAATGTGTACTCGGCTACACGATATGAGCTTTAATAAGGACAAGCACGTTTCGTATAACTAGAGCATTAAAGAAGCACTCATGTACCTGTCTTATTATATAGCTTTCTGTAGCTCTTCAGGCTTCATATTTGATTTTGTTTAAAGGTGTGGTCAATGGTCAATTCTTAAATTTGATATGTAGCAGATGTGAGTTAAGATACTGGTTAAAATATTAAGAATTCATATTTCAAGTTTGCTCAAAATAAAGAAAATATCGCAAAAAAACAACATTTAATTACTATTTTCTCAAATACTATAGGACCTTTAGAATAACTCTCGGTGCACTTTAAAGATTCAGGGAAATACAGCACACGCATACAGACCCTCAATGCAGTGAATACACGGTGTTTACCAGACCATTCATGTTCAGAAATATGTTAATCTAACGTTATTCAGTGTATAATTCCGAGTTTAAGAAGTTCAAAATAGAACACCGACTGCCCATACCTTATAAAAACTATCTGCTTTGCGAGGGTACAATATAAATTAACCTTGAACTATATAGTAATTCCTTAAATAAGCGCTTACCTTGAAAAAACACTGGTATCGCAGCCCACTTTGAAATAAATTAGCGTCTGCCTAGAATAACCACCGGACTCTCATGTTACAGATAGGATTCTGATAATACAGTGCTCGTTCAGCGCTCATACATGCTCGTTCAGGGCCCATACTTGTGGTCAGCGCAAAATGTAATGCCCTATTTTTAATTACACCTTTTAAAATTGTATCCTTACTTGCAAATAGCTTCACTACGAGTTGGGTCACTGCTTGTGCTTCTACTTACTGACATGTATCACATTTACTAAAACACGTTTGCGACTTTATAAAGAAATAGTTGAAAAACTATGATTCATTGGTTAAGAACACATTTTAGTTTTCACAATATGCATACAAAACGATTACGACTTATTCAACATCCTTATTCACAATTATAAGTTTCTGAAAAAGAAATGTGTTGTGCGGTTCCTACCTTACGTATGTCTGAATGAATAAAAGGTTCAAATAAATTCTTGCAATTTAACCATGGTTGTGTGCAGGCTTTACAATTCAGTTAAAAGTATAACTATAACAAGTAGTTTTTGTGACACTGCTAATGTTGAAAGGGGTAAATAAACATAGAATATAATCCTATGCATTGTAATTCTTTTTGTTTTGTTGTTTTAAAATCAGCTTTATTTGGTTTGATAAGAACTGCCATGTCCCCGCAAAGACGACAAGTGTAGAACGTTGCTAGGGCAACGGGACGAGTAGAGCATGATTTGCACGTGCAGTTGTCTATTTCAGATCCCTAGATGTCAGCTTTGGAGAGATGAGACAGTAAACAGTATTGCGTGATTCATACATTGAATGAAATACACATAGCTGGAGTGACAACATCATGAAATTAAATACTTAATGCTTTTCCTTTAGTTTAAAAAGCAATGAACATACATGTATGGAATACGTTAAGGGTACGTCAGAAAACAAAAGTAGATCTGAACACTTATTCAATAGAATCATGAACATAACTGTTAATGATTTTACACAAAGATAGCCCAACTGTCAATGTCCAGGATAAATGTAAATTTATTGTTGTTTAGACATATATATCAATGCATTACATTTCATGAACGATATAGACTTTGCCTCTGGTGTCTTATGTATAACCTACGAGGGCAGTCATATCGAGGTTCTTATTGTTCATATGATGGGGCAATATATCATTTTTTCATTGTGACGTCATGTTATAAACAATGCTTTGATGTCACAGTTCGCTATTAACATCACAGTTTATACAGGCCGGGAGGGGCGGGGCATGGGGGTGAGCTGCTTAGAAGCATATTTTAAGTATTTTCATAAATTTTCAACAATGGTTATAAAAATAATATTATATTCGTGCCCATGACATACTATGTTTTAGGCAATCGCTCTCATTCGGAAATACTAATAATTAGCCACATAGTAACATAGTATGCCATGGACATTCATATAAAATCCTCTATATATCAACAAAAGGTACCGTGTGCAACTCTTGGTAAACTTATAGATTTAGAGAATATTTGAGAAATTATATTTCATAATGTACTCATCACTACAAAATGTTACAGATGCACTATTTTGCTGTTAGGCAAAGTTCAAATCTTTACCAAATGAGTTTCTCAAATGCGTACATTCATACAGCTGAGTTGCAAGTTGGGTACAAGTACAAGTTAATTTACAAAATTGAGATCATATGACGTTCATCTTTGAAAATTGTAGACAAACCATGTTGCTCCCCTTTAGAAACATGAATTCATGTATGATTCGACATAGGAATTTGAAAACTTAATTCATGAAGTAATATGTATATATTATAGAACACAAAATCATTGAACTCAATATGATTGAGATAACGTTTGATAACAGTTGAAGGTATACCCGGGTGATGTGACAGATATTAGCTTATCAGTAGTCACGTGATGTCCATAAAGCAGATACATGTAGTATCTCTAACACACCAGGTTACTGTTTCGTATCACGAGAATTTGATTAATTGGTTATAGCAGTGTCATCTTTGTAAGGTGGGAATGACATTTCTTTTTCAAATCAGTTCAATTATTTAATCACTATAATTTGCTTACCTTTGATGCTTTTTACATTAACTTGTTTTATTGTATTCCTCTGATATGCCTGTTTGATATAATCCTGCTGATAAACATCTGGTTATGTACTTTGTGATAAATGTCTCTAAAAGATAAAATGTCTTGTTGAACAATCAAATGTGTTTTGTGATGTACATTCTTAGTCTTTTGATTAAGTCTTTTGACTATGTGAATCCTGTTCACTTACTTTACATGTAATGTATATATAATATAAACTCATGTCCAAAAGAAACGATACCATACAAATCCCAAAATAACTCAATCCACTGCAGATTAATAAGACTAAAACATAGTAATATAATTTCTTCAGTAGTCAACTTACGTCTATGCAAAATTTGGAAACATTATCTTTTCATGTTTGCGAGAAACATGCATTTGAAAAAATCATCGATCTGGAATCTCCTTAACTAGGCGAGATAGCAGAGAGAAATTGGACACTTTCGCTTGTATTAAAACGTTCTAGTGCAGTGACGCGTCAACGAATTTATGTCAAATAAAGTGTATTATATCAACAACATTTTTTTCTGACATAAATTCAATACTTTATCAATTTTAAAGTGAAATGACAAAAGTTCTGTTCGTAAAACAATTTGAAATTTCGATTTATGCACTCCGTGTAGATTTGAAAAGACACAAAATCAAAAGTATCTTTTCCTGAAGATTGAAAATGTGCATACTTTTTTACAAGAAATATGCCTGTTAGACACACTTAAATTCAACTCTGTCAGGTTATAGAATTTTGTTTCGGACGACTTTGAAAACTTGGTATCGTTTCTTTTGGACATGAGTTTATGTGTCAAAACATTGATATCAAGTGCAGATTCAGTCTGAGAAAATATAGCTTTATTACATATGTGCTTTTCTTTCCACATCAAACTTTCAAAACTTTTTTTCTTCTTAAAATGTGCCTGTTGACAATGGATTGAGGATATTTCTTTATGTTTCTTACATATTTCTTCAGAATGTTCGTTATTTGTTTCTTGTATATAAATGCAACTGCAGGTATGTGACATTCGAGCTAAAGCTAAAGCGTAGACCTCGGACCAGTTGAAGGGAAGGCGAGACAGATGACACTCCATAAAACAAGTCCAGAATAACCTCGACCTCTGCTCTTGGATCATGGATTCGACCTCCGGAACTAGCGAGGTGTACGGCGGAAAAAAATTTGCTAGCGAGGAGCCGAAATCGAAAGTTAGGTAATATTTTACTTCATAACTTTCAAATAATCAACATCATGTGGTAATTTTAGCACACATACTTAGTAAAATGTATGTGCTTGTCATTCTGTATCCAAGGGACATTAACAATGACAGTTACGAGTAATGCTGTTGTTAGTAACATATTTGCTGTCTCTGACTATGAACAGGATATGACATTAAATAGTTATGTCTCGAAAAGCTATTGACATGATAATAACATAGAAAAAGTTGATGAAACGGCGATGATTGCTTTTTAAGTGATCCCGTTTGCGATCACGCTCCTCGCTAGCAACATTTCTCCGCCGTACACCTCGCTAGTTCCGGTGTACGGTTATACACAGTGAACAAATACCACAGCGGAAGGCACAACAGATACCACAGTGGAAGCCACAGCGGAAGCAATGGGTGAATGCACAGTTGGAACCCATGAGCAATCAGTAACTGCAGGGGAAGCCAAAGTAAAAGTCAGAACAGATTGGACACACAGGATGGAATCAAGAGATGAAGTTGACATGTGGTTTATGTATGAACAGATTGAAATGATAGATGTGATGAATGAGAAGTTGGATCTGACGATTCAGCATATTGACAATATAGACCCTACAGCAGAACCTGTACTGGATGAGGCAGTCTATGCTGTAGATGCTTTGACAAGCATTTGTGACGTTACAGATTGTTTGTTGATGAAGGTTAAATATACTCAAGTGTATCTGTTCTGCGAATCACTCACAAACATGCTCCTGTAGTCGTTCTATAATAAAGAAATACAGCTATATTCAAGTGTACTCAAACTGTCTGGTAAACCTTGTAACCTTACATTAATCAGTGAAGATAGGGTTGCTTTTTGCCTTCCCCATGACAGTCGTATCATCACAGTTGCTGTGACCCCTGACCTACAACTTCTGTCTACATTAGGACAAGTAAGAATTACACGAGTCTCTCTGCTCTGAATAAATCAACCCTGGTTGCAGGTTCAGATGATGAACACTGCGTTGATCTGATCAATATGAATGGAACCGTCTTTAAGACCTTCACAACACATCCTAGCACAGGAGAAACGCTTTTTCGTTTTCCTCATTACATCCATGTAACCAGACAAGGCACTATCTTGGTGTCTGACTCTGGCTTTATGTCTGTCATCTGTCTGACCCTATCTGGTGACCTTGTATTCACATACAGTGACATAGAACCAGCTGGAATCACATCAACTACGAAAGGAGATATCTTGGTCGCTGATCATTGGGCAAACAAAGTTGTTCTTCTCAGTGTGTCAGGGGAGTTCATCAGAGAGATCTTGTCCCCAGATTTAATGGATGGTTTTCAGTGTCCTACTGGTCTGTGTGTTGATGGAGACACGCTTTATGTTGCAATCAATAAAAAGGATTTGCACAACTATAAATTTTACAACGGCGATTTCAAGGAGGACACTAAACCAAATTTTATTTTTTTGGAAAAATCAACAGTAAAGGCGATAGTGTATTATGATTAGAAGGGATAGAGGTCGGATGTGATAAATGGGAGCATTAGTATAGTAAGTTTTTCTATTTAAACTGAATTAAACTTGAATTTGAATGTGCTTCAAAATCTTAACTTAACGTGAGGTTATCATTCGAATGTGTGATACTGCAATTACATTGAATCATATAAGGAACGAATTCTGGTTCATGTGTTAAATGATGACCAAATTCTATATCAGAGCTGTTGCCGCATGTAATTGATGTAGTTTGATGTCCTTGTTTATCAGTATGTATAGGATAATGTCCGAGTATCTTTGAGTGTTTCCCATGGACATTTTATACATGTATAACTTGCTTTATTTCCCTATTTATTTTACGGTATTAAAATGTTTCCTTGAAACCAAAAACACACCATATTAGCAGCATTTAGGAAACAAATGTAAAACACGTTGTCATAAAATAAATATTATCATAATCGGCAACGCATTAAACCTCTCAGTTTTAATCATATTTCATTTTCGATTCACTAAAAAATGCAAAACTTTTGCGAAAGCAGTTATTAAAGTGTAATGATTTTGATAAATATTTCGTCCCATTTTTTGTTTGATGATTGTTCAAACTAGTATCTCTAATAGTTTGCCTGAGAAGTTCCCTTGATTATTATTATCAGAACAGTTATGCTGTAACACATGTGTATCTGTGTATAGATTTATTAACCAACATGAATAATTTTCTTTCATTCATTTGATTGTATTTATTTCTTATTTCACCATTGGATGAAGACTGTGTTTATGAGCTAAGATGCGCTTCAGGTTGTATACATGTAGGTATAAATGCTCCGAGCAATCTCTTCAATCTTCAAACACTTGTTTTTCAAGGTTAAGCTTAAAGGCACAGTAGCACACATCCTTGGTAGAATAGGGATATCTAACTATTAAACCACACTTCGTACCTAGCTGCTATACATGTAGCTTTTCTTTCTTCCAAGTGTAGGTGTATTAGCCAAACACTACATATTTCTGATGTATCTACACTTTTCCTGACGAGCCTTAACCCTTCTTAACAATTGTGTTGTTTATTATTATATCCAATGTGTCTGGGTACATCTAATCGAAGTTAGATAAAAGTTGCACAGATTTGGTTCTTAAAATAAAAGGAGTCTGCCGGCATCAGCCGGAAAGGCATCAGCAAAGCTGTTGGAATCCACTTCCTTTCCACAAAGGTGTCTCTACTAAAACAGTCCTCGGCAGTTTTTGCTAAGTCCTTGATATAGTCTTCAATGATGATTATTGTGTTCAGTAGGAAGATGTTTGAAATCTACAGAATAAACATTGTACATATACTAATATTAGTGGATGCAATTTGAAGAAATTGTTTGTATATTTTGTTGTTGTACTTCACATCAGAAAACTTACCAATGCTGTTAACTCTAAGACGGACAGACAGAATACTTGATTTACGTTTCAAAGGTGTTTTATATTCAATCATTACGGAATTTCAGGCACGTATTACAAGCAACCCTTTTCTGCAAGAAAAACCTTTGTATCATATTTTACCACATATTTATTTCTTATTGAACAATTGAGCATGCGCTTTTTATCTATTGAATCAAATATTTTGTTTGCAATAATAGCAAAAGTAATCATACAGACTTAATGGTGCGATTGAATGAACACATCATATAGATTGTGTACAAAACTACAGACCTTTAGAGTGAATGAGTGTGTTTTATTCAAGTCTAAGGCCACAGACCCAAAGGATTTACATTTGCAATATAAAATACATTTGTTTTACATCAACACGTAAATCACATAAACGCAGATAACAGAGAAGTGAATAAAGTAAACATGAAGTAATGTATTCATTAATGTATTAGCGGACAAAGTTTAAAGGCGAAAAATACATATTTGCTTAGATTTAACAATGTTTCAGGACACGTGGAATTGATTACATTAGGCAAACGGTTTGGGCGGTTGGATCAAAATATGCATGACTTTGTAAAAGAGAACATGTTACCTCCAGCAACGTTTTG
This sequence comes from Steromphala cineraria, assembly GCA_916613615.1. NCBI lineage: Eukaryota > Metazoa > Mollusca > Gastropoda > Trochida > Trochidae > Steromphala > Steromphala cineraria. The sequence goes on from OU744723.1 coordinate 43,815,490, forward strand.
GCGGCGGGGTGAAAGTTAATAGTGTACTCGCCAACACTTTCACTTTCGTTCGCCTGATAACAATTCCATACAATTGTTGCTTAAATTTGTTATCACAATACCATTTGTTTAGTATTCTCTATACAACTGACCCAGGGTGCTGTTCTAGCAAGAAAGACGATGTCCAGAATACCTTGTGGCTGAAGATCTAGTCATCTGTAACCAGGTTTTTTTAAGAATAATATTAACTTGTATGGCAATACGAACTGTCCATAGGGATTTCAATAAAATAATCATCCATCATGAATTTTGGGTCTCAATAGAATTCTGTCGATTCTAGCATTACAAATTAAAGATGAAAGAATTATAAAACATTGTGACATTTTGTACATTTAAAAAACACAGCATTTTGTTATCAAAAAGGGTTTAAACAAATAGGTTGTGCGTAAGTAGATAACATTTTATAAAAATATAACGTAATAGATGACTGCATGTTCCCAAATCATGACGTCATTGTACACCCTTATATGAAGGAAACCTCGCAACATTTCTTCTGTAATGAAATGTCTCTAAAACAAGTTGATATTAAGCGACCAGGAACTTCAAAGTCCTCCGCAAGGCAATCAGCGAGTCTGATTTAAACCTTACTGCTGATCACCAAACATAACAACAATATACAACATAGGTACAACTAACTTGCTAAAGGCACAGACGTTAAGATGATTACATTTTTAAGGAATTGCACATTAAGCTAAAATATTATTATTAAGCCTAAACTATGCAAGTCTATTTCCCTTTCTTAAATGTGTTAAAGGTGTTCACACAACGATGGCTGCCAGTGATTATTGCTTGATACATTGTCATTTACATAACATTGCTTTCTAAGAATATTGTCCTATAACTTTCAGTCCAATGAAGACCATAAATATAGCTAATCTTAATGGGGAAGATTAAGAGGATATTTTAATTTTAGAATGATTTAATTTATTAAAAAGAAAACGTTGGCAGGCCGTACGTATGTCTGAATGATAAACGTTTCAAATACATTCGTGAACTTCAGCCATAGTTGTGTGCACGCTTTAGTATTCAGTATAATTATAACTATCAAATGTTTGTTTAAAACACTGCTAATGTAAAAACAAGCAAATATCCATACAATATACTCCTTCACATTGCAATTATTTGTGTTTTGTCTACAAACTAGTTTTTTTTCAAAAATCATTCAATCCTGTATCAATCAGCTAAATTTGGTTTGATAATAAGAGAGAAGAAGAAGAAGAAGAATATTATTTTATTTGAGTGTCACACACATTAAAAGTGTCCGGCCAATGTGGCCTATGAGACACTAAAATCTTCATGATGCAAATTTAAAATATAATATTATAGGCATATATAAAATACAAATTATAAATAAGAGACACTTCAGTGCAAAGACGGTATGTAGTGAACGTTGCCAGGGCAACGGGACGAGTGGAGCATGATTTGCACGGGCAGTTGTCTATTTCAGTTCCCGCACCGTCGGTTTTGGCGAGACGAGACAGCCTTAAAGAAACTGACCACTTACCTTCATATTAAGATTATTGATTATGAGTTGATAAATATTTTGTAACTGTTTTCGTTGTCTTTGTCCCTAAAGCCAATAAAATACGCACTGACCAAAGAAGTGTACATGTTGTTGTTTTTTTACTTAATGATAGAAATTTTTAGTTTGAAGGCGCAATAGTTAATAGTCACAGATTTGTGTTATTTCCTTCTTTTGTCCGTCCATTCTTGTACATCATGAAAATGTCTTGTTTAATCAGAGATTTAACTTTTTTGTAAGTGTAACCGGATGAGAGTTGATGAAAGGAGAGTCCAAACACGGGTCACGGGTGTGTGTAAGGTTTATTGCCTTGTAGCTCAGACAAATAGACACCCTGAAATTCATTCATAAAACAATGTACAATTTGTCATATTTCATATAATACACATTCACAAATAAGAGCAATAAAAGCATTATCTTCACATTTACATGTCATGTAAATACGCTTGATTACATATACTTTTCAAAAATCTAAACTCCAATTTGGAACCATGAATGAGTAATCTTTACAATGCTGTGTTGACAGGTACAGGACATCAAGGGAGGTAATCCCTTATGTAAACAGAATATAAATATAGGAATCACGCTACAGAATATTATACCCTGTCGCAAAAGTTACATTATTGTTACCATAATATTGATATTATGATGATTACTTCACAAACAAAATTACCACACATCATGTAAGATAAACATATTTACAAAATACAATAAACATATACATTATTAAAATAGCTTACCCTGCGTGTGGCGCTGAGGTGCTGTGTCCTTAAGCCACGGATTAGCGTGAATCCAGACCTCATTCCTTAATTGAACAAGAACACAAATAAACAATCGGCGGGCATAACACATAATATTAATAAACAACCATAACGCTCACACACTTACCAAAAGGTAAATAAAATGTAAATACGTGATTAAACCAATCACACAGAGAGAATAAAAGGAGAAATGTTTTAGCAATAAGTTTGATACTTTAGTTTAACCCTAATGATATATTTAGTTACTGATTTAATTACTCATAGCAAGATGGCGACTAAATCATCAAAGATGAAATAATGTTAATTAGCAAAGATAGAACATATGTAAGTTATCATAATAAATCTACAAATGATAAATAAATAGATTAGCAATTGAAACTATCCTTATTTATATTTATCATCCGTCTGATCAGAGACAAATGCTGATGTGGCGTGCACGTGAAATTGACATGAGCTTGTGTGGTGATTTGAATTAGCCAATAAGAACAAAGGGATTGGGTAAGGACAATGAAACACCTTAAGAGTAACATAGACTTACTCAACCCTCCCTTACTGAATATAATAACCGACACGCTAAATATACTAGGTTCAGTACCTGGAAGTAGACATTTGTGATGTTTATAACAACAAGTGAGGGCGGTACGTGGGGATTTTCTAGTCGACTGAATTTGGGAAACAATGGGCATAATCTGTGATGATAAGCATGCAGGTAGCACTAAATTCGCAACTGGAAATGAATCGAAATTGGAAGATAAGGTGTAACATAAAACATAAGTGAATATAGAGAAGTTTGTATTTATTCATGGAAAACAATGTTCAACAATTAATTCAAGCACTTTTTATCTTATAACATGTAACAATTTTGGCAACCATTTGTTATGGAGGAGGAATGGACATAGTTCATACATGTTCATCTTTTAATAATTCACAATATATAATTTATAAGATGTAACAAATTTGATAACATTTTATGGAGGGATGGACATATTTTAATCTTTTGACAATTTACACATTTCACTCACACATCATTGCAGTTTTAACAAGTATGCCACGGCATCTGCATATAGAAGAAGACCAATTCTTCCAGCAGCCAGGTCATCCTTCAACATGGTGATTCTGCTGTTGATGTTGTAATATTCTGCTCCTTCCTAAAAAATGCCAACATCTCGAAGAGATTTGGATTGGCCTTAGAAATAATCTTTTTCAGACGCCCGTGCCATCCTTCTAAGTGGTTGTTGGTCCTTGGGCCAACTGTTTCGTGATGGTTCCATGATGTGACAGGCAGGTCACCTTCAACCCAGAACGTCGTTACGTAGTCGGCGAGCTGGAGGCATCGGGGGTTGTCCGGCATGTCCCCGAGGGCATTTAGCCATACGTCTTCCACCTATAAACACTAACAACATATTATTCAATTGTCTGTATTGTTGAACATTGAACATCATGTCATTTTATAGCTGTGGAATTTTTATTCACGAAGATTTTTTATTTTTAAACAAGGTTAAACAAAGTGATATACGTACATACGTACGTGGAATTAATTGCTCTCCAACCATCACATGGATGGTGTAAAGTTGTAGGAACAAAGCTGGTGAGACGTAAAATGTTCCATCGCCATACATAATGTCTGCTGCACACAAATGTTGAAGGTTTGCGGTGGTCGTCATCCCAAGAATCTTGTCATCAGCCCCGTCATTTATGATGATGAAAGGTTCGCCTTCATCTGTCGTGGCATATTCCTCAGGAATCGTGATTTCTCGTCTTGATTTTGGGATGGCGGGAAAGGTACAGCATGTTCTTCACTGAGTCGAACGTTGGCATGCTGCTGACTAGAGATCTGCCCCTCCCGCAATGAAAGCAGCTCCTCGTTGAACAACGTCGGCATTGGTGTCAGCGACGTCTTGGCCTTCAACACTCGCTGCAATGTTTCTTTCACCTGATGAAAAAAGTATATATAAGTACATATATATTACTATTATAAATATTATATTAGATGGCAATGATATTACTGGCTTGTATTTATTCCTTAAATAAGATTTGGCAGTCACGCAAATACAAAGGGAATTAGAATTCTGTTCCTTAAATATGATAATATATTTACCTTTATGCCATTGTACACACGTTCGTGGGTATGAGCGCCAGGACGTTTAGTGACAATGTCATCGACAGTGGAGACAGTCGCATTGCAGTCATTCTGTAAACATCTCCAAGATATCCATTGTTGCATTGACTTTTTGAGTAAGGTAGTGTTCACTTAATCAAATGTTTGATTTGGTGTTCACTTAATCAAATATTTGATTTGGTGTTCACTTAATCAAATATTTGATTTGGTGTTCACTTAATCAAATATTTGATTTGGTGTTCACTTAATCAATGTCAATCAGTCTAATAATTTCTTTGACTTTTTGAGTGAGTGAGTTAGTATTCACTGTTTCGTTCACTTAATTGGCTCCTGTTTCGTTATGGAGTTCAGAATTTTGTATTTCCCAGAGAGTTAATCCATTGTAACAACACACGCCTTCCTCCCACTGACATCAAAGGATTTTTACTGTAATAACAAATGTCTACTTCCCAGTACGACCCCATATACTATACTTAATGCTAACTTAAATGATAATGGACAACTAAAAGCTAATGAAATAAAAGAAAGATATTAAATGAGAAAACGTGTTTATTAACAAATAAAAGTTATATACATAAGAAACTGTCTGCCACACAAGGTTTCCTCTTAATGTGCATAAAAACAAATTATCTTGAAGGGAAAAAGATTTCACATCTAGACACTTCTAAGCCTCGAAATGATGACAGGGGTTAAGATCGAATTTATTGTTAAAATGTGGTCTAAATCATGCATGAATTTAGAATGCTATTGTTTTGCCGTTTGCCATTTTTATGAAATCCATGTTTAACTCTATGCATAAAGAGTGAGTCACATTTTGAAAGCTGCTTTAAACCACATCAGCTGTGTTGTAACAATTCGGCAAATTTCCATATTTAAAGCAAAGTTTTCCCGATAAAAGCAAGTTTAGCAGTAGCTTAAACTCTTTCGAAAAACTAGTTCAGGACTAAAGAAAAACAACTGGCACTTAAAACAGGTCTAAATTCGCCATCACATCTCGAAAATGTAGACCTGATAGGGGGTAGGTTTACAATTAGTAGAAAGAGTGTATGCAAGTGTTTTGTTTATTAAGACATTTATATGGTTTCAAAACAAATTATGCATTAAATATACGTCATTTCTTTTGAAATGTCCAATTCTTTAAAATTTGAAACAGTTACAAATGTAATTTGTCGTTCAAGGGTATTTATTATCTCATTATAACAGTATGTCAGCACTAACTCTGGGGAGCGATATCTCATGACCACAAGTGCAAGTGACATGTGACACATTCGTACCCTTCTTTTACAAAACAGGAGCAAAACATGAAAGCAATCTTAAATTGCAACATGAATCCCAAACTGTGACAAAAGTCTAACAATAAGTTGATCTTCCTTGCTCACAATAACGCAATCAGAAAATAAACACAAATCGTCTGTTAAATAGAAGATTCAAATAGTTTAATTGACAGATTTCAATCAGCAAACGACAACCAAATATAAGAATGTCAAGTAAGTGTTTAACAACTGAAGCGACAGCTTGTTACATTCATCACTAGAAATGACCAACAATATTTCAGGGTATTCTGGTGAAAGTTTATATGATTCACTGTCGTGAACCCAGTATGGAGGGGACTAATCAAAATGGTTGACGGGACACAATACCTTGTGGCTGAAGATCTAGTCATCTGTAACCAGGTTTTTTTAAGAATAATATTAACTTGTATGGCAATACGAACTGTCCATAGGGATTTCAATAAAATAATCATCCATCATGAATTTTGGGTCTCAATAGAATTCTGTCGATTCTAGCATTACAAATTAAAGATGAAAGAATTATAAAACATTGTGACATTTTGTACATTTAAAAAACACAGCATTTTGTTATCAAAAAGGGTTTAAACAAATAGGTTGTGCGTAAGTAGATAACATTTTATAAAAATATAACGTAATAGATGACTGCATGTTCCCAAATCATGACGTCATTGTACACCCTTATATGAAGGAAACCTCGCAACATTTCTTCTGTAATGAAATGTCTCTAAAACAAGTTGATATTAAGCGACCAGGAACTTCAAAGTCCTCCGCAAGGCAAACAGCGAGTCTGATTTAAACCTTACTGCTGATCACCAAACATAACAACAATATACAACATAGGTACAACTAACTTGCTAAAGGCACAGACGTTAAGATGATTACATTTTTAAGGAATTGCACATTAAGCTAAAATATTATTATTAAGCCTAAACTATGCAAGTCTATTTCCCTTTCTTAAATGTGTTAAAGGTGTTCACACAACGATGGCTGCCAGTGATTATTGCTTGATACATTGTCATTTACATAACATTGCTTTCTAAGAATATTGTCCTATAACTTTCAGTCCAATGAAGACCATAAATATAGCTAATCTTAATGGGGAAGATTAAGAGGATATTTTAATTTTAGAATGATTTAATTTATTAAAAAGAAAACGTTGGCAGGCCGTACGTATGTCTGAATGATAAACGTTTCAAATACATTCGTGAACTTCAGCCATAGTTGTGTGCACACTTTAGTATTCAGTATAATTATAACTATCAAATGTTTGTTTAAAACACTGCTAATGTAAAAACAAGCAAATATCCATACAATATACTCCTTCACATTGCAATTATTTGTGTTTTGTCTACAAACTAGTTTTTTTTCAAAAATCATTCAATCCTGTATCAATCAGCTAAATTTGGTTTGATAATAAGAGAGAAGAAGAAGAAGAAGAATATTATTTTATTTGAGTGTCACACACATTAAAAGTGTCCGGCCAATGTGGCCTATGAGACACTAAAATCTTCATGATGCAAATTTAAAATATAATATTATAGGCATATATAAAATACAAATTATAAATAAGAGACACTTCAGTGCAAAGACGGTATGTAGTGAACGTTGCCAGGGCAACGGGACGAGTGGAGCATGATTTGCACGGGCAGTTGTCTATTTCAGTTCCCGCACCGTCGGTTTTGGCGAGACGAGACAGCCTTAAAGAAACTGACCACTTACCTTCATATTAAGATTATTGATTATGAGTTGATAAATATTTTGTAACTGTTTTCGTTGTCTTTGTCCCTAAAGCCAATAAAATACGCACTGACCAAAGAAGTGTACATGTTGTTGTTTTTTTACTTAATGATAGAAATTTTTAGTTTGAAGGCGCAATAGTTGATAGTCACAGATTTGTGTTATTTCCTTCTTTTGTCCGTCCATTCTTGTACATCATGAAAATGTCTTGTTTAATCAGAGATTTAACTTTTTTGTAAGTGTAACCGGATGAGAGTTGATGAAAGGAGAGTCCAAACACGGGTCACGGGTGTGTGTAAGGTTTATTGCCTTGTAGCTCAGACAAATAGACACCCTGAAATTCATTCATAAAACAATGTACAATTTGTCATATTTCATATAATACACATTCACAAATAAGAGCAATAAAAGCATTATCTTCACATTTACATGTCATGTAAATACGCTTGATTACATATACTTTTCAAAAATCTAAACTCCAATTTGGAACCATGAATGAGTAATCTTTACAATGCTGTGTTGACAGGTACAGGACATCAAGGGAGGTAATCCCTTATGTAAACAGAATATAAATATAGGAATCACGCTACAGAATATTATACCCTGTCGCAAAAGTTACATTATTGTTACCATAATATTGATATTATGATGATTACTTCACAAACATAATTACCACACATCATGTAAGATAAACATATTTACAAAATACAATAAACATATACATTATTAAAATAGCTTACCCTGCGTGTGGCGCTGAGGTGCTGTGTCCTTAAGCCACGGATTAGCGTGAATCCAGACCTCATTCCTTAATTGAACAAGAACACAAATAAACAATCGGCGGGCATAACACATAATATTAATAAACAACCATAACGCTCACACACTTACCAAAAGGTAAATAAAATGTAAATACGTGATTAAACCAATCACACAGAGAGAATAAAAGGAGAAATGTTTTAGCAATAAGTTTGATACTTTAGTTTAACCCTAATGATATATTTAGTTACTGATTTAATTACTCATAGCAAGATGGCGACTAAATCATCAAAGATGAAATAATGTTAATTAGCAAAGATAGAACATATGTAAGTTATCATAATAAATCTACAAATGATAAATAAATAGATTAGCAATTGAAACTATCCTTATTTATATTTATCATCCGTCTGATCAGAGACAAATGCTGATGTGGCGTGCACGTGAAATTGACATGAGCTTGTGTGGTGATTTGAATTAGCCAATAAGAACAAAGGGATTGGGTAAGGACAATGAAACACCTTAAGAGTAACATAGACTTACTCAACCCTCCCTTACTGAATATAATAACCGACACGCTAAATATACTAGGTTCAGTACCTGGAAGTAGACATTTGTGATGTTTATAACAACAAGTGAGGGCGGTACGTGGGGATTTTCTAGTCGACTGAATTTGGGAAACAATGGGCATAATCTGTGATGATAAGCATGCAGGTAGCACTAAATTCGCAACTGGAAATGAACCGAAATTGGAAGATAAGGTGTAACATAAAACATAAGTGAATATAGAGAAGTTTGTATTTATTCATGGAAAACAATGTTCAACAATTAATTCAAGCACTTTTTATCTTATAACATGTAACAATTTTGGCAACCATTTGTTATGGAGGAGGAATGGACATAGTTCATACATGTTCATCTTTTAATAATTCACAATATATAATTTATAAGATGTAACAAATTTGATAACATTTTATGGAGGGATGGACATATTTTAATCTTTTGACAATTTACACATTTCACTCACACATCATTGCAGTTTTAACAAGTATGCCACGGCATCTGCATATAGAAGAAGACCAATTCTTCCAGCAGCCAGGTCATCCTTCAACATGGTGATTCTGCTGTTGATGTTGTAATATTCTGCTCCTTCCTAAAAAATGCCAACATCTCGAAGAGATTTGGATTGGCCTTAGAAATAATCTTTTTCAGACGCCCGTGCCATCCTTCTAAGTGGTTGTTGGTCCTTGGGCCAACTGTTTCGTGATGGTTCAATGATGTGACAGGCAGGTCACCTTCAACCCAGAACGTCGTTACGTAGTCGGCGAGCTGGAGGCATCGGGGGTTGTCCGGCATGTCCCCGAGGGCATTTAGCCATACGTCTTCCACCTATAAACACTAACAACATATTATTCAATTGTCTGTATTGTTGAACATTGAACATCATGTCATTTTATAGCTGTGGAATTTTTATTCACGAAGATTTTTTATTTTTAAACAAGGTTAAACAAAGTGATATACGTACATACGTACGTGGAATTAATTGCTCTCCAACCATCACATGGATGGTGTAAAGTTGTAGGAACAAAGCTGGTGAGACGTAAAATGTTCCATCGCCATACATAATGTCTGCTGCACACAAATGTTGAAGGTTTGCGGTGGTCGTCATCCCAAGAATCTTGTCATCAGCCCCGTCATTTATGATGATGAAAGGTTCGCCTTCATCTGTCGTGGCATATTCCTCAGGAATCGTGATTTCTCGTCTTGATTTTGGGATGGCGGGAAAGGTACAGCATGTTCTTCACTGAGTCGAACGTTGGCATGCTGCTGACTAGAGATCTGCCCCTCCCGCAATGAAAGCAGCTCCTCGTTGAACAACGTCGGCATTGGTGTCAGCGACGTCTTGGCCTTCAACACTCGCTGCAATGTTTCTTTCACCTGATGAAAAAAGTATATATAAGTACATATATATTACTATTATAAATATTATATTAGATGGCAATGATATTACTGGCTTGTATTTATTCCTTAAATAAGATTTGGCAGTCACGCAAATACAAAGGGAATTAGAATTCTGTTCCTTAAATATGATAATATATTTACCTTTATGCCATTGTACACACGTTCGTGGGTATGAGCGCCAGGACGTTTAGTGACAATGTCATCGACAGTGGAGACAGTCGCATTGCAGTCATTCTGTAAACATCTCCAAGATATCCATTGTTGCATTGACTTTTTGAGTAAGGTAGTGTTCACTTAATCAAATGTTTGATTTGGTGTTCACTTAATCAAATATTTGATTTGGTGTTCACTTAATCAAATATTTGATTTGGTGTTCACTTAATCAAATATTTGATTTGGTGTTCACTTAATCAATGTCAATCAGTCTAATAATTTCTTTGACTTTTTGAGTGAGTGAGTTAGTATTCACTGTTTCGTTCACTTAATTGGCTCCTGTTTCGTTATGGAGTTCAGAATTTTGTATTTCCCAGAGAGTTAATCCATTGTAACAACACACGCCTTCCTCCCACTGACATCAAAGGATTTTTACTGTAATAACAAATGTCTACTTCCCAGTACGACCCCATATACTATACTTAATGCTAACTTAAATGATAATGGACAACTAAAAGCTAATGAAATAAAAGAAAGATATTAAATGAGAAAACGTGTTTATTAACAAATAAAAGTTATATACATAAGAAACTGTCTGCCACACAAGGTTTCCTCTTAATGTGCATAAAAACAAATTATCTTGAAGGGAAAAAGATTTCACATCTAGACACTTCTAAGCCTCGAAATGATGACAGGGGTTAAGATCGAATTTATTGTTAAAATGTGGTCTAAATCATGCATGAATTTAGAATGCTATTGTTTTGCCGTTTGCCATTTTTATGAAATCCATGTTTAACTCTATGCATAAAGAGTGAGTCACATTTTGAAAGCTGCTTTAAACCACATCAGCTGTGTTGTAACAATTCGGCAAATTTCCATATTTAAAGCAAAGTTTTCCCGATAAAAGCAAGTTTAGCAGTAGCTTAAACTCTTTCGAAAAACTAGTTCAGGACTAAAGAAAAACAACTGGCACTTAAAACAGGTCTAAATTCGCCATCACATCTCGAAAATGTAGACCTGATAGGGGGTAGGTTTACAATTAGTAGAAAGAGTGTATGCAAGTGTTTTGTTTATTAAGACATTTATATGGTTTCAAAACAAATTATGCATTAAATATACGTCATTTCTTTTGAAATGTCCAATTCTTTAAAATTTGAAACAGTTACAAATGTAATTTGTCGTTCAAGGGTATTTATTATCTCATTATAACAGTATGTCAGCACTAACTCTGGGGAGCGATATCTCATGACCACAAGTGCAAGTGACATGTGACACATTCGTACCCTTCTTTTACAAAACAGGAGCAAAACATGAAAGCAATCTTAAATTGCAACATGAATCCCAAACTGTGACAAAAGTCTAACAATAAGTTGATCTTCCTTGCTCACAATAACGCAATCAGAAAATAAACACAAATCGTCTGTTAAATAGAAGATTCAAATAGTTTAATTGACAGATTTCAATCAGCAAACGACAACCAAATATAAGAATGTCAAGTAAGTGTTTAACAACTGAAGCGACAGCTTGTTACATTCATCACTAGAAATGACCAACAATATTTCAGGGTATTCTGGTGAAAGTTTATATGATTCACTGTCGTGAACCCAGTATGGAGGGGACTAATCAAAATGGTTGACGGGACACAATACCTTGTGGCTGAAGATCTAGTCATCTGTAACCAGGTTTTTTTAAGAATAATATTAACTTGTATGGCAATACGAACTGTCCATAGGGATTTCAATAAAATAATCATCCATCATGAATTTTGGGTCTCAATAGAATTCTGTCGATTCTAGCATTACAAATTAAAGATGAAAGAATTATAAAACATTGTGACATTTTGTACATTTAAAAAACACAGCATTTTGTTATCAAAAAGGGTTTAAACAAATAGGTTGTGCGTAAGTAGATAACATTTTATAAAAATATAACGTAATAGATGACTGCATGTTCCCAAATCATGACGTCATTGTACACCCTTATATGAAGGAAACCTCGCAACATTTCTTCTGTAATGAAATGTCTCTAAAACAAGTTGATATTAAGCGACCAGGAACTTCAAAGTCCTCCGCAAGGCAAACAGCGAGTCTGATTTAAACCTTACTGCTGATCACCAAACATAACAACAATATACAACATAGGTACAACTAACTTGCTAAAGGCACAGACGTTAAGATGATTACATTTTTAAGGAATTGCACATTAAGCTAAAATATTATTATTAAGCCTAAACTATGCAAGTCTATTTCCCTTTCTTAAATGTGTTAAAGGTGTTCACACAACGATGGCTGCCAGTGATTATTGCTTGATACATTGTCATTTACATAACATTGCTTTCTAAGAATATTGTCCTATAACTTTCAGTCCAATGAAGACCATAAATATAGCTAATCTTAATGGGGAAGATTAAGAGGATATTTTAATTTTAGAATGATTTAATTTATTAAAAAGAAAACGTTGGCAGGCCGTACGTATGTCTGAATGATAAACGTTTCAAATACATTCGTGAACTTCAGCCATAGTTGTGTGCACACTTTAGTATTCAGTATAATTATAACTATCAAATGTTTGTTTAAAACACTGCTAATGTAAAAACAAGCAAATATCCATACAATATACTCCTTCACATTGCAATTATTTGTGTTTTGTCTACAAACTAGTTTTTTTTCAAAAATCATTCAATCCTGTATCAATCAGCTAAATTTGGTTTGATAATAAGAGAGAAGAAGAAGAAGAAGAATATTATTTTATTTGAGTGTCACACACATTAAAAGTGTCCGGCCAATGTGGCCTATGAGACACTAAAATCTTCATGATGCAAATTTAAAATATAATATTATAGGCATATATAAAATACAAATTATAAATAAGAGACACTTCAGTGCAAAGACGGTATGTAGTGAACGTTGCCAGGGCAACGGGACGAGTGGAGCATGATTTGCACGGGCAGTTGTCTATTTCAGTTCCCGCACCGTCGGTTTTGGCGAGACGAGACAGCCTTAAAGAAACTGACCACTTACCTTCATATTAAGATTATTGATTATGAGTTGATAAATATTTTGTAACTGTTTTCGTTGTCTTTGTCCCTAAAGCCAATAAAATACGCACTGACCAAAGAAGTGTACATGTTGTTGTTTTTTTACTTAATGATAGAAATTTTTAGTTTGAAGGCGCAATAGTTGATAGTCACAGATTTGTGTTATTTCCTTCTTTTGTCCGTCCATTCTTGTACATCATGAAAATGTCTTGTTTAATCAGAGATTTAACTTTTTTGTAAGTGTAACCGGATGAGAGTTGATGAAAGGAGAGTCCAAACACGGGTCACGGGTGTGTGTAAGGTTTATTGCCTTGTAGCTCAGACAAATAGACACCCTGAAATTCATTCATAAAACAATGTACAATTTGTCATATTTCATATAATACACATTCACAAATAAGAGCAATAAAAGCATTATCTTCACATTTACATGTCATGTAAATACGCTTGATTACATATACTTTTCAAAAATCTAAACTCCAATTTGGAACCATGAATGAGTAATCTTTACAATGCTGTGTTGACAGGTACAGGACATCAAGGGAGGTAATCCCTTATGTAAACAGAATATAAATATAGGAATCACGCTACAGAATATTATACCCTGTCGCAAAAGTTACATTATTGTTACCATAATATTGATATTATGATGATTACTTCACAAACATAATTACCACACATCATGTAAGATAAACATATTTACAAAATACAATAAACATATACATTATTAAAATAGCTTACCCTGCGTGTGGCGCTGAGGTGCTGTGTCCTTAAGCCACGGATTAGCGTGAATCCAGACCTCATTCCTTAATTGAACAAGAACACAAATAAACAATCGGCGGGCATAACACATAATATTAATAAACAACCATAACGCTCACACACTTACCAAAAGGTAAATAAAATGTAAATACGTGATTAAACCAATCACACAGAGAGAATAAAAGGAGAAATGTTTTAGCAATAAGTTTGATACTTTAGTTTAACCCTAATGATATATTTAGTTACTGATTTAATTACTCATAGCAAGATGGCGACTAAATCATCAAAGATGAAATAATGTTAATTAGCAAAGATAGAACATATGTAAGTTATCATAATAAATCTACAAATGATAAATAAATAGATTAGCAATTGAAACTATCCTTATTTATATTTATCATCCGTCTGATCAGAGACAAATGCTGATGTGGCGTGCACGTGAAATTGACATGAGCTTGTGTGGTGATTTGAATTAGCCAATAAGAACAAAGGGATTGGGTAAGGACAATGAAACACCTTAAGAGTAACATAGACTTACTCAACCCTCCCTTACTGAATATAATAACCGACACGCTAAATATACTAGGTTCAGTACCTGGAAGTAGACATTTGTGATGTTTATAACAACAAGTGAGGGCGGTACGTGGGGATTTTCTAGTCGACTGAATTTGGGAAACAATGGGCATAATCTGTGATGATAAGCATGCAGGTAGCACTAAATTCGCAACTGGAAATGAACCGAAATTGGAAGATAAGGTGTAACATAAAACATAAGTGAATATAGAGAAGTTTGTATTTATTCATGGAAAACAATGTTCAACAATTAATTCAAGCACTTTTTATCTTATAACATGTAACAATTTTGGCAACCATTTGTTATGGAGGAGGAATGGACATAGTTCATACATGTTCATCTTTTAATAATTCACAATATATAATTTATAAGATGTAACAAATTTGATAACATTTTATGGAGGGATGGACATATTTTAATCTTTTGACAATTTACACATTTCACTCACACATCATTGCAGTTTTAACAAGTATGCCACGGCATCTGCATATAGAAGAAGACCAATTCTTCCAGCAGCCAGGTCATCCTTCAACATGGTGATTCTGCTGTTGATGTTGTAATATTCTGCTCCTTCCTAAAAAATGCCAACATCTCGAAGAGATTTGGATTGGCCTTAGAAATAATCTTTTTCATACGCCCGTGCCATCCTTCTAAGTGGTTGTTGGTCCTTGGGCCAACTGTTTCGTGATGGTTCCATGATGTGACAGGCAGGTCACCTTCAACCCAGAACGTCGTTACGTAGTCGGCGAGCTGGAGGCATCGGGGGTTGTCCGGCATGTCCCCGAGGGCATTTAGCCATACGTCTTCCACCTATAAACACTAACAACATATTATTCAATTGTCTGTATTGTTGAACATTGAACATCATGTCATTTTATAGCTGTGGAATTTTTATTCACGAAGATTTTTTATTTTTAAACAAGGTTAAACAAAGTGATATACGTACATACGTACGTGGAATTAATTGCTCTCCAACCATCACATGGATGGTGTAAAGTTGTAGGAACAAAGCTGGTGAGACGTAAAATGTTCCATCGCCATACATAATGTCTGCTGCACACAAATGTTGAAGGTTTGCGGTGGTCGTCATCCCAAGAATCTTGTCATCAGCCCCGTCATTTATGATGATGAAAGGTTCGCCTTCATCTGTCGTGGCATATTCCTCAGGAATCGTGATTTCTCGTCTTGATTTTGGGATGGCGGGAAAGGTACAGCATGTTCTTCACTGAGTCGAACGTTGGCATGCTGCTGACTAGAGATCTGCCCCTCCCGCAATGAAAGCAGCTCCTCGTTGAACAACGTCGGCATTGGTGTCAGCGACGTCTTGGCCTTCAACACTCGCTGCAATGTTTCTTTCACCTGATGAAAAAAGTATATATAAGTACATATATATTACTATTATAAATATTATATTAGATGGCAATGATATTACTGGCTTGTATTTATTCCTTAAATAAGATTTGGCAGTCACGCAAATACAAAGGGAATTAGAATTCTGTTCCTTAAATATGATAATATATTTACCTTTATGTCATTGTACACACGTTCGTGGGTATGAGCGCCAGGACGTTTAGTGACAATGTCATCGACAGTGGAGACAGTCGCATTGCAGTCATTCTGTAAACATCTCCAAGATATCCATTGTTGCATTGACTTTTTGAGTAAGGTAGTGTTCACTTAATCAAATGTTTGATTTGGTGTTCACTTAATCAAATATTTGATTTGGTGTTCACTTAATCAAATATTTGATTTGGTGTTCACTTAATCAAATATTTGATTTGGTGTTCACTTAATCAATGTCAATCAGTCTAATAATTTCTTTGACTTTTTGAGTGAGTGAGTTAGTATTCACTGTTTCGTTCACTTAATTGGCTCCTGTTTCGTTATGGAGTTCAGAATTTTGTATTTCCCAGAGAGTTAATCCATTGTAACAACACACGCCTTCCTCCCACTGACATCAAAGGATTTTTACTGTAATAACAAATGTCTACTTCCCAGTACGACCCCATATACTATACTTAATGCTAACTTAAATGATAATGGACAACTAAAAGCTAATGAAATAAAAGAAAGATATTAAATGAGAAAACGTGTTTATTAACAAATAAAAGTTATATACATAAGAAACTGTCTGCCACACAAGGTTTCCTCTTAATGTGCATAAAAACAAATTATCTTGAAGGGAAAAAGATTTCACATCTAGACACTTCTAAGCCTCGAAATGATGACAGGGGTTAAGATCGAATTTATTGTTAAAATGTGGTCTAAATCATGCATGAATTTAGAATGCTATTGTTTTGCCGTTTGCCATTTTTATGAAATCCATGTTTAACTCTATGCATAAAGAGTGAGTCACATTTTGAAAGCTGCTTTAAACCACATCAGCTGTGTTGTAACAATTCGGCAAATTTCCATATTTAAAGCAAAGTTTTCCCGATAAAAGCAAGTTTAGCAGTAGCTTAAACTCTTTCGAAAAACTAGTTCAGGACTAAAGAAAAACAACTGGCACTTAAAACAGGTCTAAATTCGCCATCACATCTCGAAAATGTAGACCTGATAGGGGGTAGGTTTACAATTAGTAGAAAGAGTGTATGCAAGTGTTTTGTTTATTAAGACATTTATATGGTTTCAAAACAAATTATGCATTAAATATACGTCATTTCTTTTGAAATGTCCAATTCTTTAAAATTTGAAACAGTTACAAATGTAATTTGTCGTTCAAGGGTATTTATTATCTCATTATAACAGTATGTCAGCACTAACTCTGGGGAGCGATATCTCATGACCACAAGTGCAAGTGACATGTGACACATTCGTACCCTTCTTTTACAAAACAGGAGCAAAACATGAAAGCAATCTTAAATTGCAACATGAATCCCAAACTGTGACAAAAGTCTAACAATAAGTTGATCTTCCTTGCTCACAATAACGCAATCAGAAAATAAACACAAATCGTCTGTTAAATAGAAGATTCAAATAGTTTAATTGACAGATTTCAATCAGCAAACGACAACCAAATATAAGAATGTCAAGTAAGTGTTTAACAACTGAAGCGACAGCTTGTTACATTCATCACTAGAAATGACCAACAATATTTCAGGGTATTCTGGTGAAAGTTTATATGATTCACTGTCGTGAACCCAGTATGGAGGGGACTAATCAAAATGGTTGACGGGACACAATACCTTGTGGCTGAAGATCTAGTCATCTGTAACCAGGTTTTTTTAAGAATAATATTAACTTGTATGGCAATACGAACTGTCCATAGGGATTTCAATAAAATAATCATCCATCATGAATTTTGGGTCTCAATAGAATTCTGTCGATTCTAGCATTACAAATTAAAGATGAAAGAATTATAAAACATTGTGACATTTTGTACATTTAAAAAACACAGCATTTTGTTATCAAAAAGGGTTTAAACAAATAGGTTGTGCGTAAGTAGATAACATTTTATAAAAATATAACGTAATAGATGACTGCATGTTCCCAAATCATGACGTCATTGTACACCCTTATATGAAGGAAACCTCGCAACATTTCTTCTGTAATGAAATGTCTCTAAAACAAGTTGATATTAAGCGACCAGGAACTTCAAAGTCCTCCGCAAGGCAATCAGCGAGTCTGATTTAAACCTTACTGCTGATCACCAAACATAACAACAATATACAACATAGGTACAACTAACTTGCTAAAGGCACAGACGTTAAGATGATTACATTTTTAAGGAATTGCACATTAAGCTAAAATATTATTATTAAGCCTAAACTATGCAAGTCTATTTCCCTTTCTTAAATGTGTTAAAGGTGTTCACACAACGATGGCTGCCAGTGATTATTGCTTGATACATTGTCATTTACATAACATTGCTTTCTAAGAATATTGTCCTATAACTTTCAGTCCAATGAAGACCATAAATATAGCTAATCTTAATGGGGAAGATTAAGAGGATATTTTAATTTTAGAATGATTTAATTTATTAAAAAGAAAACGTTGGCAGGCCGTACGTATGTCTGAATGATAAACGTTTCAAATACATTCGTGAACTTCAGCCATAGTTGTGTGCACGCTTTAGTATTCAGTATAATTATAACTATCAAATGTTTGTTTAAAACACTGCTAATGTAAAAACAAGCAAATATCCATACAATATACTCCTTCACATTGCAATTATTTGTGTTTTGTCTACAAACTAGTTTTTTTTCAAAAATCATTCAATCCTGTATCAATCAGCTAAATTTGGTTTGATAATAAGAGAGAAGAAGAAGAAGAAGAATATTATTTTATTTGAGTGTCACACACATTAAAAGTGTCCGGCCAATGTGGCCTATGAGACACTAAAATCTTCATGATGCAAATTTAAAATATAATATTATAGGCATATATAAAATACAAATTATAAATAAGAGACACTTCAGTGCAAAGACGGTATGTAGTGAACGTTGCCAGGGCAACGGGACGAGTGGAGCATGATTTGCACGGGCAGTTGTCTATTTCAGTTCCCGCACCGTCGGTTTTGGCGAGACGAGACAGCCTTAAAGAAACTGACCACTTACCTTCATATTAAGATTATTGATTATGAGTTGATAAATATTTTGTAACTGTTTTCGTTGTCTTTGTCCCTAAAGCCAATAAAATACGCACTGACCAAAGAAGTGTACATGTTGTTGTTTTTTACTTAATGATAGAAATTTTTAGTTTGAAGGCGCAATAGTTGATAGTCACAGATTTGTGTTATTTCCTTCTTTTGTCCGTCCATTCTTGTACATCATGAAAATGTCTTGTTTAATCAGAGATTTAACTTTTTTGTAAGTGTAACCGGATGAGAGTTGATGAAAGGAGAGTCCAAACACGGGTCACGGGTGTGTGTAAGGTTTATTGCCTTGTAGCTCAGACAAATAGACACCCTGAAATTCATTCATAAAACAATGTACAATTTGTCATATTTCATATAATACACATTCACAAATAAGAGCAATAAAAGCATTATCTTCACATTTACATGTCATGTAAATACGCTTGATTACATATACTTTTCAAAAATCTAAACTCCAATTTGGAACCATGAATGAGTAATCTTTACAATGCTGTGTTGACAGGTACAGGACATCAAGGGAGGTAATCCCTTATGTAAACAGAATATAAATATAGGAATCACGCTACAGAATATTATACCCTGTCGCAAAAGTTACATTATTGTTACCATAATATTGATATTATGATGATTACTTCACAAACATAATTACCACACATCATGTAAGATAAACATATTTACAAAATACAATAAACATATACATTATTAAAATAGCTTACCCTGCGTGTGGCGCTGAGGTGCTGTGTCCTTAAGCCACGGATTAGCGTGAATCCAGACCTCATTCCTTAATTGAACAAGAACACAAATAAACAATCGGCGGGCATAACACATAATATTAATAAACAACCATAACGCTCACACACTTACCAAAAGGTAAATAAAATGTAAATACGTGATTAAACCAATCACACAGAGAGAATAAAAGGAGAAATGTTTTAGCAATAAGTTTGATACTTTAGTTTAACCCTAATGATATATTTAGTTACTGATTTAATTACTCATAGCAAGATGGCGACTAAATCATCAAAGATGAAATAATGTTAATTAGCAAAGATAGAACATATGTAAGTTATCATAATAAATCTACAAATGATAAATAAATAGATTAGCAATTGAAACTATCCTTATTTATATTTATCATCCGTCTGATCAGAGACAAATGCTGATGTGGCGTGCACGTGAAATTGACATGAGCTTGTGTGGTGATTTGAATTAGCCAATAAGAACAAAGGGATTGGGTAAGGACAATGAAACACCTTAAGAGTAACATAGACTTACTCAACCCTCCCTTACTGAATATAATAACCGACACGCTAAATATACTAGGTTCAGTACCTGGAAGTAGACATTTGTGATGTTTATAACAACAAGTGAGGGCGGTACGTGGGGATTTTCTAGTCGACTGAATTTGGGAAACAATGGGCATAATCTGTGATGATAAGCATGCAGGTAGCACTAAATTCGCAACTGGAAATGAACCGAAATTGGAAGATAAGGTGTAACATAAAACATAAGTGAATATAGAGAAGTTTGTATTTATTCATGGAAAACAATGTTCAACAATTAATTCAAGCACTTTTTATCTTATAACATGTAACAATTTTGGCAACCATTTGTTATGGAGGAGGAATGGACATAGTTCATACATGTTCATCTTTTAATAATTCACAATATATAATTTATAAGATGTAACAAATTTGATAACATTTTATGGAGGGATGGACATATTTTAATCTTTTGACAATTTACACATTTCACTCACACATCATTGCAGTTTTAACAAGTATGCCACGGCATCTGCATATAGAAGAAGACCAATTCTTCCAGCAGCCAGGTCATCCTTCAACATGGTGATTCTGCTGTTGATGTTGTAATATTCTGCTCCTTCCTAAAAAATGCCAACATCTCGAAGAGATTTGGATTGGCCTTAGAAATAATCTTTTTCAGACGCCCGTGCCATCCTTCTAAGTGGTTGTTGGTCCTTGGGCCAACTGTTTCGTGATGGTTCAATGATGTGACAGGCAGGTCACCTTCAACCCAGAACGTCGTTACGTAGTCGGCGAGCTGGAGGCATCGGGGGTTGTCCGGCATGTCCCCGAGGGCATTTAGCCATACGTCTTCCACCTATAAACACTAACAACATATTATTCAATTGTCTGTATTGTTGAACATTGAACATCATGTCATTTTATAGCTGTGGAATTTTTATTCACGAAGATTTTTTATTTTTAAACAAGGTTAAACAAAGTGATATACGTACATACGTACGTGGAATTAATTGCTCTCCAACCATCACATGGATGGTGTAAAGTTGTAGGAACAAAGCTGGTGAGACGTAAAATGTTCCATCGCCATACATAATGTCTGCTGCACACAAATGTTGAAGGTTTGCGGTGGTCGTCATCCCAAGAATCTTGTCATCAGCCCCGTCATTTATGATGATGAAAGGTTCGCCTTCATCTGTCGTGGCATATTCCTCAGGAATCGTGATTTCTCGTCTTGATTTTGGGATGGCGGGAAAGGTACAGCATGTTCTTCACTGAGTCGAACGTTGGCATGCTGCTGACTAGAGATCTGCTCTTGGCTGTCCACGGCCCCTCCCGCAATGAAAGCAGCTCCTCGTTGAACAACGTCGGCATTGGTGTCAGCGACGTCTTGGCCTTCAACACTCGCTGCAATGTTTCTTTCACCTGATGAAAAAAGTATATATAAGTACATATATATTACTATTATAAATATTATATTAGATGGCAATGATATTACTGGCTTGTATTTATTCCTTAAATAAGATTTGGCAGTCACGCAAATACAAAGGGAATTAGAATTCTGTTCCTTAAATATGATAATATATTTACCTTTATGCCATTGTACACACGTTCGTGGGTATGAGCGCCAGGACGTTTAGTGACAATGTCATCGACAGTGGAGACAGTCGCATTGCAGTCATTGTGTAAACATCTCCAAGATATCCATTGTTGCATTGACTTTTTGAGTAAGGTAGTGTTCACTTAATCAAATGTTTGATTTGGTGTTCACTTAATCAAATATTTGATTTGGTGTTCACTTAATCAATGTCAATCAGTCTAATAATTTCTTTGACTTTTTGAGTGAGTGAGTTAGTATTCACTGTTTCGTTCACTTAATTGGCTCCTGTTTCGTTATGGAGTTCAGAATTTTGTATTTCCCAGAGAGTTAATCCATTGTAACAACACACGCCTTCCTCCCACTGACATCAAAGGATTTTTACTGTAATAACAAATGTCTACTTCCCAGTACGACCCCATATACTATACTTAATGCTAACTTAAATGATAATGGACAACTAAAAGCTAATGAAATAAAAGAAAGATATTAAATGAGAAAACGTGTTTATTAACAAATAAAAGTTATATACATAAGAAACTGTCTGCCACACAAGGTTTCCTCTTAATGTGCATAAAAACAAATTATCTTGAAGGGAAAAAGATTTCACATCTAGACACTTCTAAGCCTCGAAATGATGACAGGGGTTAAGACCGAATTTATTGTTAAAATGTGGTCTAAATCATGCATGAATTTAGAATGCTATTGTTTTGCCGTTTGCCATTTTTATGAAATCCATGTTTAACTCTATGCATAAAGAGTGAGTCACATTTTGAAAGCTGCTTTAAACCACATCAGCTGTGTTGTAACAATTCGGCAAATTTCCATATTTAAAGCAAAGTTTTCCCGATAAAAGCAAGTTTAGCAGTAGCTTAAACTCTTTCGAAAAACTAGTTCAGGACTAAAGAAAAACAACTGGCACTTAAAACAGGTCTAAATTCGCCATCACATCTCGAAAATGTAGACCTGATAGGGGGTAGGTTTACAATTAGTAGAAAGAGTGTATGCAAGTGTTTTGTTTATTAAGACATTTATATGGTTTCAAAACAAATTATGCATTAAATATACGTCATTTCTTTTGAAATGTCCAATTCTTTAAAATTTGAAACAGTTACAAATGTAATTTGTCGTTCAAGGGTATTTATTATCTCATTATAACAGTATGTCAGCACTAACTCTGGGGAGCGATATCTCATGACCACAAGTGCAAGTGACATGTGACACATTCGTACCCTTCTTTTACAAAACAGGAGCAAAACATGAAAGCAATCTTAAATTGCAACATGAATCCCAAACTGTGACAAAAGTCTAACAATAAGTTGATCTTCCTTGCTCACAATAACGCAATCAGAAAATAAACACAAATCGTCTGTTAAATAGAAGATTCAAATAGTTTAATTGACAGATTTCAATCAGCAAACGACAACCAAATATAAGAATGTCAAGTAAGTGTTTAACAACTGAAGCGACAGCTTGTTACATTCATCACTAGAAATGACCAACAATATTTCAGGGTATTCTGGTGAAAGTTTATATGATTCACTGTCGTGAACCCAGTATGGAGGGGACTAATCAAAATGGTTGACGGGACAGGTCAGCAGAGGTAGGTGTCTGCTTTCAGTGCTCTTTCTCCTAATCGACGAGGTTAAGATGGTCACCTGTAACAGTCGTAATCAGGAATAAAATTTTGAATACATTCCTTATGAGTTTTGGTTCACAAACTGCAAGAAATTTGCGTATTTGAGATGTCAAGATGATGTTTATCTCACTTTCATTTTCCATGCGGAGAGGAGACTATTAAATGCCTTTTTTCATGCCCTTAACGACCTTGAGATCTCATACATATTGTCGCGCATATCAGTGTTTGGTTATAATAAACATTTCTGTGCAACTTGAACTGATTTGGTTCAAAAACTACGAAGTTATTGACAAAATAACAAATCAACAAGGCAGTGGATCCAGCAGGCATTTTAACGTTGAACCAACGTTAATAGATACGACGTCGCAACGTTGTCTCGACGTATATACGATATTGTATCAACGTTGAAACAACGTTTTATTGACGTATTTATAACGCGATATCAACGTCGATACAACATGGCTTTAACATTGATAGAAAGTTGATACGATGTTGCTTCAACGTTGGTAAAACGTTAATCCCATTTCTAATCATGCTGAATAGGTATGATGACTGATGAGAGACGTTTTTCAATGTATATAACACTGCAGAGAATCATAGAGACCGGAATCGTATCATATAAAATATGGTATATCGTCGGAAATAGCTGTATCAATTCCAACCAACAAATTAACAAGTCAAAAACAAACCGAGATAATGTTTACATAATTGTTTATTAATCTTTTATACATTTATATGAAAAACCGTCTTTTCATGTATTCTTGTATATGTTTCTTTATGGCGTTGGCCATCAGCAAAGTTCTGTACAAAAGAAAGATAAAAAACCCAGATGTAAATGAAGTGAAAAATCAATCACATAAATTGTATATGTCGATCCCTTATCAACTTGTTCTGTTCTTATGAACCCTGCCTTGCAGGACTTTTGTGTGCATTGTAACTGATTTATTGTTTAATTGTTAACTTATTTAACATTTGAAACTGGTAAAATAAAAGTGAAATGAATTTAGAATGGCATTTACAACAGTATACACTATACATACCTGAGAGTAGTTAGACAGATCAACTCTCAGATGCACGTGCATGTATCTTCTCTGCTTCGCCAGTCTCCAGCTCTCTCCTCCCTCTCAATCAGCAGACTCTGAGAAAAGTTTATATTCATGTATCTTATTCAAATATAAACAATATCATCCTAAGTTCCTAACTCATATCTTTAAAACACTTCTTGATTCGTGGATTCCTTCAAACATTACTGTAATGGAAGTGAAAAGGTGTCAGTGAGGAATTTAACTTAGAATTAATTTGTATATATAGTATATACACAATATGATTATACAATGAATCGTACATGTAGGTTCAAGCTTAAGTGAGTTGATATCAATCTTAGTCCTATTGTTATTCTAAATGTCATTCATTAAAATATTAGATGATCATATCACTGGTAATATTGAGTTTTGCAAGGAAATAAACAATATAAATTTCAATCCATCAACAGTTCAGAAAATAATATGTGGTATAACATCATTCAGTCAGACTTGAACATAATTACATTAGTCTGATTATAAATATAGTAAAGTTAACAATGAAAATATAATCAATTTAATATAACTGGACCCCTTCTAGTTCTTAAATACGGGCGTATAATTTCTACTTTTGGCAAATGATATTTCAGTTATCATTATTGAATACCAATTACATCTTTAGGCCTACAATGTCCATGTATAAATGTGCAAATAGTATTAAACTTATTAAACTTAAGTAACCATATCTTTCTATGACATGATCATAGTTCAAGTTACTTAGTCATGCAAATAATTGATGAATAGTATACAGTTTAGTTTTAAACTGAGATGATTGCTAATCTACCCGGTTTGAACACAACCCAGTTCGTGATCTTTTTCCTACAAAATTATTATGAGACAAAGCTGATTATGATGCACTCATTGCCACTCTATGATAACAATTCAACTACTGTTTCATTTAAGCTCATGCTCAGAGTAAGACAATTATCAATCAAAAACAATAACGGAACTGTATAGTGTACGCTCTGAACCAAATGAACTCCTAAACAGATGATCGAATACTTTACGAGCTCCGCGCAACACAGGTTACGATATCAAGCACTTTATGCTATGCCACAACACTGTACGGAGTTCAACAATGTTGCGGACACAAGTTGAATGACAGCAAAGATTTGAAACATATCACTTTCTTTTATCATTATGACTCACTTAACTAATTAAACAAATGCTATTTTTCAAATAATAGTTTAATATCAGTGCTTAAATAATGTATAATTGTACTAGATCTACAGTTGCCTTGGCACTAGGCCTACAGAAGTCAACGAGATGCGTTCAAATTTTGACGTGTCTAGTGTGATAACTTCAAGTTCAGTATTGGAATGACTACTGAAACTCACTGATGGAAAGTTTGTTAATAGATGAAGGGAAATACTTACCATTTCAAAATAGTAGAGCGATGTCAGTGCACCCTAATCGTGATCCGATATAAGATCTAACAGAACGTTGATTTTCCCTTACATCGACCGACAAACATAGCGACGAAAGTACTAAGATTGTGACGCAATAGTTGAAACTATGACGTCACGAGCATTTGTGCTGGCGCGAAAACGTGGTATGCTTGTTGGCGAACACAGTAACGTCGGTAATATAAGAAAAATGACTCTTTTCAATGCATACGGTGTTTAGGGAAACAAATTTTTGGCAAATATTGTTTATGCTCGCGAATTTGTTCCTGAATTTTCAAGTGCTAGCCTATTCATGAAACAATGCTTTTTAAACGATATACTTACTACGTCGCAACCACATCTCAACTATAACCCAACGTCCATTTGACGTCGTGTGCCTGCTGGGGGGAATGGACTCGCCGAATTGTTGGCGGAGCGGACCCAGACAGTAGGGTGAGGGAGGGGACACATTTGGATATGGAGAGGACATCACTTTCAAAATGTATACTGTAGTTGAGACAATACCCATGGTAATACACAAACTCCTTTGTAAAGTTAGCCAAATCCACAGAAGACGTAATCTAGTTTCATAAGCATTATCATCAACCTTTTCGTTTACAAATGATTGAAATAAGGGTTTCTCTTTTCTTTTCTGCAGAACCTAACGGGAGAACACATTATAGATCACTGAGATCGTGACCACCCATTACAAACATTGAAATTAGAAATAGAATGTTTAGAGCCGTCAAGTAGAAAAATTGGAATCTTAAAAAAGTCTATTAAATAGTTCCATATGATATGTTAGGCATGGACGAGACTTTCAGTGTTGATGATGAGTCACTTGTTTGTGCATCACCAAGTCCGTAAATGCATTAGAGGAATCTGAAATCAATCTCTCATTAGACCCAGAAAGCCCTTTTGCTAACAAATTAGCCATTTTGATTAGTCCCCTCCACACCGGGTTCACGACAGTGTTATTTCTATCGGTTGAAGAATAGCAGCAATCATCTTTTTTCGTGGGAAAAGTGGAAAGCCTGGACCATGCTTCACGTGAGGAGTCTTGGGTCACTTCAGGCGAGAGTGCCCCTACAGTTTCAAGTTTGTCAGCCGGAGCATCATCATCCCAGGGAAGTCAGTAGTGGGGGACAAGACTTGTCAGTTGAGTATATTTCTCATGATGGTATTCTTGATGATGTATGTTCGAAAACGCTCACTCATGATTACTATGATTATGAACAGGGCTCGTCTGAGATTGTCGTAAGGGGCCGTCTCAAAAGCAATATTCAATTTTTGATTGATATCAAATCTTCTCAATTTGTTATTGCCATTATCCACCATGGTTATGAGATTCCTTTCGTCAATCTTCCTCCTCCAATGATAATTGCTAATAATCAGTCTGCCTTAAACATAGCGATCTTCTTACGCAGGCATCTTACCTGTGAATGTGAAACCACGCCATATGTGGTCAGCCCCCTAACGGTGTCAGTACAATCTTCGGGGAAGAAAAGACTGATTATGGATCTTCATAGAATTAACTCTTACGTTAATAAACTAAGTGTGAAATATGAATATTGGAAATGTGCTTTGAATTATATCAACAAAGATGATTGGCTGATTTAATTTGACATTCACTTTGCTTACCATCATATTGATATTTTCCCCTATATACTCGGTTTTGGGGTTTTTCGTGGATATTATTCAAAGCACATTTCCGATTTTCATATTTCACACTTGCTTTTGAGACGGCCCCTTACGACAATCTCAGACGAGCCCTGTTCATTAGTTTGGAGATATGCATTATTACAAATCTTTGGTGTTGCCTTTTGGCCTTACTTCTGCTCCATATGTTTTTACCAAGATCACAAGACAATTGGCGAAGAAGTGGCGGTATGAGGGTAAAAGAATAGTGACGTTTTTAGATGATGGCATTCTTGCTGGGACTTCTAAAACTTCTGATTTGATACGTTCAGGGTTTGTCCCTAAGGTTGGGAAATCTCTCTGGTGTCGACACAGTCGTTAGAGTGGCTCGGATTCCACATTGACACAGGTTCAATGATGTTATCTGTGACTGATAGGAAGATCGAGAAACTTTTGTCAGTATTACAGTTGGTGTTAAGTCTTAGACAAAGAACTCCAGTAAAGACTCTTGCTTCAAACCGCAGTGAATTGCCCGTCATAAAATTCGTGTTCGAACGTAGGTTCGACCATAGAAATATACCAATGAAATTAGATAATTTTGAAATGTCTTGGTACAATATTGCATGAATAGAGTCTAATATCGAAGCAGAGAGGCCATACCATTGTTTTTACAACTCAACTGACTGTAAAATGATATTTTCCTAATGTATGACATTTTGCGCGTTTGTTACGTGCACGAATCTACCTCTTTCAGGCGCACACAAAAATAGTTCCAACCCAAAAGGGGAAAATACACTGTTTCTCTAGAGAAACTTTTTTAGGTGTAACTAACAATGATATTTTATTAAAAAGGTGAAGGAATGTTAGGTTCATGTAAATATTTCAAGGATAACAAATTTGCATTCAGGTATCATTACTGTCTAGTATCTAATGTAGGCTATCAGCTATCAGCTGTTATCTATAGCTTGACGTGTTTAGGGTGTTGGTTTGATATTGTGTATATTGAATGTAAAGATACAGTTCTCAAATGTCCCTTGTGACATGATGCCACTTGCAGACACACCTATGTTAAACATTGTTACTGACAATGACGGGTTCATGTTTTCAAACACTCTGTGGAGCGCAGTGGTGTAGTGGCTAGCGTGCTGGTCTGCGACTCCAAAGACCCGGGTTCGAATCTAGGTGGAGACACCAACAATCTGTTACCTGGGCTTAAAACTGTGTTTTGACCTTGGGCAAGGCACTTTATCCACATTGCCATCAGTCCCCCCGCTGTAGAATTGGGTACCTGAATACAGGAAGTACGGACCTGTGTTGTCGCGCAGAGCGCTTCATAGCAGATTAGAAAGTACAATTCCTTCAGGCTAATAATGTCCAGCCAATGAACAGTGCTTGCACTGGATATTAGGCTTATAAGCGGCAGTAGCACGCTTTTTGATAATTTTATATTTTAAAAATAAGTAAATGCCTAATGTATTATATTGACAGTGCTTGTACTGGATATTAGACTTAAAACTTGTCATTATTATTTTTAATCGTTATTATCATCTTGCAACCTCGAAACTGTCGATGAAGGCAGAAAGCGCGCTACAACACTCTTTGATGTGCATGGAATGGGATGCCTTGAAACTGTGTTGTCACCAGTCAGATCATTAAGAAATGAGTTTCATAATATTGTTGTCCACACCGTTAAATATAAACCAGATAATCGTGTAAACTGGCGCGTTTGCGAAGCCAGTTATGCTTAACTTTGTCTTACGAGATTCAAACAGGTAATACCAATCTGGAAAATCATGAAATTAATTACATATTATTAATAAGGTTTGAGTAACAGTCAGGCTGAAAAATCGACACGATTGCACCGATTCACCCTATTCACGCTATCTAAGTGCACGACTTGCACGTGCTGCACGCTTTTTACGTTCTAGCCCGTGGAGCTCTGTCATGTTGATACAAAATATTTAGTAACTGGTAAATAGCTGGTGAAGTAGTACAATATTCCAAATCCATGTGGTTTTCTTGACTGACCAATGTTACAACTGCCATAGTTTATTACGACTTATGCTGCATATCGTAATTAACTTATATGACTTAATTCAATATATATATATATATATATATGACTGATAATGTTTATTAACCATTTTGTGATGTTTCAAATGATTATTCTGAAGCGATGTTATTTGCTCTTTTAACGGCACATAACCAAATACTTGTGTTTTTCTTTTCTTTTTCATGTCTCCTGACATATCACCAAAATTAGAAATCAAAGCGTGGCAAACATTTAACCATTTAGTTATAAAATAAACTTATTCACTCACAAGTTTTCACGAAAAGTTTCCCGAAATATACCAGACAATTCATTGCCAACACATTCTCATCCGTTACTGGGAATGATTGACACATGTGTTTCACTGATTACATGTCCATTTCCTGGACTGGCATGTTTGTAAACAAAATCACTCTTTTATGATTTTTGGATAAACATACATTTTGAAATCAATCGCATGAAAGAGAATTATTTCAGTTTTAATTTGATATAAAGCAAGTGAGTTTTCCAATAAACCTTTAGTATTTTTGGTTTCAATTTATTGTTTATAAACCAATATTACAAAACCGTCATAAATCAGAATAATTATAGTACAAAATTATGATGAAAAACTAAGTAAATATAGTGGAATACTGTAAACGCCAACTATATATGTAATTGAAAAATGATTTAAGATACACTGACTGTTTTCATTGCAATCGCACACTTGTTTATAGTTGATGAATAAGCACATTCAAAATTTAATCATGTGACACCTGTTTTGTCCATCCAATTCAATCGAATATAACAACTGTTCCAAGGTCATATTGCTATCAAATCATCAATTAAAGATTAAATAACATTTCTAAAAACAATGTAAACAACTTATTTCAATGATTTCAATGATTTATCAACAGTCAAATAAGTCTTGATATTTCAAGCCTTGATGTTCACTGAATCCGAAAATTATATATTGTGTCTCTACAAATGTTTTCAAAAGTGTAAATTTCATTTTTGAAATTGATCTCTCTCGCTTAGCGTTATCAAATCCCAACTATCTACCTGAAATCCTAACCAAATCTGTATTTGTATAATCCCTTGTGATACATTGCAACACAAAGTTTGTCTCCATCAACACACAGACCAGTTGGAAGCTGTACACCATTCTCTTCTGTAAGAATGTCTCTAATTAACTCTCCTATACTACTGAGATGTATCACTTTGTGTTTGTTACAGTCAGCTACTAGAATGTCTCCTGTACTAGTGGTTGTGATTCCCCATGGGAAACTCAGTGCTCTGTCTCCAGTAGGTGTGTATGTGAATACAATGTCTCCAGACTGTGTCAGACAGATGACAGACTTCAGATCATTATCTGACACCAGGATAGTTCCTTGTTTGGTCACATGGATGTAGTGAGGATTGCTGAAGCTCTTTCCTATTGTAGGAAGTGTTGTGAAGGTCTTCAAGATGGGTCCCTGCATATCAATCAGATCCACAGAAGGTGGAGACGGGGAACCAGCCACCAGTGTTGATTGATCCAGAGTAGACAGACCCCTGTACTTCTTACTTGTCTGTATTGTAGCCAGGAGTGTAGGGTCAGGAGTCACAGCAACTGTGATGATACACGGTGAGTTGTCGAGAGACACAGCTACCTTACCTTCACTGATAACTGTCATACACCAGGGACCATCAGACACCTTGAGTACACTTGAACATTGCTGTCCTGCTTGAGTGTAACATGATTTCAAAAGGCCATTCAAATTATCAGCAACAAGAGTTACCTGAGTATCATCAGTGATCAGAACCAAACTATCTGATACCCCGCAACTATCTCCCACATTTTCTGTTGCTTCAATAACTTCATCCAGTTCAGGTGTAGCAGTCAAGTCTATTCTGTCAGTATGTTGAATCTTCACATCCATCTTTCCAATTTCTTTCTTAAGATTTTCAAGATTATGTACAAGGTTCAGGTGAGCTACATCTGATTTATCCTGCCTTTGTGTCCCTGTGACGTCAGCTCCAGCTCCTGATCCAGACGACAGATACATCTCTAACAGCTGCGCCCCATCCTCCAACTCCAGGGCCTGCTGGATGGACTGAGATTGCTGCTGGTACAGCTGTAGATCTATTTGTGTTGTCTTCATCATGGACCTCAACATCTGTTGGTCTTGTTCTGTTTGATTCTTTACCTGTTTAATCAGTTGATCTTCCTTCTGTTTCAGTGCATCGATAGCTATTTTTATGGAATTGCATAATTCAGACTCCAGCATGGACCTATCAGCTGTAAGGGTTTTCTCTTCCAAATCAAGTTTGTGAACCTCGCCCTCTGTTAAATCAATTTTTTCTGCTAAATTCTGCAAATGACAATGAAGTTTTGATTTGACCTCTGTCAGCTTAGCCTTGATTGTGACGACCTCTTTACATGTTCTATGGTCAATACTACAACATACAGTGCACAGGGGTTTATCATGGTCTGTGCAGAAGAGCTTCATCTTCTCGTCATGTTCCTTGCAGATAAATTTCTTCTGTCGAGGGTTTTTGTCTGAGACTGGTACGATTTGGTGTTTCTTTAAGCTTGGCATCCTACTGTGTTGCTTCAGACACCCATCACAAAATAGAGCTTCACATTCTGAACACCAGTGTGTGGCTGGAGTTGTCTTCCCTTCTTCCTTGCACACTGAGCATTGGTCATGTCCTGGAAAGTAACATTGTAAATCATGTATAACTAATGGAGGTTATCATTGGCATACATTTGTTTTCATGAAATATTAAACTTATTCATCAGTTTGATGACAATGCATTATTGTCTTTATCAATTCGTTAGAATAACACAGACCTATTAAATCACAGTATTTCGGTATGATAAAACTTTATCATATGATCAGCGATGAAATACTTTGTTTTATCATTGAGATATACTGTCTACCAGGCAACAGTGATGATAAATTATAATATATCGTTACTAAGTCTTGTCAGGTGCCAGAACTTATTTCAGCCATGTGTACAAATGGGACTAAGGAATAAGTAATATATCATATATCATGCGATTAAGCATATATGTTGAGGCATCAGATTTTGTTCAAGAATAATCTCTATTTGTTTGAAAGTTACCTTGTACAACTGAGTCCATGAGTCCAGTTAGAAGCAGTCCTGGTTTCAGCTGCCCCGCCCAATCTTCCACAGGTCTGTCAGGGTGAGGCACTGGGGTCTCTTGTCTACACGTGGGACAGGGGATGGTCTTGTTTCTCACTGCTTCTTCTTTTGTCTGTAGATATTTGCCCAGGCAGTTCTTGCAGAATGTATGCTGACAGGCTAGTGTTACAGGCTGCACATACACCTCCATACACACACTGCAAGTCAGGAAGTCGTCCTGTAGCTTGCCTGATGTCGCCATCTTGGATCTGTATACATAGAATTGTTAACTGTCAGAATACCGGCGAGATAAATGCACTTTTAATAGTGTAAAAAATCTCATTAGACAAACCCATCATCCATAGTCAGAGAACAAATAATAAAGATTTGCATTACTAGTAAGTCCATAGGCTGCCATTTTTGTGTGAACAACTTTAATTCATTTTATGTAAAAAACAGGAACCAAATGGCTGAACGTTACATAATATATTTGATTTCTTAATGCTTCATTTAGCTTTATTAATGCATTGTCTTTCATTGGAACCATTTATTTTCTTTTTCCTGACATAACCTTATATTCCCCCTAACACTTGTTACTGTCCCTTTAATGTTATAAAAAAACTACCCTTGAACTCCTTACTTGATAACATTCACTTCAACTTAAACAACAGAGAGACATCGAACATTCATTTAGACTTTTGATATCTATTCATAACAATTTAATGTTCTAATTTGCTAGTGTTTACAAATTGTTGCCTACAGTAAAGTATTTGTATCTGAACTCTCAGAAATTCCATCTATTTAAGTTTAGTAATGATTTTTGTACACACCGCACTCAAGTGGAAAGACATGGGTAACGTAGGTAACGTACAAGTGATGGCATACTAATCTCGTACGACACACGTGTGTCGTATTGCGTTGACCTGTGTCGTATCAACATGACCTCGCATTCCACAGATTTGATTGGTTAACCAATGACCTCTCATTTAGGGTCAACTAAAACGGAACTTTTTTCGCATTAATAACAAACATGTCATTTCTTCAAGTTTACGGCTTTATATACTTAAAAAGAGTTGATACATAGACAGATACTTAGAAAACATACGATTTCATCATTGTGCAAAATCGATTTCATGAACAATAGATCAGCGAATGCATTAATATTTATACTTACACATTACAACGTCAACCGTAAATTCAACACCCGGACATCGCATCATTTAGGGTTTGTTAGTGATAACATGTGGGTAGATCAAGCCAAATTCTATCAATGGTGACACACACTGAGAAAAAACAACTTTAAAATGCAGTCACGGAGTCAGGAACACATCACAGGGAAATTGGGAATCCCGAAACACGCTGTAGCTACACAAGGCGATGACCTTGCCCTTCCCGTTGACATGTCGGGTCCCCGTCACTCTCCGAGCACGTCGTTGTTTTCATTATCGTCCATATCGATTCTCTCGTTTCATTTGAAGTTCCTAGAAAAGTTCGAAATGGTGTTTGTTTCAAATTAAAGATATTCCATTACATTACCCGTTGGTAAGTAATCCGTTTTCAACAGAGTCAATGTATCCGCAGCAGCTAGCCCAGCCACAACGACACACGTCAGCCTTGACGCTTGAACATGGCGAGCCGACCGAGAGAAGAGCCAAGTCGACTCTGACTCTGAATGTTTACATTCTACGCTTTCTATATCAATCATTAATTAATCGTTAATTAAAACTCATCATCGATGAATAAGCCTTTTTTGACATTCTAATTTTGGTTGATTTTCAATCGTAACTCGAAACTATTCTTCGCAGGTTTAAATTAGCGACTGCGCAAATAGACTGGTCACATCACGAACGTCGATTATTACGCATTCGGTTATTGAAACCGGTTTCGGGTTTTCGGAACTGTTTCCTTGATGCCATACACGAAAATGAGGATTATTAACAAATGTGTCTATTCTAAACGTGTGTAATAAATAAAATACCACACTCGGTCTCATTAGATACGAATTATACGAAACTCGTGGCCTTCCTATGGTATCTGACCTCGCTTTCGCTCGGTCAGATACCGCCGGAAGGACACTCGTTTCGTATAATTCGTATCTAATGAGACCTCTTGTAGTATTCTCTATATATCTTCTATATCAATATATTTATTCTCTAGTCAGATTTTCACAATTGTCTTGTACTCTACAGCAAAGTCAATTGATTGTATTCTAGGTATCTTAACCATTTAACTATAGTAATGATCTTTAAATAAATTGAGATTGATAGTTAATGAATTAGATAAGTTAAATAAATAATTAGATTAACACAATGAAATAAACATTGTTATCAAATTGTTTCTATGAGTATTTTCTGTAAACAGGATTGTACCCATTTTCTGTGAATTACATGATTGCATACATAGTATCATAATCATGTTCACTTTATGAATAATACTTCCTTATCAACTTAAATGTTCGTGTATATATTTGATAGATATATGAAAATCTAAAACGCAAAATGTTTTAACTTCATATACACAAATTGATTTCGCTCTTTTGTTTCAGAATCTTTTAAAATAAGTTTCATTATATTCTATCAAATCGAAAGAAATTAACATTTTGGTTAAACCACATATTTAAAGGCTATCAATAAAGATAAGTATACCTATAACATTTAAATCAACTGCAACATATGTAATATATATCAGTTTACATGTCTACGTTTGTACTTTTTTGCAGAGAAGTGATCAGTATGTTTCTAAAAAAAGTTTCGGAATGAAATCCACCTTTTATTTCAATTAAACATTAACAATACCATGAATACTTAACCAGTTTGTGACAAAAACCCTGGCTTCAGGCTTTGTGACATTATACCTGTAAACCATTTTCCTGGGTGCCGAACTCCGATTAAATGAAAATAAGCACTTTGCAAATGAGTGTATACAGCAGAAACACGTTAAGACCCTCAAATACTTACATAGCAACAAATCACTCTGTACTACATACAAGACTACGAAGACCTGTCGCATTGAACCCGTACTGTACATAACTGGTAAATTGACAATGAATATAAGCGCATCTAGAAGACAGAGGTACAGACCCTCACCAACCTACACTGTAACACTCGATCATTGATCGTACATGAATAAACATATCATATCGAGATATACCTCCTTGGTAGTTTTGTGAACGTATCCAATGTCTATTACGCTGCATAACTAGCTTTTAGGTAGTCTGTGTATAAAGCGTGTACAGACTCAGTGGACACTCGTATAGACCCTCATCAGGTTGTCATGTACACCTAGCGAGTCGGGTAACTGACGTTATCAGCGAAACACGGGTATGAGTAAATTTGCAGGTTGAATAAGAGCCAAGATAACCGGTAGTTCACAACGAATCTATTAGGTGCACACTTGGTTTAATATCTCGCTTTATGACAGATCTCAAAAGTGACCACCATTACATTCATTTGATCTGAGAAATAATCATATTTGTCTCTCTCCTGGTGCCATATCAACCATGACCGAATAGTGTGAAACAATATATTACGAGAATAATAAGACTCAAAATAACTCACCTTCATGCAAAGGTTACGGTCAGGATATGTTGACAGCAAAACCAGATCCTCCCACTGTATGGACGACTCGCCTTGCCGTCTGCCGTTAGATCGTAAGCAGCTAGGCCGGTCTAGGACAGTAACGAGCTAGGCCGGTATGAATATTCATGATTAGCTAGATGATTGACAGGCGTTAATGTTGTGAAAGAGCGATACCATAATACATCAAACAAATGGTCCAACAAGTTGTTTAGCTAGATTTCTTTTGCTAATCATGGTAAATTATGAAGGTGGTCCCTGCTATCGATGGAAACTGAGCTGATGTTAAACACTAGATAGATTGCAAATCTTTATTTGATAACATTTCTATTAAGAAGATGCCTTGACTCTGTTTTACGGGGCAGCAAGTTTTGCTCGCTCGTTTTGACAGTAGGCCTTTGTTAATAAATTTGCACGTTTTTGACAAATTAAGAAATAATAATATTTATGCTATATTTCTTCCGAATTGTGAGATCATTTTTTCAAAAAAGTTCTGCAAATAAAATGAAAATATAAATATAGTTTCGCTATCTATCTTTAAATCATTATTAACATTCTTAAGTATGGTAGGAAGCTTACACCTTTGTATTTTGTTTTGTCCTTATTTTGCAGCAAATGTAACGCTTCATTACACATTTCTAACAAACTCTCTACTCTAAAAAACAGTCGGAGATTTTTTTATGCACAAAAGGTTGTTTTTCAATTAAGGCACATATAAAATACTTTTATAAAATGCCAACAAAACTAAACATTTCATATTACTAAAAATGTGAGAAAATATAAGTACAGGCCTATATTTGAAAAAGTCCCCCTGTAGATGCCACAGTTTTATGTGGCATTCGTCTATTATATGTGACTTAAATGATTACACTATTATAGGGTCATTAGACAATCCTTCATTTAAGTAATCATTTAGGACACAGATTACACTGTTTAATATTGTGTAAAACAGCTCCTTGATTGATTGATAACATTCAACTGTTCAATTAATTCATTTACACTAGCTTGATCGCAGATCGGAATGTAATTGTATTTTAGAAATACATATAAAACTATATTCTTTCCAATGCTCGCCATCCTAAAGTTTTTGTGGAGTAGAGTTATGTAAGCTTTTCAACGTATTGGGTTTTTTTTCTAACTTATTTTGCATTTTCGTTTTTATTCTTAGGCGTTTAGGAATTCGCCGTATGTCGACGCAATATTCATTAACCTTAAAGTTTACTTTTCTCGCTTCAAAATATTTATTCAAGTATAGGGACTACAATAAATTGATATCAAGAACTATATAACACTTTCCTCAACATTAAAGACGAATTGAAACTGACAGGTATTTTTATGTATGTAAAAATAATCGGTGTGTTTTAAATGCGGTACGTACTGAACCTTTGTATATAAGAATTTGTAGTAGAGGAAAACTTTCTGCCCTAGTATTCTTTCACACAGCTATATATCTTCTCAAAAGCATTTCCATATCATTGTGGGAAATCTGGTTTTGTGATGGAAGACTTCCCGATCAGCTGAAGTGACATCTGATATACGTGTCATGTTCAACATAAGATAAGAACACTCTTACATTCCTGTATACTCACTGAGTTTATCCATGGTTGAGACGACTCTTCTTACCTTATATATACGATTTTAGATAAGAATAAATACCCACTAAAACATCATAGTTGGTAAGGAGAAATAACAGATGTGTCTTTATCTTTAATATCAAATCATATATACATATTATATATTATGTGCTTTTAAGTAACTGCATGTAATAAAATAATGTTGTATGAGGATAATGGAACTTGGTTATAGATGTTTAAAATGTGTAGTGTTCGGTAGGATTTGGTAATATATATGTTTAGAACAATGTATAGATTCGTAATCAAATTCATGCTCATGTTCTTTTAATTGCAAGATGACTCGATATACAAATTATCAGTATCACATAATTGTTTCTAAACTAGTGTCCAAAAGAAACGATACCATACAAATGGCAAGATAACTCAACCCACTGCAGATTGATACAATTAAAACATAGTTATATCATTTCTTCAGTAGTCAACTTACTTCTATGCATTTTTTTGAAACATTACCTTTTCATGTTTGTGAGAAACACGCATTTTCAAAAGTCATCGATCTTGAATTTCCTTAACTAGGTGAGATTACAGAGAGAAATTAGACACTTTGGCTTGTTTTAAAACGTTCTCGTGCAGTGACGCGTCAACGAATTTATGTCAAATAAAATGAATTATATCAACAAGATTGTATTCTTACCTAAATTCAATACTTTATCAATTTTAAAGTGAAATGACAAAAGTTCTTTGCGTAAAACAATTTGAAATTTCGATTTATGCATCCCATGTACGTTGAAGAGACACAATATCAAAACTTATCTTTTCCTGAAGAATGAAAATGTGCATACTTCTTTATAAGACATAATATTTTATGCCTGTTAGGTACACTTAATTCGACTCTGTCAGGTAATAGCATTTTGTTTTGGGCGATGTTGAAAACTTGGTATCGTTTCTTTTGGACACTAGTTTAGAAGGCACGCGTGAGGCGATAAGTTAATCAGTTATAGTCAGAAGCGGCCATCTGGAAAGACTTTGGGTAAAATATAGCCAAACGTCACAAAATAGATATGATTATAAAATTATCAATACATTCCCTGGAAGTCATTGTTTTATTTGGTCAAGATGTAAATTACATCACAAACATATCAGATAAATACGAAATCTGATCTGATCTGCCGTATCAGTGCCGTCAACAAGTTCTGGGTTTGTGACCAGAATTTAGAACTTGCAATTTTCAAACCGTTTTTGACTAGTAAATGCATGCTTTGTTCGCATGCACAACTTTTACATAGATGTGTGATATTAATAATGCTTTGTTCGCATGCACAACTTTTACACATGTGTGCAATATTACATATATGTAAATTTACACAATCATGTATGTCATCGCAAATTTGCTATGCGTTCGCATGAGTTTTTAGCAAGGGTGTGTAAAGGCTCATTTTGTGAAAAGTTAAATGATTGAATGAATATTTCAGATTAAAATAAGTCTGAAAATAGTAACTGGTATCCATAATATACACCAAAATATGGAAATTGTATAGATGTCTTGTCATAGGTCAATACATTAAAGACAAACCTCCAAAACCCTGAAGGATTACAACAACAATGTTCAAGGTTAACTACACCAGATATTATACACTTGAATCGTCATGTAATAATACATTTTTCCATGCAAAATACAATATTGTATAACACGTTTTCATTTTTTGAAAGTCTTTCACTCTACTGTGTAAAGTATAACAATTCAAACAACAGTTACATATTCTAATATATGGACCTTCCTGGTTTCATAGAAGTGCTTATTCATGTTCATTCAATCATGTATCTCGAAGTTTAATTTATTGAGTGATGATTATTAACAATATTCAAACATCCTTCTCAGATTTAAAACAACTTTTATTATTAGTCATTGAGTATATACAGAGGTACACCAATGTCCAACAGAACCAAATTGCAAGATAATTTAATCCATTAGTGGTTGATATGACTGAACCTCAGTTACATGATTTCCCCAGAAAAAAACTTACCTGAGTTGAAAACATGACCAGTTCATGCTTGTGAAAACACACTTTCACAAAATTGATTGATTTGGAATTTTGCTTGTTTAAAAACCTCCAATAACATTGACGCATCAAAGAATTAATTATTATAAAATCAACTGAAATGCATTTTAGCTCCGTTAACAGAATTAACATCATAGATTCCTCTAAAAGAATATTCGTAATTAGTAAAAATTAGTAAAAGTTTTATGGATTATTTGTCATAACGTTAAAGTGTGTGTCAGAATTTGGAACTTGGCCATCCATGTTGTATTTCATAATGTTTGAGCAATGTATACACAACGAAAGCTATTTATCCTCTTACAATAAAAAAAATCATCTCATCAATAAAACATATAAAATCACATCTCATAGATAATATATACAGTATTGGATTTATAAAAGAACGTTGAATCTAACAAATGTGCAATTTGAATGTAATTGAATGTATACTCTGTATAAAATCTACTACTGTTCGATAATTTAACGTGTGATTACTTTTTTAGGTCTTACAAGTCTGAAAATGAATTGAATAATTCAGCATTGTGGGCTTTCTGTGTTTTGGGGTCAATTGCCGTATCCCAATTTGAAGATAACCTATGTATGTTTTCAAAATCCGATATATGTCAAATGATGTTGAGATACAAGATTGAACAACAATAGTACTCACGGAAATAGAAATAAAATGCTTTTTGTCGATAATTTCTTTATTTGGAACTAACCTGATATTTTTATTCTAAATATTCATGCACAATGTTTTTTCCCAACTTTTTTTCAGACAATTTTTGTAAAATCCCCCGAAATATATGAATTTGCAGGAGAGAAAAGCATGTCAATTATTTCAAAATCGAAATGTACGTTTCCGATGCAAGCTATAGTATATAAATTATCTGTGATCTCAGTACCATCCGTAAAAATACATCAATACCTCCATTATCCACCCTTACCTCACCATCCATCCATACCTCCATCATCCACCCTTACCTCATCATCCACCCATACCTCCATCATCCATCCATACCTCCATCATCCATCCATACCTCCATCATCCATCCATACCTCCATCATCCACCCATACCTCCATCATCCATCCATACCTCCATCATCCATCCATACCTCCATCATCCATCCATACCTCCATCATCCACCCATACCTCCATCATCCACCCATACCTCCATCATCCACCCATACCCCTATCATCCATCCATACCTCCATCATCCATCCATACCTCCATCATCAATCCATACCTCCATCATCCACCCATACCTCCATCATCCATCCATACCTCCATCATCCATCCATACCTCCATCATCCATCCATACCTCCATCATCCACCCATACCTCCATCATCCACCCATACCTCCATCATCCATCCATACCTCCATCATCCATCCATACCTCCATCATCCATCCATACCTCCATCATCCACCCATACCTCCATCATCCATCCATACCTCCATCATCCATCCATACCTCCATCATCCATCCATACCTCCATCATCCATCCATACCTCCATCATCCATCCATACCTCCATCCTCCATCCTTACCTCCATCATTCATCCTTACCTCCATCATCCACCCATACCTCCATCATCCATCCATACCTCCATCATCCATCCTTACCTCCATCATCCATGTTCACCTCCATCATCTATCCATACCTCCATCATCCATGTTCACCTCCATCAACCATTCATACCTCCATCATCCATTCTCACCTCCATCATCCATGCTCACCTCCATCATCCATCCATACCCCTATCATCCATCCATACCTCCATCATCCATCCATACCTCCATCATCCACCCATACCTTCTTCATCCACCCATACCTCCATCATCCATCCATACCTCCATCATCCATTCTCACCTCCATCATCCATCCATACCTCCATCATCCACCCATACCTCCATCATCCATCCATACCTCCATCATCCATGTTCACCTCCATCATCTATCCATACCTCCATCATCCATGTTCACCTCCATCATCCATTCATACCTCCATCATCCATTCTCACCTCCATCATCCATGCTCACCTCCATCATCCATCCATACCCCTATCATCCATCAATACCTCCATCATCCATCCATACCTCCATCATCCATCCATACCTCCATCATCCATCCATACCTCCATCATCCACCCATACCTCCATCATCCATCCATACCTCAATCATCCACCCATACCTCCATCATCCATCCATACCTCCATCATCCATCCATACCTCCATCATCCATCCATACCTCCATCATCCACCCATACCTCCATCATCCATCCATACCTCCATCATCCATTTTCACCTCCATCATCTATCCATACCTCCATCATCCATTCATACCTCCATCATCCATTCTCACCTCCATCATCCATGCTCACCTCCATCATCCATCCATACCCCTATCATCCATCAATACCTCCATCATCAATCAATACCTCCATCATCCATTCTCACCTCCATCATCCATTCTCACCTCCATCATCCATCCATACCCCTATCATCCATCCATACCTCCATCATCCATCCATACCTCCATCATCCACCCATACCTTCTTCATCCACCCATACCTCCATCATCCATCCATACCTCCATCATCCATTCTCACCTCCATCATCCATCCATACCTCCATCATCCACCCATACCT
Organism: Steromphala cineraria; assembly: GCA_916613615.1. Taxonomy (NCBI): domain Eukaryota; kingdom Metazoa; phylum Mollusca; class Gastropoda; order Trochida; family Trochidae; genus Steromphala; species Steromphala cineraria. The sequence continues at coordinate 43,858,404 of OU744723.1, forward strand.
CCATCATCCACCCTTACCTCCATCATCCATGTTCACCTCCATCATCCACCCATACCTCCATCATCCACCCATACCTCCATCATCTATCCATACCTCCATCATCCATGTTCACCTCCATCATCCATTCATACCTCCATCATCCATTCTCACCTCCATCATCCATGCTCACCTCCATCATCCATCCATACCCCTATCATCCATCAATACCTCCATCATCCATCCATACCTCCATCATCCATTCTCACCTCCATCATCCATCCATACCTCCATCATCCACCCATACCTCCATCATCCACCCTTACCTCCATCATCCATGTTCACCTCCATCATCCATCCATACCTCCATCATCTACCCATACCTCCATCATCTATCCATACCTCCATCATCCATGTTCACCTCCATCATCCATTCATACCTCCATCATCCATTCTCACCTCCATCATCCATGCTCACCTCCATCATCCATCCATACCCCTATCATCCATCAATACCTCCATCATCCATCCATACCTCCATCATCCATTCTCACCTCCATCATCCATTCTCACCTCCATCATCCATCCATACCCCTATCATCCATCCATACCTCCATCATCCATTCTCACCTCCATCATCCATCCATACCTCCATCATCCACCCATACCTCCATCATCCACCCTTACCTCCATCATCCATCCATACCCCTATCATCCATCCATACCTCCATCATCCATCCATACCTTCATCATCCATCCATACCTCCATCATCCACCCATACCTCCATCATCCATCCATACCTCCATCATCCATCCATACCTCCATCATCCATCCATACCTCCATCATCCACCCATACCTCCATCATCCATCCATACCTCAATCATCCACCCATACCTCCATCATCCATCCATACCTCCATCATCCATCCATACCTCCATCATCCATCCATACCTCCATCATCCACCCATACCTCCATCATCCATCCATACCTCCATCATCCATTTTCACCTCCATCATCTATCCATACCTCCATCATCCATTCATACCTCCATCATCCATTCTCACCTCCATCATCCATGCTCACCTCCATCATCCATCCATACCCCTATCATCCATCAATACCTCCATCATCAATCCATACCTCCATCATCCATTCTCACCTCCATCATCCATTCTCACCTCCATCATCCATCCATACCCCTATCATCCATCCATACCTCCATCATCCATTCTCACCTCCATCATCCATCCATACCTCCATCATCCACCCATACCTCCATCATCCACCCTTACCTCCATCATCCACCCTTACCTCCATCATCCATCCATACCCCTATCATCCATCCATACCTCCATCATCCATATTCACCTCCATCATCCATCCATACCTCTATCATCCACCCATACCTCCATCATCCACCAATACCTCCATCATCCATTCTCACCTCCATCATCATCCAAACCTTCATCATCCATCAATACCTCCATCATCCATCCATCCCTCCATCATCCATCCATACCTCCACCATCCATCCATACCTCCATCCTCCATCAATACCTCCATCATCCATTCATACCTCCATCATCCATCCATACCTCCATCATCCATCCATACCTCCATCATCCATCCATCACCTCCATCATCCATCAATACCTCCATCATCCATCCATACCTCCATCATCCACCCATACCTCCATCATCCATCCATACCTCAATCATCCACCCATACCTCCATCATCCATCCATACCTCCATCATCCATCCATACCTCCATCATCCATCCATACCTCCATCATCCACCCATACCTCCATCATCCATCCATACCTCCATCATCCATTTTCACCTCCATCATCTATCCATACCTCCATCATCCATTCATACCTCCATCATCCATTCTCACCTCCATCATCCATGCTCACCTCCATCATCCATCCATACCCCTATCATCCATCAATACCTCCATCATCAATCCATACCTCCATCATCCATTCTCACCTCCATCATCCATTCTCACCTCCATCATCCATCCATACCCCTATCATCCATCCATACCTCCATCATCCATTCTCACCTCCATCATCCATCCATACCTCCATCATCCACCCATACCTCCATCATCCACCCTTACCTCCATCATCCACCCTTACCTCCATCATCCATCCATACCCCTATCATCCATCCATACCTCCATCATCCATATTCACCTCCATCATCCATCCATACCTCTATCATCCACCCATACCTCCATCATCCACCAATACCTCCATCATCCATTCTCACCTCCATCATCATCCAAACCTTCATCATCCATCAATACCTCCATCATCCATCCATCCCTCCATCATCCATCCATACCTCCACCATCCATCCATACCTCCATCCTCCATCAATACCTCCATCATCCATTCATACCTCCATCATCCATCCATACCTCCATCATCCATCCATACCTCCATCATCCATCCATCACCTCCATCATCCATCAATACCTCCATCATCCATCCATATCTCCATCATCCACCCATACCTCCATCATCCATCCATACCTCCATCATCCATCGATACCTCAGTCATCCATCCATACCCCTATCATTCATCCTCACCTCCATCATCCATTCTCACCTCCATCATCCACCCATACCTCCATCATCCATCAATACCTCCATCATCCATCCATACTTCCATCATCCACCCATACCTCCATCATCCATCCATACCTCCATCATCCATCCATACCCCTATCATTCATCCTCACCTCCATCATCCATTCTCACCTCCATCATCCATCCATACATTCATCATCCATCCATACCTCCGTCATCCATCCATCACCTCCATCATCCACAACCATGCTAAAGGGGAAAGAATTATATGCCTTTCTCTTTTACTCAAAATTCGTTTGTCCTCTAAGCTTTTTAAAATGGAAAGAAATGTGAAATTAAATTTGCTGACAATGATTGAAACATTTTTTTCTATCTTTGCAAATAAATATTCCAGATGCACAGATTTAAAATGGTTGCAATACAGAATCATTCATATTATTTTGCCAATTAGACAATTTCTAAAAATAATTGGATATATATCATCCCCAATGTTTCCGTTTTGCCAAACAAAAATTGAAACAATTAACCATATATGATGAGATTGTGAAACTATCTTCAATTCATTGAAAATATATGAAAAATTAAATTTTACGTTATTATGATTATTCAGAAATTGTTTTTCTGTCGACAGAAACTGAAGAAAAGTTTTTAAAATATTGGTCATATCTGGACTTACTGTTTGAGAATAGTCATGTTTGCTAAAGTAAAAAATAAGAAATATGCCTGTTTTTCTTAAATTCATTCGCATTCATCAGCATCAAATGTCTTCAAATGTGGATTTATGTATTTGTTAATATGCGCCGTTTGTGCCTAACGTTTTATTAACTTGTATCACATGCAAAATATGGAAAATAATAAAAAAACAAGGTTCTGCAAGAACGGTTGTCGAAATTTGGTAGATCTTCGCAAATAATCTGTTCTGTTGCCGAATGACAGTTGCACGTCTGTGAAATTATTTCCAATGAACAATTAAAGGAGGTTCGTTAGACTAACATTTGGTCTCAGAAGTATTTTTTTCAATATTGACAATATTTTTAAACAAATAATGTATTATAACAAAATGGAGCCCAGGAGATGTTATACTGTTCTAGACTTGGTTGGTCATCAATTAAATAATTTTGAGTTAGGGTCTGGGTGACAGACTAGAGGTTCGTAAACACGAGCTCGCATTAAAAATCAGGGCATTTAAAAAAAAACATTTCTTACTTTGTTACAAATTAAAGAATGTTGCAAGCTATTTATCTCAATGAATCAATGAAATGTGAAACGTAAAAATTTACATTCGTTACTGTGTTCGACCCCCCAAAAAAGAGTAGGAAAGTCATTATTAAACGGCTTTCTTCACTCTCAATAAAAGTTTTGTTGTTTTTGACATTGCCAGTTGATAAGATCCTAAAATGACTACAACCCTTAAAGTTGAATATATCATTACTATTTCTGAACTTGATTTTGTTTTCACAAAGAATGAATATGAATAAATGCGCCCATCATTACAAAAACACCTCTTATATAAGTTTTAGCAGATCCTTTTAAGTTAAGAAACGTGTTTTCAATCATATATCATAAACTTCTTATTACTCATATTCAACCGATTCTGTCAAAATGAGCCCTTATAATATATCATTCGAATGAATTCGAATGAATTTGAATAACGTTAATTATTTGTGTAAGAGTGTTATTTAGTTGGTATATAATTAGAACATTACATTTTAAAATTAAATTTGAATTGTTTAACAGGCAGAGCAATGTAATAACAACCCTGATTATCAATCACATTACAATTTTATATTAAAAAAAACAATACACCTGGTTTGTTAGGAAATAGCCTTGCACAGAGAATGGATCGTCAATCATAAAGTTGTTCATCAATAATATATGTAACAAACGACACTGATTACAGCAAGTTCCCTAAAATGACGTTAAACGTTAACTGCATCTCACAAGGTATGATACAACTAATACATACATAGTTATCTTTGATGGTGCAGAGAAACTCTCCCGTCTCTTCATTGCTCTTTCATTGCCGTTCGAAGAAGATTATGTTTTTCGACAGTTGAAATAAATAATGAACGTTTCAATATTTGCTTGCACAGAAAGTGTTTTTCTCTCAGAGCAATGTATGCCATTTATATAGAATGAAAGTGAAGGAATGAACTTACAGTATAGCAACACATATCACAGTAACAAAGGAGAGATCGATACGCGGGAATTCGATCATCGGAAAGATAATGTTCTATTATGAAAATGTTTTGTGATATGATATTATTTGTATTGTATCTTTCCAAAGTTTTAGGGACCCTGTTGCTACTTCAAACTTTCAGTTTTAGAGTGTAAGTCGAATAAGTTTGATTGCAGTTTTGAAAATAATAATAAAAACTAAGGAGGCTTAAAGTTATTGAATAACTTACCAAGGCTATAAACATACTCGACAGTTCTAAAAGACACATTGCATGCCCTCGGCACGTAGTCCGCCAACTTACATCTGGCTTATACATACACTTGTCATCATGTCACCTTTCAAGATTGACTTGCTGATATGTGTAATTGGTGTAATTGCAAACGTTCAATTGGTGTTTTCAACACGAGTCATAAGTTTGATGTCACAGACTTTCAATAGAACGATACTTAGAGTTAATATCACTTCATCTACATATCTCTACTGTTTAATACAAACTGTAATTTGTATGAATAATACTTCATAGGTGGATAATGACGAAATATATTCATGTTCAATATAAAAAAAATTCATATATCATTCATGATTTTCTCCAGAATATCAAAAAACTATAAATGATAGTTGATTATCAAAACTTTTACTATTCGCTTATTCCTATAACGTTGATTAAGTATTGTAATTATTTTTTATTCGTGAATTTTGTGAACGTCGTTTGAAAGGAAGTGTTAAAGGAGTTCTTTGGTCTTTGCAAATCCCTATTATAAAGACACCATTCTGGACTTACAGACATCTCATCCCATTCTTTATACGTATGCAAACTAATGAAATATATATCAATCGCTTCTTGCATCCCGAAAGCTTAATTGCTTTATCCCTTTTTAAAACAAATACAATATTGTTTCATGTAAGTTTGGTGTTTATTGGGCATACATGATAAGTTTCATCGACAAGGGATAATCCTATGTACAAAATATATTAAGTTCATTATCTATCGTAAAATGTCAATGATCGTCAGTAGTTTAAGTTTTTGAATTGATGGCTTAATGGAACAGATTGGCTCAAAATTCATTTCTTAATTTTGGAATATAATATTTTGTAGAAATTTTCTTTGGGGAAAAGAAAGACCGACACTCTACAACGATTCGATCAGAGAAATACCATGACTGAGCATCGATCGTTGGTGAGCACACTTTTCTGTTTTCCTTGCACATCGTTAAAAACGCACAAATTGTATTTTGATAGACAACCACACAACCGATGCGTCAATGCATGCTGTTCAATCCGGAACATCGAATCAGGTACTGCACTTATTTTCGACGCATCGATATCGGAACAATATCGCACGGGCAATAATGTTATGACCCTTAACGTTGGTAGTTTAGAGGAGATAGAAATTTAAACGTTTAACGTTTCGCATGTTTTGGATCGTCGCATTGTTAAAAAATTGGTGTTTTTAGGTTAGAGAACACGTTGCATTATCCTGATGATGATTGGTAGCTGTATGTGAGTAATTCCCTTCTTTAAAAGCAACTGGTCAAATTTTAGTATCGGTGTTTAAATAAACCGTTTCAAAGTCGAAAGCTCCGAAAACAACACAAAGAGAATAAAAAAGCCAGTCAGAGGCAAGTAGAAAAAAAGAAAAATAGCAGGCAACGTATTGAAAACGAATATTACAAGCGATTATACATCACATCCATGCGATATGAAGAAAAAAAAGACGGTGTGATAAACGTTTGATATGTTTACACAGACAATGTTTTAGATCAGCGTGTGTAATGTGAAGTTTTATGTATACAGTTATACATTTTCTCAAAAATATGAACCTGTCTTTCTGAACTAGTGCTCAAAAGAAGGTATACATTGTGTTTGACTAAAACATTGAGAACATAACTTTAGATCTAGAGAAGTGTTATTGATATTAATAGAGCATTTAATGCCACGGAATATGAATACACAAAGGGATAAAATACCAAGTTCAAAATACTTTCTGAATGACACTTGAAGAGGTGTGTTATCATAATCTATAGTTTGACACATACAGACACGTTTTCGCATATTGAAAAACGTTTACAATTGTAAGATTTAACATATTTCTGAGAACCATGGGCGTAAATAAACGCCGAGACAAGACTTTAATTGGATTGGCAACGTAGGTAAGCCGACGTTTGACGTGTCTGCTAAGATGATTGTAGCAGACATTGTGTCGGTTCTAGAGCGGTAATAGATGACACTTGTAGTCTGCATATTCATTGATAAAGGTAGCGCCATGTGATTTCTATAAGATTCATGCACGGAAGACATGCTAGCCACAGTAAACAACGACGTTATAGTCTTATAATTATGCCAAGGGACGTTTGTCACACTAGCTTGTGTTTTCGTGTTGGTAGACATCATATCAAGTCAAGTCGATAGATTCATGCACTAATTAAGAAAATTTGTGCATTGAATTATGTATACGTAGAATATACATAAGTTATCATTATTATGAAACAAAATATGGGCCATAAACAAGGGACCATTACACAAATTTACTCACATCAATCATATCAATTTGGTATCAAGTAAGGAAAAAATTACAATTCAAAGTCTTCAACCTTTTGTGACTTTTTAAGGGAGATATCATTTTTGTCAAAAAGATTTTTTTTATTTACGCAAACAACAAAACTATAATGTTTTAGTTCTTTGTACTATATTTCGTTGGTATATTTGGTCTAATCAACGTGAAAAATACTAGATTTTCCTATTTCAGTCAAATATAACTTTATATATTACAAATGATACATATAGCAGTAAATTTTAATCAACGTTCAGAAAAAGCGTAAAGTAGTAACTAGATATAGAAATTCGACACAGGAACATCTTGGTGTATCTTTATCTTTCCTCCTCCGCTTCACGTCTTGTACATAAGTCAAGCTGTCAACCTATGTCAAGCTCGGTCGTATTTACGATTTAACCCTTACGATGCGGGGCGCGTGATATTTACGGGCCAAATATAAAATGGCAGGTAAGCCCTCTTGGCGAAATCCGTAACTTTCAGGATAAGGCTATATATTGACTGCAAGCAGTCTTGGCTGCTCCCGGATATAAAATATCAAACCTTTTCTCAAAAATGATTGAGGGTACCCACCTTGCGGCATTCATATCTCACAAACCAATAGAGATAATTCTATAATTTTTACATCATCGTGTAGAAGAGAGAATTGTCTTCATTTCCATGTATCATATGTATATCCGCGCACAAAAATAAAGAAGCGGTTAATCAGGATATAACGGTGGCTGGCACCGGACAAAACAATTCCGCCACGTGGGCTTGTAGAGCAAAAATATATAGCCGCATCGTAAGGGTTAAAATGATATATTCAAAATTGAATTTTTATTAGAAAACATGCAAGAATGTTGAAATAGACCCATTTATTTCAAAATAGCTTGAAGTTTGAACATTTTAATTTGTATGTATTTAATGGTTCCAAGAAGTGAAAAGGAAAACATTTATGCACAACGGTTATCAACATGTCATGCAACTATAATATTGCATTGGAATTATTATATTTAAAAAGGTTAAGAAATGTTTTCTCTAAAGATGTTTGTATAGTCGGGAAAACGTTTTACTGAAGGAACTACGGTACTGTGTACTGACGACAGCATAAACACACATTCAGAGTTCAATGGGTCACCCGAGTACAGAATGGGCGTGCGCGTAGACCTACCAGGCGCGTTACACTGAGCAGCTCGTTAAGAAGTATCGCCAACCTCTGTCGAGCTGGCGACTGGTCACGTGACTGTAAATAAGAGGCTCTGTATGAGTGTGCTATCTGCTATCTACGCTGTTTATCTACTGGCGAGTCAGTGTACTTAAATCATGTTGACTGATATTTGTATTCTTTAACTATTATGCAAACGAGTTTGAGAAATTCACTGTTAATTGTTATTGAGTATGTATTAGTTATATTTAGATTTATTTTGTACAAGATCACTTTTATATGCATGATAAACACATACATTTTATCGCACATAAAATTTGATTTTAACGAAACAATTTAAATATCAATAAATTTCATATGGGATTAGATAGTTATGAAAACTACTTTGAATACTGTCATAATCAAATTAAAATGAGGTCATTACATCCTCGCTTTGTTACGCACATTATACATATCGAATTATGTTTAATGCTGTGCCAGTTAAAGCTATGGTTTGAACCATTGTAAGTGCTGAGTGACAATTAAAGGAATTGAAAACAGGTCTTCAGGAGGATGAGCAGATACTCTACCTACCGAGCTACATCCTGGATTAAACATCTTTGATTTTAACCATTACAGAATGTAACATGCAGTTTTCCAGGTACCGTTAGGTTTTACATCACTTGTGCTGAAGTTCACATCTACGATAGTCTGACGTTCCCACTTGAAGGAAATCTTGACATTCCAGAATGATGGTGTTGAAGGTTGTGAATACTTCACATACAATCGTTTGTTGAACACGAACAGCTGAGTGACAGGGGTGCCCTGATTGAATAATGTTTTGACACCTGATGTCAAGTTAACTCTAAAAGTAAAACGTAGTAACAGCGAGAAAAATTATTTCCAAAACCATCATAATAATAATCATCATCAATCCTATGAATTCAGAGAATGCCTGGAACCAGAAAATGTAGCTCGAAGATGATGATGATGATGACGATGTACTTTTCTTTTACAAATGTGCTTTGTGATGAAGAAAAAAAGAAAGCGACCGTAGCTCGTTCTTTGGTTTAAGGGACAGTCCTTTTGGGGTAAAAGAAAAGAAATCAACGAAATATTTCAGTTTATGAATATAATTGCATTAGTACATGATTACCACACAACCAAGTTGATCGGGTTACTGGGAGTAATAGTTTTGTTGACTTACATTTGACAACTTGATATAGACAGGGTTCAAGCGAAATTTGTTTCTATAAAATTAACCTGACAGGACCGTCCCTTTAATAGGATGATTTAATGTAATCAAAAGAATACGTTACCAGTTGCAAGACATAGCCTAGGACAAAAGCCATTAAACAATGCAATTATAAACAGAAGGCACTATATCTAGCTAAACTTTGCAAGTCTATTTCCCTATCTCAAATGTATTAACGTTGTTCACACAAAAATAGACGCCATTGATTACAGCTTGTTATCATTTGTATAACTATGCATATCAAAAAGATTGCTTGGTGACTTTTAGAACAATGTATTTATATGTATAGCTAACCTCAATTGGGAAGATTAAGAAGAGTTTAAATTTTAGAACAAGAGCCTTCAGGAGAGATGGCTTATCCCCCCGGGTTGACTGAAGTTGAATGATCAGTTTTAGCATATATTTTGATGTCCTGATCAGTGACTGGGAAAAGACAGCTTTGACAAAGGGCAATTTTCAGGCTTTTTTGTAATTTTCTGTATTCTAAATGGGCCATTTTCTTAATGTCAGAGCAATATTCAAAATTTTAATTGGCCTTTTTTTCATTCAATGTGCAAAATGGCCCATAGCCCCTGCCTTTCCAAATCCCTGCCTGATTATGTGAATAATGTTGTATTCATACATGCAGCTAATTTTGTTTGAGTTGTAGTAACCAACATAAGACTATGATGAACCACATGTAGGTCTTTTTAATGAGTAAATGCTCATGTTTGTCTTGCATGTTGAACAATAACCAAAATAGTGTAAAAATCTCATTACGTTAATGTTCTGAAGCATCAACAACATAGTTTTTACTCATGTAGTTGTTAGTAAATTATTGCCATATTTAAATGATTTACCCTAAAGATATCAGTAAATGTCTGTTATGAGTGAAAGTGATGTGACAGGAAACTAACATGATGCATTTATGGGACCGTTTGTAGCAGCAAGTGAATCCAAATATTCCAATACAATTCTGTAAAAACTACCAAAATGAAAAATTTCAGGAATTTTAAATCCCGAAAAGACAAACTACATGATCAGTAAATATACCAATTTTTGTCTAGCTAACTGATTTTGGGTTCTCCTTCGGAAATGCATTTCTAACCGCAAAATAAACTAGAAAGTGTTTTACTGATAAAAGCAGATGTCTCCCCCATTTGAGCTGAATTTCGTTTTTGATAATTCCATATATTTTTGTTCAACTCAAAATAAAACCATATTCTTTCAACGACAACAAAAACCTGTCAGCTGTACTTATGAAACTAATCATATGCTTTAAAATAACAAAGATCAAACCAAAAACATTACAAACATTTTAAAGCTCTAAAAGGCACATCTACTTGATTGAAGAGTATGTAAACCAAATTTGGTGGAGATTGAACTAGTAGTTTCAGAGACTCAGAAACTTACCCTACCCATCAAAATGACAAAGTCCAAACTGTTGCTATGGAAACCAAAATAAAAATTCTAGAAAGTACTGAAAAGGCACATGTACATGTCATGATCAGTCAAAATAGTAAGTTCCATTGAGCTACCCCTCATGGTTTTCTGCTCCGAAACGCATTTCTAAATTGTGTTTTCGTGGAAACTCATAAAATAACAAATTCCAGAAAGTTGAAAATCTCAAAAGGCACAACTACATGATATTTTTAGTCAATATACTTAGTTTCATTTAGTTTCATTGAGCTAGCTCTAATAGTTTTCAAATTCTGCTCTGGAAACGTCATTCTAAGTTGCGTTTCCATGAAAACCGCAAACATAAAAAAATCCAGAAAGTTGAAGACATCAAAAGGCATAACTACATGTGATGATTAGTCAACATACCAAGTTTCACTAAGCTAGGCTTAACTGTTTTCAAGCTCTGCTCCGGTAACACATTTCTAAGTTGCGTTTCCATGGAAACCGCAAAAATAAAACAAATGCAGAAAGTTGAAAACCCCAAAAGGCACAACTACAAGTGTTGATTAGTCAACATACCAAGTTTCATTAAGCTAGGCCAAACTGTTTTCGAATTCTACTCCGGAAAGTTGAAAACCCCAAAAGGCACAACTACATACGATGACGAGTCAATATACCAAGTTTCATTGAGCTAGCTGTAACAGTTTTCAAATTCTGCTCCGGAAACAATGTGATCACAGACAGACGGACGGACGGACAGACAAAGCCAACGACTATATCCCCCTGCATTATATGCCAGGGGGATAATAATTCAATAAAATACAAAGAAAACGTTGCTAGCAGCCCTCACGTTTGAATGTATAAACGGTTCAAGTTAATCCGTGCACTTTATCCATGATTGCACTTTATCCATGATTGCGTGCAGCTTTAGTATTCAGGTATAATTATTACTGTAAGTATTATTTTTGTTATATATATTTGCCTATACATTGTAATCCTTTGTGTTTTGTCTATAAACTAGTTGTTTTTAAATCATACAATCATACAATCGGCTGAATTTGGTTTGATAAGAACCATCACTTCCCTTCAAAGACGACGAGTGTTTAACGTTGCTAGGGCAACGGGACGAGTGAAGCATGATTTGCACCATCCTGTCACAGGGAAGGAACGTTACGCTAACTCCACTAATCTGTACCCTGTGATCAGAAAATGATTTGATTGGCTATATCCCAAGTCGGGCCGCGCAGGCGAATCTAGCTTCTGATCCCAGGGTACAGATTAGTGGAGTTAGCGTAACGTTCGCGCCCGGAGACAGGATGGATTTGCACGTGCAGTTGTCTATTTCAGATCCCTCGCTGTCAGCTTTGGAGAGACGAGACAGACTTGAAGAAACTGACCACTTAGCTTGATATTATGACTATTGATTATGAGTTTATATATACTTTGTTGTTTTACGTTGTCTTTGTCCCGTCAATCAAATAGACACTGAACTAACGTTATGGACCAGGTTATAAGGTATTTTTAGGGGCACCACTAAAATTTATCAACTTGGAAACCAAAATTACCATTCCTCTTATTTATGTGGCGGATACAATAACATACCAACAAAATGTAATTTACAAACCTAAAAAATAGTCATACTTCGGAAAATTTCGATAAATTCCCATAGAAAGCTCTATACTAAAACCGGTGACAGCAATGGCCGATTTGCTATGCCCGGAGAGATAACCGGATTTCTAAATTTAGATTTTGAATAAAAAATCAAAATCTTAGGTCGGAACAGCTTGACTCTGTGAACCTTTGAATAATCAAAATATTTTATGGCGCTTCTCTTAACATTTGGACTCTCGTTATCACTCAGGGTGAATCACCTATGTTTAAGTTTATCGAGACCGTTTATTGAATGTCATAGGATAAATTTACCTTCAAGGTAGGTTCACTGTTTCTCATATGATTTCGATTTTATACACTCAAAATTGAATAAAAAGGCTAACAGCTATGTGGATGATTAATTTTCATTTCGTTAATGAAATACAATATTAATGAAAGAATCGTTTGCGTGTAACAATGTAAAATAGAATTTAATGTGGAGCAAGTTCTGTTTCTCTTCAGAATTTTTGTAAGAGAACCATTTGAATGCCTGATCGATTTTGTACCTAATGGTGGCTTCATTTGTGAAGATGCTGGCTGATGGACGGGTGCGAGACAGTCTGTTTTTTATGATTGGGAAGGGCCGAGGCGCTTGGTATACTCTTAATTCAATTAAAAACTCTGCGGCAAATGTGTCTGTGTACAAACAAAAAGCTATCCTATAACATGATTTAAGGCGGGACTGCTTGTGTCACGGATGAAATCCATGAACACATCATCGCACCGAATTTGGTTAAAGATTGAAAGGGGACGATTAAGCTTGATACAAACGTTTCGGTACTTGTGTCCTTAAAATTGGTAGAAAGTCTCGCAAATGTATCCTTCAACTGCATCACACTCATTCCACTCTCCATTAACCTCCAAGTAGGACCAGTAATGAGTTTGTCAATAAGAACTAGAGCCTGGTATTCCGTCACGAAGACAGAGACACTGATGCCCTGCGGGACAGACTGCAGGCATTTTGCTAACATTGTTGACATATGATCTCAGTCCTGTTTCAATGTCAAGGCCGACTGTTAGATTTGTTAAAAAATGGCGGACTTTAACGAAAATGACCACTTTCTATTTCCAATTTAAATCTTAAAATAACCAAATAATTTGCAACTAAAAATAGAGAAATATAGCACGATAATAATATCTTAAAGTGCTCGCACGATATCAGATATCATACTCGAGTAAATGATCTGAGATCTTGTTTCGTAAATCTATCCAATTGATTATTATGAAAACTTGGATATAATATTTTTATCAAGGCTCAAGTAAGCTATTTGTGTAAAAATATTCTCTGACATTATTATAATCCGACTTTGATTCTTGACTTTTGAAATATCCAATATTGACAGATTTCCCTTAAAATTTGCCCTGCATCTATTAATGCAGCACATTATGTTATCTGTTCAAGGTATATGTAATTATCTATGCATAAAATAAATATGATGAACATAACAATACATCTTGTTAGTGATAATCTTACTAGCAATATTTGTCTTGCAAATTGCATTGTGCAAATATTGTTTTATTAACAATTATTACATCATGTCATATTGACTGTAGTTTATAAGCAATATAAGACTGGTAAATGCCTTATTATGAATACATCTTAATGAAATAAATAAATGAAATACTCATAATAATTTATGTACACCGGTAATTATAAATATGATCTTTGTCTATTTAAAGATTGAAATGTTTTGTGGAAAATAGGTATATATTGATCCGAATTCTAAGTTCAACCCACATTTTAAGGATTTAATCACATTCCTACATTTCATAAACTACTAAACATTTTCAATGAGATTCAGTTTCAAGCTTCAACAGTTCAAAAAAATCATTTAATAAGTTTATATAAGTTTTTATATCAATTTGTGCTAGTATAATACATAACATCTCACTAACATTAACTTTTATATTGAAATAACATTCATATTTAATATTTATTTCAAACTATATTCATCCTGTGTTGCTGTGTCCTGTGGACATGGGCTAAGATAGACACACTGACTAGGCGAAACGTTTAATTATGTCAAGAGATCTTTACTTATCATCCAAAAGTGGCTACTACAGTAGATATCGCTTTTCTGAGATCAAGCGATATCTACAAGCGATATCTACATTGTAGAAAATTTATCGCTACAATCAAATTGTCACAATCCTATTACATCATCAGTTAAATGACATCACAAGGCGTTGGCATCACTTAGAACACATATGACAATACTATGACGTCAATAAGTTCATGGCGTAACAATGCTATGACGTCATAATGCTGATGACGTCACAATGCAATGACCTCACTGCTCAAGAAGTCTAATGACAGTTTTGTGTTCAGATATTTTCATTCTTTTGCTAATAACTGTTGAAAAATTATTTGGATGATAAAATAAAATAAAATCTCCCCCTCGGTTCTTCTGATATCAAATATCAAGCCTCGGATATTTGTAACTTTAATCAACTCGTGTTGATATATTTGATATCAGAAGACACTTGGGTGAGATTCTCTATTTATCATCCAAAACTGTGTTCCACAGGAGATATCGCTTTGACAGTAGATTTTGAACAATGTCCTGTAATTAGAAAATACATGACATCACAAACGTTTGACATCATCAGCAATGACGTCACAATGCTATGACATCATAAACACGAGGACCACATGATGACGTCACAATGTTATGCCATCACTGGTTTAGGAGTTGGAGGGCTATACTGTGTTCAAAGATGTACATTTTTCATGCTTATGTGATGAAAAATGATAATGGGTGATACATAGAATCTCACCCAAGTGTCTTCTGATAGCAAATATATCAACACTCGTTGATTAAAGTAATAATATCCTCGGCAAGCCTCGGATATTTGATACTTTTATCAACTTGTGTTGATATATTTGATATCAGAAGACACTTGGGTGAGATTCTCTATTTATTAAGTAAAGCATTTTATTCTAAAGTATAGAGTTAAATGACTGAAATTATTCCATCTACATGCGTTTTGCCACTATATAGTCTCATGGTCACTCATAAAAATGCTCTGTTTTCTCTGGCAGATACCACATCACGGCAATGGTATTCTGACATTTCAAGGAATCAACTGTGACGTTTGAGAAGCGACGATAAAGGATCTGGATAACATCAGTCTGGTGAAATTGTACTACGTTTTATCACACTTATGACAGTGCCATTACATCATGTCACCCTGACATTTGTACTCAAAACTGTTACATATCATTCTCGTGTTCTGACGAGGTTAAAGGGACAGTCATATCTGGGTATTTCTTTCCCCTGGTTATATATATATATATACACATTTAAAACACAAAAACACTACTCCCAGGTTGTATATAAATAAAATAGTATAATGGAATTGGATACATTGGATTCATTTTCGCTAACTAGCGCTTTCAGCCATAACATTTTAGTGAGGTTAACATATTTGTTGTTCTAGATTTAACAATATTACTGCCGGTTATGCGATTTTAGTTTTCAATGAAAATATTACAATCATATTTACATATTCACGGAAGCAAAATTCAAACATATAGTTGCATGGATGCTAGTTTTTAACCTATCAAACATAATCAATTTGTAAGTGTCATTCTGAGCAATTGACGCGGTTATTGTCCACATTTCGATGATAATCCGACATAAAACCTTCTTCTCCTCACTATATAAGGTCGATTAGCTTTAAATGTTTACTCGTCAGCATTAGCCGATGCAACTAGGTCAAATAACGCTATTGTTAAAGTTTTGCATAACATTTAGTTTAATTGCAATCTTCGAGTTCGTGGTTAAAAATATTCCTGCTACAAGTATAAGTTACCAATGATACTGAGCAGATTTAGGGCCAACGATAATTCTTCCTGTACCCTAAACATATATTTGTTCAGCGATCTTGTGAGTTGTCGACTTACGTTTCGAATTCATGAGATGCACGTGCCTTTCGTGAAATGCATATTGATATTGACAGTGTGGCGGGGATAAATATATTGACAAGTTGAGGGTCTCAACCAGTGGGTGCTAGTGACAATTTAAAGGCTAAAAAGTAAATTATCCATTTTAAAGAATTTTTTCTTACAGTAAACATGGTTGGATATACCCAACCATTTCTCGGTAACAAGATTCTCATGATAACAAGAGGATTTATGACTTTAGGTTGGTATATATGTCATTACCTGAACATCACATCCATATAAATTTCCGATTGTTTTGATTCTACGTCGTAGGAACTGCTGAGTAAAATTTCATATATCTAATGTACCTATATTTCATTTGCATTTCGTTTTTATTTGAGCATATGCTGTTCTAACAATCAACTCACAATTTTAATAACAAGATTCATATGCAATATGAATTGTTTCAAAATGCAAATTGAAACGTGTCGCTGTTTTTGTTAATGTCGCTAGAATATTGCTTAAATAGAGAGTAATACCCGAGCAGAAATTTCATATTCTTCTTACACCACAAGTGACAGCAAAATGATATTTTCCCATCTATGACATCTCGGAAGTGTCTTTATTATCAATTGCGTCATCACTGGCAAAATCAATTAAACTCGGTCACCATGAGCGATGTAAAAAGATTAACGATGTAGTGCCATCTTTAAACAACATAATTTAAACAGAAACACTTTGATGCAAACCACCAATTTCAATAAAAAAACATATCAAGTAAAACAGAAATTGACATGTTTCCTTAATTAAAGTTTTCTGTAAAAGTCAGGCAGAAAAAATTGACACCATTGCACCGATTCACCCGCCCGGTGCTCTGATAATGCACGACTTTGCATGTGCTACAGCATTTTGTGTTCTGCTCGGTAGCGCTCTGTAACATGTCCTTTTCCTCGTTTTGCACTTGCGATAGTCTCGCATATTTCTAAACTATATCATTCCTAGATGATAGGGATGTAAAGAAACAATCTAATTGAAATCGAATCTTATTGCCTCCAATATACGCTTCAACAACAGGCACACTTCCCTCGTCCATGTTTTCACTGTTGCCTTTCAAACATGAATGAGATTGGCGTTCTTTTTCCTTGTCTTTGGGTTCATATCGCATAATTCATAGAATATTAACAACAAACAAAAGTGCTTTATTTGTCAATTACAGAATTCCCCAGTATGTACATTTTGTAAAGGTTCAAATAAAACTATCAAACATCTTTTATTCGATTGTATATATGCAAAACGTCTGTGGCATGATTCACTGGAATGGATAAAGTATAAAACTGACATAAGTTTACATCTTAGCATAACACATATCATGTTTGGCTACAAAGAAAAACGAAACGATGTTATGAATTTGATTTTTGTCGTTACCGAACACTATATGTATGCATGCAAGTGTCAGAATAAAAAGCCTCACATAAATGGCCTTAAATCTATCCTTCAAGACACGTAGAATGTTAGTAAACAAATGCTATATACTGAATGTAGATATGAAAAATTCACATCATTCTGGTCTTCATGCCACAGTCTTTTTTCATAAATTACCTTTCATTATTTTGTTACATCTGGATGAAAATGTATATTGTGTTACCCAATCATAATCCGAAGCATACAGCTTCCCGAAAGAATATGTATACCATGTTAATATGCCATGTTTAATCTTACAAAACTGACAACATTACAACATTAATTTAATATGCTGTATAAATGTGTATGGTACCCTTAAAAAGAAATAAAGTGAGAAAACAATTTTAGTATCTTTTAGAGCGTGCTTTAGTTTTGGACATGCGTCTAGCGCCTGTACATAGTTTTTCACATTTGGATAGATATTTGGATTACAGGGATTAAATGTAGTAACTATAGGTAAAACTGCCAAATTGTTTTCCTTTTGTCATTGTTTTAGAAGATCTTCTCGGTTAAAGGAACGGGCCTTTGTTACAGCATCCAAAATGATGTTATCAGGGTACCCTCTGGCTTTTAATAATATCTCCAATTCTCTCAGCCTCAAGTTTAGATTAGTAGGGTCTGATACTATGGTAAATATTCTATGGGCTAGAGAATATGGAATGCTATTTTTGATATGGCTTGGATGGCAGGACCTATAGTCTATATACTATTTGGAATCTGTAGGTTTGTAATAGATATCGGTTTCTATTTTTCCTGATTTTATGGTTACCATTACATCTAAGAATGCTTACTTTTCGGTACTTTCTTCCATTGTAAATGATAGACTTGGATGTAAATTTTGAAGTGTATTATGTAAGTCTTTCAAGGAATCATTATCTTGTGTCCATAATATAAAACAGTCATCCAAAAACCTTTTCCAACTTTTTCTGAATTCGTTTTCGATTTCATCTCCAAACTTTTGGCCAACCTTACGGTATAATAACTCTTCTAGGTATCCCAGCACAAGTGTAGCCTACATGTACGTTGGCGCCATTTTCGTTCTCATGGCTGTCCCTTTTATTTGTTTGTAATAGTTTTCATGAAAATAAAAGTTATTATTTGTAAGGATCAATTTCCCACTTTCTATAATGAAATCTTTTTAAATCCTCTCAGGTAATTCATGGGAGTGCTTATCCAACCAATTATGAATTGCCTCTATGCCTAAGTTATACAGCGACTTGTACGTGCTGCACGCCAAAGTTTATCTTACGAGATTCAAACAGTTTAAAGCAATATGGACTGACATATCATGAAATTAATTTCCTTTATTGAGGAACAGTAATGCAGATGAATCGACACGATTGCACCGATTCATCCGTCCGGCCGCTATCATAGTGCACGACTTGTACGTGCTGCACGCTTTTTACGTTCTACCCCCGGTGGCCTCTGCCTTGCTGAAATAACATATTTAGTAACTGATAAATACCTGGCATCAAACTAGATAAGTATCTATGTAAACGTCATTTAACATTATAATTTGTCTAAAAGTATCGAGGTTCACATAAAGTCCATTGGCTGACATTTTTGTGTGAGCGCCTTTTATTCATTTTAGTAAGAGAAGAAATCGCATGGCTGAACACAATATTATATATTTGATTTATTACTTCTTCATTTAGTTTAAATATACTGTCTTTCAATTGGAAATATTTATTTTCATTTTCCCTACATCCTCTTATTATCCCCCTAAAAGCGTGCTACTGCCCCTTTAACGTTGGATGAATAGATCAATAGTCTGCACTCGCACATATAACGTTGGAGGGTCATAGGTCGGCGAAAGATCGGCTGAAGCGACCCGCTATTAGATCTCGCTAGACTCAATATTGGAGTGAAACAGATATTATTGAGGCTAGGTTTACTTAGACTGTATTTCTATAAAACGAGTACCTCAGATGTGTTAAAGGTGTTCACACAATAATAGCCGCCAGTGATTATGCAACTATGCAGATTAAAAATATTGCCTGCTGACTTTTAGAAATGAAGAAAATACATATAGCTAATCTCAATGGGGAAAAAATAGGGAATAATGAAAAGAAAACGTTGGTTGGAACCCGTACTGGCTGGGGACCAGTTATCGCCGGGGACCAGTTTATCGCCACTACTTCGTTTTTGCGCATGTGCATATCTGATCGCGTCATTTTTTTGTGTGAAAAGAAAGGCAATATCACCGGAAACTTGGATATCGGAAACAAATTCCATGGTGTGTTAACTATAAAATATAATATGATGAATCATAAGAAAATATTCAGAAAATTTACAACAGGGTCGGGGGGATGTCATGTATGTCAAAATAGTCTTATTTTTTATTTTTGAAATCAATGTTCATTTATGAAATGTATACAATACTTCTATAATGAAAAAAGAAATAATTTCATTTTAAAAAATTATGTTGCATTAGATAAAAATCAATAAATCATGAAGTGGCGATAAACTGGTCCTGTTAGTTGGTTGGAAAGCACAACATAGACACTCGAACTTCAGCTTCGCGGAGTTACTCAAATACACGATAGACAACTGTAAACAAGCAAAAAAGAAAGGCAAATAGCTAATCAATCATCAATATGAGTAATGTTTGATTTGGTTGAAAAGCAAATAAGTAAAAAGTTATAAACCTCGAAAAAACGGCGATAACTGGTCCCCAGCCAGTACGTATCGGGGGATAATTGGTTTAAATAAGTTCGTGCACTTCAGCCATTGTTGCGTGCAGATTTTAGTATACAGTAATAATCATAACTATCAAATGTGTTTTTTGTTAAAAGGAGCATATATCCATACAATATATTCCTAGTATACATTGTAATTCGTTTTGTTTTGTCAAGAAACTAGTTTTTTATAAATCGGTCAGCCCTGTATCAATCAGTAAATTTGGTTTGGTAAGAACCGCCACTTGCCTGCAAGGACGTCGAGTTTTGAACGTTGCTAGGGCAACGGGACGAGTGGAGCATGATTTGCACGTGCAGTTGCCTATTTCAGATCCCTCGCTGTCAGCTTTGGAGAGACGAGACGGACTTGAAGAAACTGACAACTTAACTTAATATCATGACTATTGATTATGAGTTTATATAAATACTTTGTTGTTTTTTCGTTGTATTTGTCCCTAAAGCCAATTAAATACACACGGACCTAAGTAGTGTCCATGTACTTTACTTTTTTAATTAATCATAGAATATTTTACTGTTAAGTCTGCTCAACTGAATTTGTAAAAAAAAAAATATTAAATGAGGCGAATCTCAAAGGGGAGAAACATTATTTTTGTGAACCCTTTAATTCTTAAAATTCGTATCTCAAAGAATTATTATGATACAGTTAACAAACTTGCTGTTATGTTCGGATGAGCTAACACATAAGCACAAAATTGTAACACAGAAAGAGAGGGTATATGTCTGTGCTATTACGGAAGTAGGAGGTGCTTACCATTATGCATTGTATAATAAATGAATATAAAGTTAACACTTATCAGTTAGACTGTCTTCAAAAGTGCTTTATCTATATCTCATCAAAAGCCTAAAGATCAGAATGAGCAATAACATCAAAAAGAACCTTTTCATTCTTAAAATCCGTATCTCCAAGAATTATTATGGTACAGTTAACAAACTTGCTGTTATGTTCGAATGAGATAACACATGTATAAGCTCAATGTCAAATATTTACCAGGTGTCCGTGTTTGAATACAAACGTTTCCGATGTAAAATTGCATCGAAGTCATTTATAGTTATATCTCATATGGAGGATTCATATCACCAGTGAGTCTGAAACGGCTAGCCCAGGGTGATCCGCTATTTACCCTCGTCTCGAGAACATGGTCTACACCAATCTGTCGCACACGCGTCTGTAGCTTCTCCTCATTTAATATCAACCTGGATTTCCGGTACAGAATGGCGCGTTGTTTCTTTAGTTTTGCGGGCAAATCAGTTCTAATAGACCTACGTTTTCTTTTGAGATTTTTAGACGACCTCAGAACCATATCTCTACCCGCCATATAGGAAACTTGCTATGATCGGGGAGGGAGCGTCAAGGGTGGGGTCACCGGAGAAGGGTTGTCTGGGTAGTCTGTGGACACGTTGTCTATAGTACTGTCTGAAAACTTAAGATCTTTAGCAAACATGTCACGCAAAACTTTTTCAGAGTCCTAATTAGCATATTCCTGAATTCCATAAAAAAGGAGATTTGTCTTTCGATCATGGATTTCCTGTTGCAGTAATTTTCTCTCAAAAGTATTTGTCTGTTCATGTAGTTCGGTTTTAAGTGATTCCATCTCACACTTCAAACTTTTAACTTCATTTTCGTAAATGGCGGCCATACCCTCCACGTCATCACCACGTTTGGAGATTGTGCACATATCACGTTTCAAATCATTAATTGACTGATTCCGAACCCTATTCCCATTGTCAATCTTATCAGATAGCCTATTTTCTATACACAGAAGCATTTCTTCAATAGAAGAGTTTGAGGAAGAGCGAGTGTTAACCCCCGACTTTGAGTTTGAGGAATGACATATTGCTTGAGTAAATGTTTTAGTAATCTTCAAGCTGTATTTTACTCACTCTATTTGGGCAAGGGAAGTGGATCTGCAGGTTATCTGTTCATATAGAAGGCGGCAATTTTCAGTTTTCACTCATTACACAGTGCTTTGGATATGCGTTGGGAGAGCAGCTCACATACACGTCTTGCCGTGTCCCATGCGCAACCGAAAGTCTGAAAGGAAAATCTGACAAGTTTAAATTTATTCAAGCAAATCCATACATAACGCTCAACATAATAAGCTAAGGACCACGTCAGTGTTATATATATATTTTTTTTTTATTTAAACTTTTACGTTTTTAACAAAAGATAATTGTGTTCAAGATAGTAGTCACATTATCTGACTATAGTCTTGGAATATGGTAAAACGTGCAAAAAATACCATTGCCACCAAAAAATCCGTATATTTGTCAAAAGACATTTGAATAATAACATCACAAGTTTTAAAACATTTTGCAATACGATATTAAGACTTCCTTACGAGGTTTATGCAAGAGGAGTTAACATGAATCTAAATAAAAGGTTATTACAACAATGGTCACTGCTGCAACATGGTGTCATAGCAAATCTTATGTAAAAATCTCGTCCAAACTTCTCTCCTTGAATAATACATGTAATTAAGCCCCGTTTATATGTGCGGTTACCCCCGGGGGTAAAGGCAATTGTTTGCCCCAGGGGGGTAAATTTCGTCATGTAAACGCAATTTTTAAAAGGGGTATACTTACCCCCGGGGGCAAAGTGCGAAATATTTACCCCTGGTCTGGAGATAGGGCAAATCAGATACCCTCGGGTGTATAAATACCCCTGGGGGCAAACCTGTCATGTAAACACTTTACTTTGTATACCCCAGGGGGCAAAACTGAATATCCTTATAAAAGTCAATATATGAATAGAAAATAATGCCCCTAGGTATTGCAATTTCATTTCATATAAACGCAATGCAATATTTTACTTTTGCCCCTGGGAGCAAATTTACCCCCGGGGGTATAACACCCCCAGGGGGAAATGTGCAGCATGTAAACCCACCTTGTACAACCAACTTAGTTCACTCAGATATTATCACTTTTCCAGGAAATGGCAAGGCCTGGCCATGATTCTATAATTTGTTCACGAAGAACCCATAAAATGCCTGAAATGCTGTCCATTTTACAGACAAATACTCTCTTAAGCCTTAAAGATTGCATTATGACTACTGTATGAAACCAAATGTATAGTTGTTCTTCTGCAAAATTGTTTATTGCCACAACATAGATGCAACTCTGTAATGTTCATGTTGAAAATGGAATAAAAAATTAAAAAAAAAAAAACTTAGTTCACTCAAAGGCTTAGTTCTAGCTTTCTAATATCAGTCCACCACAGGCAGGACTTACTCAGTTATTCATCCTATGTCAATACAAGAATTAACAATCCTGCAAAGCATTTTACATGGGACAGCACGCGATGCACATGCGTTGTCACAGCAACTGTAAAATTGACAACTTTATCCATCAACTTGTCAGAATAGGTATTTACTAACACGCGATAAAGGGACAGTAGCACGTGTATATTTGGTTCTAATTGAAAGACATTGTATTTAAACTAAATGAAACAGTATTAAACCAAACATATAATGTAAAGTTCTGCCATGCGATTCTTATTTCTTACACAAAATTAATTAAAGAATTCACATAAAATGGTCGCCAACGGACTTTAAGTTTAAAAACATATGCAGAATAATTCAAAGTGTTATTTATTTCAATATGTATTTAACAATGATATTATCAACCCTTTTATATGAGATTATGATGTTTCACTGACTATTGTACTTAAATAACCAATTTTGTTTGCTCTTATAAACGGCATTTAACCAAATATTTGTGTTTTTTCTTTTCTTTTTCAAGTAAAAAATCAAACAGATTTTTTTAAGGCTGAATACTGCAAATACAAGGTTCACGTCTTCTAACATATCAACAGAATTAAAAGCAAAGCCAACTTGTACATCTGAAAATTCAATTGAAATTTTCAATCACAAAGTAAGGGCAGAAATATACAGAAGGGAACATGTGCCAAAAATGAAATCATGTTGACTCGTAACAATCGAAATGTAACATGTCGTTCTCAATAATAAAACTCTCGGAAAGACAAGTCCAAGCATGCAAACCTAACATTTCAATCCTGTATATCTCAACTTGCTGTTCTCAACTTAGAAATATATTTCTAGAAATGTCAATTTCGAAAAGATATCTTGTAGCTTTTTAATTCATACATCTTATTGAAACACACACTTGCAGTGTTCAAAAATACATTTAACAAATAGTCTTTCGCATTTCGAGACTTGCATTAATTGCATGGTTACGATTGCAATATTTCAAACTACATGTCTACATTTTGCAATGACCATATTTGGGGTTTCATTGTATTTGGCCGATGTTTTCCGAGAGAGTTTTGACTACGCTTTATTTGTATAAGTATTATTTTATTTGTAAAATTGGTTTTGTACCTGTAAATAGTCATTACAGAGTAGCTTCCCTTTCACCACAATGATTTCATTGTTGGGTATAAGCTGAACAGTGTAACCCCCCTTTAACGTTAGCATCGGCACTAGGCAGTCGGCAGCAGGCGGCACATGAACACGCATGTTCTTCAGCATACGGTATGACGGAAATTAACGAAGGTCCGGAAGATTTTTAGGCCTAAAAGGCAATCGGCTGGAAAAAGATGCCCGAGATCATAGAGGCACTCCGGGGACAGGCACAAGCGAGCCTCGAAGAAATATTTGAAGGTGAAGCGAAGGCAAGCCCGAGCTCCCGTCAGACTGCTAATGGCGACCGTCAGACATCACTCATCGACATTGGACAGATCAAAACAGAAGTTGAGGTCCTAGACGGTTGAAATTGAGCCTCGAAATGTTGAATTTTGCATGTGTAGGCATGCTTAAGGACATGATAGAACATAATGGGCTCACAGTACAGGGTATTCAGGATTTCCTGAAGTAGGTGCAAGACATTTATCGCTTATCAGCGAAGTACATTTGGCAGAGTGTACTTCTCTATGATGAAGAATACCGAGAGCGTCAGTTAAAGGAAGGTTTCCGTTGGGGTACCCCAATACAGGAGATACAAGATTTTCAGCTAATCCCAAAACCACACACACAGACGGCCAGAGTGTTGCGGCACATGGAAGGCACGGTGCACAAAAGAACCTTGGGGTACAATCAGCGCCAACCTCTCCAGCCACAGAGGGGGCCTTTCACGCCCGATGGCTTTGAAATTTGCCGCCGCTATAACTTTGGTAACTGTGACTATAATGGTTGTAAAATGGCCCACGTTTGTGCACAGTGTTACAGACCGGGTCATACTAAGAAACAACACAGCAGCCCTCAGCCTGATAGCAACCCAATACAGCAAGGCATCGACGCAAAAAACTGGGGATCAGGGAGTACTCTACAGCAACATTACACATCGCTGCTTGAGAAACTTTGTTAGGTCATCATGACCCGGACAGGGATTTCATATTAGAAGGAGTGTGTGAAGGCTTCAAGCTAGCTCAAGTCGAAGATATTCTTAACATTGACAGTGTATGTGTTAAAAATCATCGTTCTGCTTATTTGCAAAAGTCTGTTACTGAGAATCAAATCGTGAAAGAGATAAGTTTAGGGAACTATGTTGTGACTGAAAAAGTGCCAGTGATTGTAACCCATCATCCATCATCAAAGAACCACATCTCCCATTCAGCTGTACCAATTACCTATGTTAACACTGTTATGTCTGTATTGTAAAAACACTCTTTCCCCCTTTCATTGTTTATATATTTGTATTACCTTGTCATCTAAATATGTTTGTACATAATTGAATTAACTGGCTTCCTGCAACTATATATTCTACATCTGCCACCATATTAATTGCTCACCCGAAGAAGGGGCAAGAACTGGCCCAGAAGCGTTGTGTGAAATAAATAAATAAGTTGACATCCATATCATTTTCTTGTATTACAGCTTAATAAAGTTTTCACCAGATTTACACATTGCTTTTTTGTTATTGATTGGAAGGTTCAAAACGGAACCTTGACCGTGTGCCACTAAATAAAGTCAATAATCATCTAATCAATTATATATAAATCTTTTGATAAATCTCAACAGTGATTTAAATTTAATAAGTCATGTTAATTGTTAGCTTCCATGCACATAAAATACACACAGTGTTGACTGGGAGACGATTGAAACACAACTGCCGACCCTTTTATTCAAATCGTCACACATTGCACGTGCAGAATGCGATACTGTTTTCATACAACATATTGTCTAAAACGACTTCTGGCTGTAATCAAAAGACCTACTTATTTTAATTCAAACTGAAATCTGATATCTGATATAACAATGTTATTAATTAAAGTAATACAAATGTTTGAATGTTTTTGAAGGGAAATATGTATTTGCCACTATGTCGGTACTTTGGTATTTGCTAATTCTTGTTTTAGACTTGATAGAAAATCTGTTTGATTGCAGGTATACTTTTTATCATAATTGGCTTTTGCTTAAAGTTTGAAGTCTTAATTTTATAATTTTGAATGTGAGAAGCGCAACCGAAACAGACACTGTGATATCTATATCCTCTGTATACCCTCAAGTAAAATTATTTTCAAGTAAATCTTACTGAAATATGAATGCATATTTATGAAAATGGATTTGAAATTTATTTCGTTTAGTATTTTTATCACAGTGATAACATTGGTAACTTTTCCCTTATTCTTTATTTGATAATCGGTTTCGCAGTTACTCTTTCGAAAACAACGTTTCATAGTGCAAACGAATACTTGTAGCACCTGCTTGGTGTACTCTAATGAAAGGTTATTCATTTATCTTTCCAGGTAGGTATATAACTGCTTGGTGTACTCTAATGAAAGGTTATTCATTTATCTTTCCAGGTAGGTATATAACTGCTTGGTGTACTCTAATAAAAGGTTATTCATTTATCTTTCCAGGTAGGTATATAACTGCTTTGTGTACTCTAATGAAAGGTTATTCATTTATCTTTCCAGGTAGGTATATAACTGATTGGTGTACTCTAGAAAGGTTATTCATTTATCTTTCCAGGTAGGTATATAACTGCTTGGTGTTCTCTAATGAAAGGTTATTCATTTATCTTTCCAGGTAGGTATATAACTGCTTGGTGTACTCTAATGAAAGGTTATTCATTTATCTTTCCAGGTAGGTATATAACTTCATATATAATATAATACTTAGAGACGATCAAACCGTAGTGTGCCAAAAATCAACATAAGGTACAGTTATTTTGTAATATATTTCAGGCTGTTTCAAACAACAGCTTTAACGAATATTTGTACCAAGTACACTCAAATTATAGGTATTCTAATTGCTTATCAAGCGAGGTATATGACGTCACAATACATAGAGGTGGGACACTGTTAAGAACCGTCACTTTGTACACCGAAACGTCGAACAGTATTTTATGGTTTTTAGTTGGAGACATTTATATTTGATATAATTGCTTATCAAGCGAGGTATATGACGTCACAATACATTCAATTTTCAATTTATTTCCGGTACTGAAAGGCCACAGGCCTGTAGTACAATACATTTATATAATAATATTTACACGCACAAGTCCTTTACAAACATATGACAAAATTTAAGTGTAACTTATACTGTGGTTTGAGATATATTCTGATCGAAATAACATGGCATAATACACAAACATGGACAGGTTTTGGATAACTGTATAGTTTTTGTTATTTAACAATTCTGCAAATTTAAAATGATTTGGATGTACAGAATAATAAGATTTGATATACAACTTTCTCAGGGAATTATAAACAGGGCAAATTAAAACGAAGTGATATTCATCTTCTATTTGGATCAAATTACATAATTTGCAAATTCTATTGTCTCTTAGGATTGATTTGAATCTTCCACTTTCGATGAATAGATCGTGCGAAGAACATCTTAGTCTAGTTAATGCTATCCTAAATTTCTTTACATTAACACATGAAAAATAGGTTTCAGATTCAAGAGTACATTTAAACATCTTATAGTACAAACATTTACTGGAAAGTGATATCTTTTCAAGCCACTCTTGTAAATATATATCTTTTAATCGTCTTGTTAATTGAAAAATAAATTTATCATTCGAATCAACATTCTGGTCTAACCACACAAAACCAAAACCTTTTGAAAACAAGAATTTTCTTACAGAAGTAACCCAATTTGTGTATCCAGTCTTATCATATAACATCATCATATTATAACATTTCTTTGGCAATCTATATGGGGGCATCTTCAGTAACTTTAACCAATACTTTATCACTTTGATATTTGAAAACAGCTGTATCGGGTATCTACCACATTCTCCATACACCATTGCATTCGTCGTACTACATTTAACACCTAGAAATCTTTTACATGCTTTCAGATGCACTCTTTCAATGTCGTTGTAATAATTTAAGCCCCAGATTTCAGCTCCATACGTCAATATTGGCTGAATTTTAGCATCAAATATTTTAAAATATGAATTTATATTTATGTTTCCAAGTACACGTAACTGTTTAAAGATACCAATCATTACCGTTTGTGCTTGCAGACAAGCGTACTTAATATGCATTGACCAAGATAAAGTATTACTGAAAAATAATCCTAAATATTTATAAGAATTAATGCATTCTAATTCCTCACCTTTGTACCACCATTTCTCTTTTCTTGCTAAACATCCTCCTTTCTTAAATACTACGACTTTAGTTTTATTTCTATTTACCGTTAACTTGAAGTTGTCACAGTAAATCTCAAGTTCTTTAATGAGCTTTTGTAAACCGACTACGGTACTTGAAAAAAGCACGATATCGTCTGCAAAAAGCAAAAGAAAAACCTGCACTAGATCCGGATGTAACTGTATTCCGTACTCACAACTTCTTTCAATTTGGGTTGCCAATTCATTTATAAAAAATGAAAATAAGAATGGACTAAGAATGCAACCTTGTCTCACCCCAAGTTGTAGTTCAAAAGAATCTGAAAATTCATTGTTATTTTTAACACAAGCTTTAACATTTTCGTATATATTTTGGATAAGTTTTTTCATCTTCGGGCTAAGGCCGTGGTTATTTAAAATATCCCACAGCTTTTGTCTGTCTACGGAATCGAAGGCTTTTTCGAAATCAACGAAAAGGGCGTAGATTTTACCTCGTTTGGTATTAAGATATTTTTGTATAATACTTTGTAGTACAAACATATTATCAACTGTTGTATACCCATTTCTGAAACCTGCCTGGGATTCACTTATTTTTTCCATTGCCTCCGCCCATGATACTAATCTTCTGTTTATGATAGCAGTGAAAACCTTACTAAGAATACTCAAAAGAGTAATGCCTCGGTAATTATTTGGATTGTCTAAACAACCTTGCTTATGGAGCGGGACAATAATTCCGATTGACCAACTAGTTGGAAAAGTACCTTTGTCTAGTATAATGTTAAACAATAATTCTAAATATGGTGCTATTATGTCTGCCGAATTCTTAATGAGCTCCGGTATGATATCGTCAATACCTGGTGATTTATTCGCCTTTAAGCATTTAATACTGTCTATTATCTCATTTCTACTGATTGGACAATCTAGTATATCCTCTGTTAAAGCAAAATTAGGATCACGAAATGATGGATTTGCATCGCCTGCAAAGATATCGTTGCTATTGGTATCATCAGTATCCGGGTTAAAAAGGTTTCTAAAGTGTCGATGCCATTCAGCCATACTAATATTGTTTTTAACAACGGTAGGATTGTTCAACGTTTTCAATTCAAACCAAAACCTTTTTGAGTCAGATATACTATTTTCTATGTCTAACTGCTTCTTTCTAAAGTAATCTAGTCGCTTTTGCTTACATACTGCATTATATTTATTTCTTATCAAACAATATTCATCAAATGAGGTCTTATCTTTCGACTTCCTGAAGTTATTCAGCAACTTACACCGTTTTAATTTTAATTTCTCACATTCCTCGTCATACCAGCTCCTCAATTTTCTTTTAGATGTACATACTTTCCTTTTCATATTTTCTGCAGCTAAACAGACGGCATCGGTAACATATTTAATACTATCATCAATATTCGTAAAAGCAAAGTTAACCGACTTATCCAACAGTGATTGAACATGATCAGATAAAAGATTCTCTCTAAATTGTTCACTTTTATCGTTTTCCCAGAAAAATTTATAAGAATATTTTGGGCTTTTGCCATGCCTGTCAGAAAATCTTACGTGGTCGGACTTCAGTGACACTGTTATTGGTAGATGATCTGACTCTGTACGAGATTCTATACTAAAACTATTTACAAAATCAAATAGTACTGATGATGAGATTATATAGTCTATAAGGCTTGTACCATTATGACCTATATATGTAAAATCTCCAATTCCTTGGTCACTACCACATCGACCGTTCATAATGTGAACATTCAAGGTAGAACATAAGTCTAATAAGGTCTTACCAAAGTTGTTTATAACTCTGTCGGCTGAAAAGCGTTTCAGATTAAAAAAGTCAGTTAAAAAATCCCAGTTTGAGTCATTGTGATTTTCTGTAAATTCTAATATATCATCCTCTATGAAGTCAAGGTTTGTACTAGTTCGAGCATTAAAATCTCCACCACAGAGTATATAAACATCTGGTAAGTTGGACACAATATCTACTAACGAGTCTTGAAATACAAATATACCATTTTTACAATGTGGAGATAATTTGTCATACCAGGTCGAACCTTCCGGTTGGATATATACACATGAATATAGTATGTCTCTGTCGAAACCAAATAGTGCACGATCAAACAATATATAAACAGCATTTTCCGTAATTTTTGTCCACTTTCTATATTCACAAAACTGATTACGTATCAAAACTAAAATTCCACCTGATAGTCTTCCACAAGTAGATATTTTATCTGCTACTTTTACAATTACCTCAAAATCAGGAAAACAATTGGCTATATCTACATCACTGCTCCAGGTTTCACTAATTCCAACGATATCAAAATTATTGATATACTCAATAAAGTCATTATCCGAAAGTTTATGAGATATTCCACCAATGTTCCAGAACATAAAATTCACGAAATTAGATTTTACGAAATCACTGTCATTGAATGTATCTTCATGATCCGGTTGTTCCCTACACGCCGCAGAGCGGTAGGTATGGGAAGCTTGGCCGTGGCCCCACCCCTATCTAGAACGTCCCCTGTGATAGCGACGCGATGCCGACCTGAGCCCGCGGTGGGTACCCTGGCTATCCTGTCGTGACGTGTTCCTAGGCGGACGTGGGGGAGACTGGTCATGAGCTACGGTTTGTGCCTGTGTATCGGAGGTCTCAGGGGGGTCTTCTCGTGGGGCTTGCATTAGCTTATTTCCCTTAAAGTAAAAGTGCATGTTTGGGTTTTCACTTCGACGGCGTTGTAACTCCTGTCGTTGGAACACTGTAAGGTCGTTAGCAATCCCCACCCCCTGAACTTTCAAAACACTCCTCATTTTCACTGAATGCCATTTGTCCTCCCAATGACACATGCGGACTATAATGGGGCGAGTCTTGTCATTCCTCTTAGAGGATAGCCTATGTGCTCTCTCTATATCCCTTGGGACTAATGGTGGGAGATCTTTCTCTACCCTGGCTTTATTCAACACAGTCAAAACTTTGTCCTTACTCTCAGTGTACGTCTCACGATCACCACTTTCAGGTACATTGTAGAGCACAAGATTGTTTCGTCTGCTACGTTGTTCTTGTTCCTCGAACTTAGCATCAAGCTCCTCTAAATATGACTCTAAACCCGCTGTCCTATCATCTAGAGCATCGATATCGAGTTTCAGTATATCCTGTTCTCTCTTACTATTGTTTATGTCTTCCCTTAAGACGGTTATGTCAGATTTCATATCCTTAATATCAGCTTTGATCGATCTGATATCAATTGATAGTCTTTCCTCGCTAGCCTGTATTTGTTTTGAAATAGACCTATTTAACTCATCAAGACTATCAATTGGCCCGGGATTAAGCTCAACATCCCCTGACAGGTGTAACAAGGATGGAATCAGTCTCTTTAAAGGGAGACTTACTGGTAGATCTTTGTAACACAAAGCACTGGTCAGTCGTGAACTATCTGTGACGTCACTATTGTCGCACAAATGTAAACAAACATTTTCACCAGCCAGAAAATCAAAGTGTGGGGACCCAGTATCAGCACTAAGTTCGACAAAGCGCACAAGAGAGAAAGACAGGATGAGATGGGCAGATATCAGCACAGCACAGAGTGCTAGTCTACAGGGTACATCAGAGCTAGAGGTGTACGTTGTGTAGCTGTCACAATGTCCGACCTGACGCGTACCCCTCGGGTGCGAAAAGAGGCCGATCCTCGCTCTATAGAGCATTAAGTCAATCATGGTTTGTTCATAAAGACGCTGTAGCCCCTAATAAAGCAATATTGACGATTAGAAGTCAGTTTTCACAAGGTATTTTGATATTACCTTAGTTTTACTCAGCTGCTGTGCTTCGTGACACTGTTGACAGGGGCGTGTAACTCTATAAACTCTATAATACATAGAGGCGGGACACTGTTAAGTCCCAAAGAACCGTCTCTTTGTACACCGAATGTTCAGACAACAACCTCTTAGGCTACCAAGGAATATTTGCACTACCTTCTCAGTATACTTAAATTAAATATGACCAATTGCCTATTTATTATGGTATGTTACCTCAATTTTCTTTGAGGTGTTGTACATTATGTTCATTCAATATTATCAAGTCATATAACTGAAACCTTGCTTCATTCTATCATTTTCAACTACCTAATCCCCATTTATGTATTCCCCATTTTACGGCATATCTAACTTTATTTTGGCTCTAACCCTCTATGTAACCCTCGCTTTATTGTACCGGTATACGGTGTACCAGTTTGTTAATTTATGAGAGGGCCAATCAACTCAAAACATATTATTACACCAGAGGATAAAAAGGGCTGGGGAAACTAGACCAGGACTTTGAACAGAGGATGGGCGCAGGTCTTGAATGTTTGAGAATCTAAAACAAATAAAATGCAAAGGGGATGAAAGACTTTGAACAGAGAGTGGAAGTAGGTCATGTGGGCTTAGAATCTTGAACAGATCGAGGTAACATGGGATTAAGAAGCTAGTACAGAAGAAATCACAAGAAAGGGGTTGAAAACCAAGAAATCAAATTCTTCTCCTACCTGGGATACAGATAAAACTTTGCTTCGTCTTTACCAACCAGTAACTCTTCTGACATCTTGCCGTTGAGTTGAAAGCCTGAAATGAATGTTGGCTAGAAGAGTAATCACAAACAACTTCAGCAAATTGCACTGCCATCATATCCCTTTTAATCACATGATGAAAAGAAACTTTACTCACCTTTTCATGCAGAAGGTAAAAGACTAAAAAGTTTTCTTCTTATCCAAAGATGAAGGTTTCACACACAATTGAAAATTATACAATTTCACCCCTAAACAGTTATGTTTTCAAAGATGATAGTAAAACGTTCAATTTGTTTTTTTAATGTTAGGCTCTAGATGAACTGTTTCACTCACTTGTAAAATATGTACTGACAGTCCAAAATTACATATTAGATCCAAATAAGTATAAAGCTAACATCTGTTTAAACTCATTATTTCGTGGGATTGAGAAAGAACAGTTATTATACAATGTACAACTAATCAAATAAAGTATAAGTAACAAAATGCTTACCTTATTTTATGAAATATTTACTATTGTTAACGTGACTCTGTAACCTCCAGCAACGTTTTGGGCGGCTGTGTCAAATAAAGAAACGATCTTACGAATCGAAAAATATATACTCCTCTACACCAATTTACCTTTGTCAAGGAGAACCTGTAACCTCCAGAAACGTTTGGGGCAGCTGGGTGTAAGTAGCACTGTATAGTTGTAAGCAAGGTGTAGCTGCTGCACCCAGAGAGAAGCAAACACTGGTGTTGACACTGCCTGGGTCCGAGCAGTGCTGGGTGGGGGAGACTAGCGAACAGGTACCCCAGGGCAGATCCACAGAGTGATAGCATGTAGAGACTAGCGAACAGGTACCCCAGGGCAGATCCACAGGGTGATAGCATGTAGAGACTAGCGAACAGGTACCCCAGGGCAGATCCACAGGGTGATAGCATGTAGAGACTAGCGAACAGGTACCCCAGGGCAGATCCACAGGGTGATAGCATGTAGAGACTAGCGAACAGGTACCCCAGGGCAGATCCACAGGGTGATAGCATGTAGAGACTAGCGAACAGGTACCCCAGGGCAGATCCACAGGGTGATAGCATGTAGAGACTAGCGAACAGGTACCCCAGGGCAGATCCACAGGGTGACAACATGTAGAGACTAGCGAACAGGTACCCCAGGGCAGATCCACAGAGTGATAGCATGTAGAGACTAGCGAACAGGTACCCCAGGGCAGATCCACAGAGTGATAGCATGTAGAGACTAGCGAACAGGTACCCCAGGGCAGATCCACAGAGTGATAGCATGTAGAGACTAGCGAACAGGTACCCCAGGGCAGATCCACAGGGTGACAACATGTACATGTACATCGCATTGGCCAACATCCTCGGGATGATTCCTGGGCATCAACTGAGCATTGAAATGTGTACATATGTTGTGTCAAATCACCTTAATTGTCCGCTACACACATTTTGAACATAGATAATAACATCATCAACATTAGTGTATATGTTTCTGAGTTATGCTTACACTTATATCAATTTGGTCCAAAACCTTCATTTCCCTATATATACCTATCCAGTTGACATAAGTTTGATCATAACGCGGAACTGATGCAGCGCCAGTTCAAGCTATGTTCTATCTTTATATTGGTGAATGGCAATCAAGGAAGCAACAACCCCCAACTTTAAACATCTTTTGGTATGAAACGGCCGGGAATCGAACTCCAAAATCCCGAGTGAAGAGCGGACGCTCCACCATTTAAGGTATTCCCCCGTTGATGCAGCTCGATGTGTTTATAACTAATGATTTAATACAGAATTAGAAAAATCCAAGACTATTCCGAACGCTGGGTCTTTTTGTTTTAATTTAAACTTTGTGCCAACGTTTTTATTTCACCACTGAAACGTAACAGATAACCTGTAAACTCGTTATTCGATGTCAGTTGGTTTAAGCATCACAAATGGTGTGTGCTGTCAGAAAATGTTCATTCTATAAGCTTTTTATTTCTTATCTAAATTGTGGATTGAATACATAGAATTCGTGGTCTCTATATTGACATTGACAATAATAAGTTCAATATATGAATAGGAGAAAGTTATGTAGGTACGTACCTTCCAGAAACAAAGAGCTCTGTTATTTTCGTCCTTAGATGAATTCAAGTTTTATGCAAGCCTTGCTTGTGCTGTTAATGATTCGAAGCGTTTGATAACCTTTTGAAACGAATTAATCATTGAACTCATTGATGAGATTGTCTACGTAATTGTGATGCCAACACCATAGAGACGCTTTATCATAGCGGAACAACCCTTTATATGCAGGCCAATCGACTTCTTAAAGTTAAATGATGTAAGGGCATAATAATATTAACGTATTAGACAATCCAGATTAAATACATAATTCACTAAAATCAATTCGTAAGTTCAAATTTCATTTTGCCAATCTGAAAAACATCTGACTAGCATAAAATTTCGTATCGAAATAACATATTCATAAATAGGATATTTGACTCTTCTTGTAAAATACCAACCACGTTGATGTTTTGATATACACTTATCATATCAGGGGTAATGCAACACAGAATATGCATGAGTTCTTCTTCAAGAGATGATATATTATTTGAAAATCGTGTTACTTGCCCTTTGAAGGACTGTTGCACGTTTTTTATATAAATAAATTATTTTCAAACATCTCATAACTCAATAACTCTCATTTTCACTCAAGTCAAAAACTAATCACAATTCAAGCGAAGACAGCATGTTGCCATTTTATAGTGAACACCCTTATTAATCATTAGTTATCTGATTTACATAGCTTAACTGAAGTTATTTGTTTGTCACATGATTCCCTTATGTGAAAAGAAAGATTCCTAATCAATTGAAAACATTTATTTTGCTCTCAACAAAATAAATTCATCCTGTGCTACGTGTTCTTTTACTTAGCCAGCCATATGAGTTGCATGTATGTTATGTATTGTGGTGCAATTGGTTTAATATACACACTGATCAAGTGAAATGCTGAATTATCTAAAGAAAGCGGGACTAGTTGAGCAAAACTTTTATTTTGATAAAATATCACCGATATCATTGTATCTACATGCCCTTACATATAAATAGTCAAATAAACACTCATAGAAATTATTTTCCTGCCCCAGCTATCACATCCAGTACTCAAACTGTAATGATATCGTGTCCTCAAGGAATCAACTGTGACGTTTGAGATGCGTTAATAAAAGATCTTGATAACATCAGTCTGGTTCAATTCTACTTTGTTTGTATCACACTTATGACAGAGCCCTACTATATAATGTCCCTCTGACATTTGTAATCAAACTGTAACGATATAATTACTGTCTTGTTGATATTTCACACTTCCGCATTATTGTATAGTTGTATTTGTGCCGTGATCCCATATATGAATTAACTAAGTAGAAAGATAACGTATGTTATAAGGCATGATACCATTACTATTACATATGCGTGTCCCAATAGCAAAACTCTAGAAATAGTTACCTTGCATCATCTACTTTCGTTCCGAAGGGATCAACGTCGCATTTTACAATGACAAATAGGGTGAGGATAGTTTATTGTGACATTTCATTACATATTTAGATATTCTAAAAATGCACAATATATTCTCAAAAACAGGTTCTAAAATTCGTGTGTCATGATATATAATCATTATAAAGACAGACATAATCTTGGGAAATATGAAAACAAGTTTTGAACAGAAAGGGAATATGATTACGATGCACCAATATAGAATAGATATATTAGTACACATTTAATTTCATAGCTGACCCAGGGTGTGTTCCAGCAAGAAAGGCGATGTCCAGAATACTTTGTGGCTGAAGATCCAGTCATCCGTAACGAGGGTTCGCACTGGAAATTGTGTCTTTGAACATACGTTCAAGTAACAGACGTGGCTGCTGTGTCTATTTCCGGGGGAAAGAAATAGTTGGAGGTTCACATCTCAATATCAGAGAAAATCGATCTTGTTGAATTGTACTATGTTTTTATCACACTACACATTACATAATGTCACTCTGACATTTGTAATCAAACTGTAGCGATATAATTACTGTGTTCACGTTAAAACCTTTAAAAAATAAGTTATAATATACTATATATACACGCTTCCGCATTATGTTATTCTTGTCATGTGTCATGAGCCGATATATGAATTAAATAACATATAACATAGATATATCTGAGTACACATTTAATATTTCATAACATCCCCCGGGTGCTGTTCTAGCAAGAAAGACTTTGTCCAGAATACTTTGTGGCTGAAGATCCAGTCATCCGTAACGAGGGTTCGTACTGTAAATTGTGTCTTTGAACATACGTTCAAGTAACAAACGTGGCTGCTGTGTCCATTTCCGGGGAAAGAAATAGTTCGAGGTTTACATCGTCAATATAATTAAAAATCGAATTTACAAAAACTTTGGATTTTCTTAAGATAACATATTGACTTGTATGGCAGTATGAACTGTCCACAGGGATTTAAATAAAATAATCTGTCATCATCAATTTTGAGATTCAATTCTGCCGATTCTAGCATTACAAATTAAAGATACAAAAGTTATATAACATTATGACCTTATGTACATGTCTATTTTAAAAACTCAACATTTTGTTATCAAAATGTGTTAAATCAAATTAACATTTTATAATGCTTTAACGTTGAAGTTGTACACCCTTATAAGGAGGAAACATCGCATCCTTTCTTATGTAATGAAAGGTCTCTAAAACAAGTTGATATTTAGCAACCAGGAACTTCAAAGTCCTTCGCAAGGCAATCAGCGAGTCTGATTTAAACCTTACTGCTGATCACCAAACTTTAGAACAATATATAACATAGGTACAACTAATTTGCTAAAGGCACCAACGTTAATTATGACGATTACATTTTTTAAGGAATTACATATTAAGCATAATAACTTTGCTAAGGCTAAACTATGCAAGTCTATTCCCCTATCTCAAATGAGTTAAAGGTGTTCACACAACGATGGCCGCCAGTGATTATTGCTTCATAGATGTTATCATTTATATAACGATGCATGCTAAAACGTGGCCTACTGACTTTTATTCCAATGAAAAAACATATGGCTAACATCAATGGGGAAGATTTAGATTTTTTTTCTAATTTAACAATAATTTAATAAAACGGAAACGTTGGTAGCAGCCAATACTATGTCCATGTTCAAAACATGTCCATTTCCTCGTTTTGCACGTGCAATCCGACTGGCATGTTTGTAAATTAATTCAATCCTCGATGTTTGGTAGATACACATCTGTGTTTTGAAATCAGTGGCATAAATCAGAATTGTTTTGAATTTGATTTAAAGTTAGTGAGTTCTCCATATACATGTAATATGAGGTTTTGAACCTTTTAATGGATTTATTTATCATTAAAATCCAAACGCAGTTATCAATAGAATGATTTTCTGCTGATTTTTATTTGAGAAACAACTAATACTCACATGATGACAATGATAAGCAAATATAGTATAAATTTGAAATCGTAAAAATTACATGTTATAGAAACAATCATTTAAGATACACTGTCTGTTTCCGTTACAATTGCAACATACATTTTAGTTCTACAATAATTAATCAAGCACAATAGATATTTGGTCACGTGTTCTATGGTCAAACTAATTCCTACTTAGTCTTTTGTTTATAAAATGCAACGGTATCAAAACTATTGCATGATAATGTTGCTATCACATCATCGGTGAAAAAAATAAAAATGCTATTGACGAACAGGTAATACCGATATGGAATATCATGAAATTCATTACATTTTAATAACAAGGTTTGAGTAACAGTCAGGCAAAAAAATCGACACGATTGCACCGATTCACCCTATTCACGCTATCTCAGTGCACGACTTGCACGTGCTGCACGCTTTTTACATTCTAGCCCGTGGAGCTCTGTCATGTTGAAACAAAATATTTAGTAACTGGTTAATAGCTGGTGAAGGAGTACAATATTTCAAATTCATATGGTTCTCTTGATCGACCAATGATACAACTGCCATGGTTTATTACGACTTATGCTCTTTTTACGGAACGTAACCAAATACTTGTGTTTTTCTTTTCTTTTTCACATAAACAATAATTAATTCTGAATGATGATTACTACAAATCCAAAGTTCATGACTCCTGACATTTCACCAAAATTAAAAGCAAAGGGTGGCAAACATTTAACCATTTAGTTATAATATAAACTTATTCACTCACAAGTTTTCACGAAAAGTTTCACGAAATATACCAGACAATTCATTGCCAACAAATTCTCATCCGTTACTGGGAATGATTGACACTCTGCATGTGTTTCAAAGATTCCATGTTCATTTCCTTGTTTTACACGTGCGTTTCGACTGGTATGTTTGTAAACAAAATCACTCCTTTATGATTTTTGGATAAACTTACATTTTGAAATCAATCGCATGAAAGAGAATTATTTCAGTTTTAATTTGATATAAAGCAAGTGAGTTTTCCAATAAACCTTTAGTATTTTTGGTTTCAATTTATTGTTTATAAAACAATATTACAAAACCGTCATAAATCAGAATAATTATAGCACAAAATAATGATGAAAAAATAAGTGAAAATAGTGGAATACTGTAAACGCAAACTATACATGTAATTGAAAAATGATTTAAGATACACTGACTGTTTTCATTACAATCGCACACTTGTTTATAGTTGATGAATAAGCACATTCAAAATTTAATCATGTGATACCTGTTTTGTCCATCCAATTTCATCCAATATAACAACTGTTTCAAGGTAATATTGCTATCAAATCATCAATTAAAGATTGAATAACATTTCTAAAAACAATGTAAACAACTTATTTCAATGATTTCAATGATTTATCAACAGTCAAATAAGTGTTGATATTTCAAGTCTTGATGTTCACTGAATCCGAAAATTATATATTGTGTCTCTACAAATGTTTTCAAACGTGTTAATTTCATTTTTGAAATTGATCTCTCTCGCTTAGCGTTATCAAATCCCAACTATCTACCTGAAATCCTAACCAAATCTGTATTTGTGTAATCCCTTGTCCCATATTGCAACACACAGTTTGTCTCCATCAACACACAGACCAGTTGGATTCTGTACACCATTCTCTTCTGTAAGAATATCTCTAATATACTCTCCTGTAGTGCTGAGATGTATCACTTTGTGTGTGCCACGGTCAGCTACTAGAATGTCTCCTGTACTGGTGGTTGTGATTCCCCATGGATATCTCAGTGGTCTGTCTCCAGTAGGTGTGTATGTGAAAACAATGTCTCCAGACTGTGCCAGACAGATGACAGACTTCAGAACAGTGTCTGACACCAGGATGGTGCCTTGTCTTGTCACATGGATGTATTGAGGATTGCCGAAGCTCTTTACTATTGTAGGAAGTGTTGTGAAGGCCTTCAAGATGTTTCCCTGCATATCAATCAGATCCACAGAAGGTGGAGACACTGAACCAGCCACCAGTGTTGATTGATCCAGAGTAGACAGACCCCTGTACTTCTTACTTGTCTGTATTGTAGATAGGAGTGCCAGGTCAGGAGTCACAGCAACTGTGATGATACGCTGTGAGTAAGGGAGAGACACAGCTACCTTACCTTCACTGATAACTGTCATACACCAGGGCATACCAGATATCTTGAGTACACTTGAACATTGCTGTCCTGCTTTAGTGTAACATGACTTCAAAAGACATTTCATATTATCAGAAAGAAGAGTGACCTTAGTATCATCAGTGATCATAACCAAACTATCAGATACCCAACAAGTCTCTCCCACATTTTTTTTAACGTGAATAACTTCATCCAGTACAGGTGTAGCAGTCAAGTCTATTCTGTCAGTATGTTGAATCTTCACAACCATCTTTCCAATTTCTTTCTTAAGATTTTCAAGATTATGTGCGAGGTTCAGGCTAGGTACATCTGCTTCATCCTTCCTCTGTGTCCCTGTGACGTCAGCTCCAGCTCCTGATCCAGATGACAGATACATCTCAAACAGCTGCGCCTCATCCTCCAAATCCAGGGCCTGCTGGATTGACTGACATTGCTGCTGGTACAGCTGTAGATCCATCTGTTTCGTCTTCATCATCGATCTCAACATCTGTTGGTCTTGTTCTGTTTGATCCTTTACCTGTCTAATCAGTTGATTTTCCTTCTGTTTCAGTGCATCGATAGCTTCTTGTATGGTTTTCCTTATTTCTGATTCCAGCATGGACCTATCAGCCAAAAGGGTTTTTCCTTGCAAATCCAGTTTTTGAAACTCGCCCTTTGTTAAACCAATAATTTCTGCCAAATTCATCTGACGATGATGAAGTCTTGATTTCACCTCTGTCAGCTTAGCCTTGATTGTGACCACTTCGTTACATTTTCTATGAGCAATACTGCAGCAGACAGTACACAAGGGTTTGTCATGGTCTGTGCAGTAGAGTTTAATCTTCTTGTCATGTTCCTTGCAGATAAATTTCTTTTGTCGAGGCTGTTTGTCTGAGGCTGGTACAACTTGGTGTTTCTTTAAGCTTGGCATCCTACTGTGTTGCTTCAGACACTCATCACAAAATAGAGCTTCACATTCTGAACACCAGTGTGTTGCTGGAGTTGTCTTCCCTTCTTCCTTGCACACTGAGCATTGGCCATGTCCTGGAAAGTAACATTGCAAGTCATGTATAACAGTGCATACATTTTCTTCACTTAAACAGCTGCTAAAATGGTCAACTTTGCACTCAGTTTCAATAAATGCCATTTATCATTTGATGCAGTTACATATAGGATTCATATTGCATATTGCATTTTCATATGTCATAAAAATGATAATTAATGCATAGAACAACGGAGATGTATATTGTGTATCATATAATGGAATTTGGATTACATAATTGATATGAATTATCGAGTGTTAATAAGCTCTATTTGTATGACAGTTACCTTGCACAACTGAGTCCATGAGTCCAGTTAGAAGCAGTCCTGGTTTCAGCTGCCCCGCCCATTCTTCCACAGGTCTGTCAGGGTGAGGCACTGGGGTCTCTTGTCTACACGTGGGACAGGGGATGGTCTTGTCTTTAACTGCTTCTTCTTTTGTCTGTAGATATTTCCCCAGGCAGTTCTTGCAGAATGTATGCTGACAGGCTAGTGTTACAGGCTGCACAAACACCTCCATACATACACTGCAAGTC
Source organism: Steromphala cineraria (assembly GCA_916613615.1). NCBI lineage: Eukaryota > Metazoa > Mollusca > Gastropoda > Trochida > Trochidae > Steromphala > Steromphala cineraria. The sequence continues at coordinate 43,901,432 of OU744723.1, forward strand.
AGGAAATCGTCCTGTAGCTTGCCTGCCGTCGCCATCTTTGATCTGTATACATAGAATTGTTTGTCTGAATACCGGCGAGATAAATACACTTTGGACATTATCTTGCATGATTTAGTTGAGTTTTTCTGTCTCATCGGTGAACGATTTTTTATCTTGATACATTTAGGATGAATAAATATGCAAGGCAAAACATTGATTGCCACTCGAGTGACGTAATAAAACAATCTGGACGTATTGAAGTCTCTCATAATGTCATACTGTTAGTCCAGCAATGAGGGCTTCATAACGACCAAATTACACTTTTTTGGCATAACATATAAGGACGACATGCTATAACAAATAGAAAAGTAGGTCTTCATGATATGTAAAATGTTAAGCCAGTGCTCCACATGATTTTAGTATTAACCTTTTGTCTTGGTTACCGTTTAATAATGCTGATTTGGTGTATTTGGTAATTTGTATTTCATAAAGGAAATGGGATCTTACTCTCATGATCTACATCGTTGTGTATTTCATAACAATAAGAAATACATTAACAATGTAATGTTACTGCTGTATATGTTCAAAACAATATATATTCTTTCATTTCCTTTTATTTTGAACCAAGAAATTAATTATATTTATATCAGATGCACCTGAATGTTGCCATTGCACAAAGTTTTTGTATTTAGTTTGCATTCGGCCATGTCGATAAATTGATAAATTGATTTTCAAACAGTCTACTGTGATTAACTGCAAATGTCAATTTGTATGACAGCATGTAGATTAAAGTTCATCACATAATACTCACTTAAAGAGGCAGAAGCAAGTTTTTTCAAAATTGTTTATTTTAAATTTTCACTGATAATTGTCCGTTCATTCTAAATGTATTGTTTTAATAGTGTAAACAATCTCATTAGACAAACCAATCATCCATTGTCAGAGAACAAATAATAAAGATTCGCATTACTAGTAAATCCATAGGCTGCCATTTTGGTGTGAACAACTTTAATTCATTTTATGTGAGAAACAGGAATCAAATGGCTGAACGTTACTTAATATATTTGATTTATTACTGCTTCATTTAGCTTCATTATTGCATTGTCTTTCAATTGGAACAATTTATTTTCATTTTCCTGACATAACCTTATATTCCCCCTAACACGAGTTACTGTCCCTTTAATGTAATAAACAAAAAACTACCCTTGAACTCCTTACTTGATAACATTCACTCCAGCTTAAACAACAGAGAGACATCGAACACTCATTTAGATTTTATGTTCGAATATGCTAGTGTCTACAAATTGTTGCCTACAATAAAGTATTCGTATCTGAACTAACAGAAATTGCAACTATTTAAGTGTTGTAATTATTTGTTTACACACCTCACTCAAAGAAAAGGACAGTGTATTAGTCATTAAACGAACACTACCATCTATATCAATATATTTGTTCACAAGTTAGGCTTTCACAATTGTCTTGTACTCTACAGCAAAGACAATTAATTGTATTCTAGGTATTTTAAACTTTTAAGTATAGTGCTGTTCTTTTCATAAATTTTATATTGACAGTTTTTTAATAAGATAAGTTTAAGAAATAACCATTTTAACAGAATTAGAAAAAAAAATTTTTTAAATGTTTTCATGAGTACTTTTTGATAACAGGGTTGTAGTCAATTTCTGGCAATCACATATCAACATAAAAAGCAAATTTATCATGGTACTTTTTATAAATGATATTTTCTCATAAAATTGATTATTTATGTATACATAGATATATGAAAAATTAAAGCGCAAATATTCTAACCTTTCAATAATATTACGATTGTGGTCTTTTATTCCTGAATTATTCAAATTATGTTTCATTAATTTCTTTTACAAATGGAAATACATTCAACATTGATTAAACATTATTGATTTTAAACATATCATTGATTATCATCAGGCTTTCAATAAAGTATTCCTTAAATAAAGTATTATTTTTACGTTGAGTTAAACAGAAAACAGATGAAGTATATATCATTTTTAAGTTGCCTACGTGTTTCCTTGGTGCTGAACTCGGATTAAATTAAAATAAGCATTTTGCAAAAGAGTGTATACGGCAAACACGTTTAGACCCTAAAATACTTACAGTGCAACAAATCACTCAGTACTACACACGGGACTACCAGGACTTGTCGCACTTTACTGTACAGCAAATTCAAATAGCTGTTTGACTGATTAAGCGCATGTAGACCCAGAGGTACAGACCCTCACCGACCTACACTATGACCAGACACTCAATCAATGATCGTATATGAATAAACATATTATATCTATCCACTGGGTAGCCTTGTGATCGTATTCGATGTCTGTTACGCTGAACAACTAGTCTTAAGGCAGTCTATATAGAGCGTGTACAGTGGACACACGTATCTATATATAGACCCTCAACAGGTACACTAAGCGTAGAGCGTGTACAGTGGACACTCGTATAGACCCTCATCAGGTTGTTATGTACACTTAGCGAGTCGGGTTACTCATGTTAGCAACTAGTGACGAGGGTATGAGTTGTGAGGAAATTTGCAGGTTGAATGAGAGTCAAGATAACCTGTAAATGGCAATGAATCTATTTGATAAGGTGCACACTTGGTTCAATATCTCGCTTTATGGCATATCTCAAACCGAAAGTAGGAAGTGACCTCCATTACATTCATCGATCTGATAAAGAATTCTATCTGTCTAACTCATAGTACCGAATCAATAGATCTAACCATGACCGAATAATGTGAAACGAAATATTACGAGATCAATAAGACTCAAAATAACTCACCTTCATGCAGTGATTACAGTCAGGACATGTTGAGAGCAAAACCGGATTCTCCCACTGTATGGACGACTCGCCTTGCCTACTACCTAGCTGGTGACTGGTCACGTGACTGTAAATATGAGGCTCTGTATGAGTATGCTATCTGCTATCTACGCTGTTAATCTACTGGCGAATCAGTGTACTTAAATCATGTTGAAATACTTTCAAATGTTGGTGTGATTTGTATTCTTTAATTCTTATGTAAACGAGTTTGAGAAATTCACTGTTAGTTGTTATTGAGTATGCATTAGTTATATTTCCTGCATCAAATTAACAATCACAATCTCAACTTTATTTCAAAATGATATGAAGTTTGTTAAAAGCTTATTTGTTACTTATTAGTGTAATTTGTTTCAATATTAAAATCTATCATTTGAAATGTTTATTTTCATAAAAATTATTGCAACCCTAATACTATAGGAATACTTGCGAGCTATAACATTAATGGATTTATTTTGTACAAGATCACTTTTATATCCATGATAAACACATACATTTTATCGCACATACAATTTGATTTTAACGAAACAATTTAAATATCAATAAATTTCATATGGGATTTAGATAGTTATGAAAACTACTTTGAATACTGTCATAATCAAATTAAAATGAGGTCATTACATCCTCACTTTGTTACGCAGATTATACATATCGAATTATGTTTAATGCTGTGCCAGTTAAAGCTATGGTTTGAACCATTGTAAGTGCTGAGTGACAATTAAAGGAATTGAAAACAGGTCTTCAGGAGGATGAGCAGACACTCTACCTACCGAGCTACATCCTGGATTAAACAATGTTGATTTTAACCATTACAGAATGTAACATGCAGTTTTCCAGGTACCGTTAGGTTTTACATCACCTGTGCTGAAGTTCACATCTACGATAGTCTGACGTTCCCACTTGAAGGAAATCTTGACACTCCAGAATGATGGTGTTGAATTTTGGGCATACTTCACATACAATCGTTTGTTGAACACGAACAGCTGAGTGACAGGGGTGCCCTGATTGAATAATGTTTTGACACCTGATGTCAAGTTAACTCTTAAAGTAAAAGAAAAAATATTCCAGAAGCATCATACTAATAATCATCAATCCTATGAATTCAGAGTTTGCCTGGAACCAGAAAATGTAGCTCGAAGATGATGATGATGATGCTGATGCTGATGTACTTTTCTTTTACAAATGTGCTTTTATGATGAAGAAAAAAAGAGCGGCCGTAGCTCGTTCTTTGGTTTAAGGGACAGTCCTTTTAGGGTAAAAGAAAAGAAATCAAGGAAATATTTCAGTTTATGAGTATAATGACATGAGTACATGATTACCACACAACCAAGTTGATCAGGTTACTGGGAGTAATAGTTTTGTTGACTTATATTGACAAATTGATAAAGACGAGGGTTCAAGCGCCATTTTTTCAAGGAAGGGGAGGATGTAATTTAATATGTATATAAATCAATTTTAAGAAAAACAATAACCAAAAATCTTCTATGTTAGTTGCATGACACCGTTGTGCAGGTCTGTGGTTACCTGGTATTGCTGTAGAGCAAACAGGTCCTGTGTCTTACAAAATCTGATTAACGGATGGTGGTGTTGTTCGTCGTCATCTTGACCATGTGAGGTTGCGATGTGAGATGCAGTGTGAGGAAAGTGTGAAGACTGAACCTGTATTGGTGAAATCTGATGTGCCAAAGGTTACAGAGGTGATAACCCCTCTTGTGCCAAAGGAATCTCAATCTGTGATGTTAGATGATGAATCAGTATTTAGGCCTGAACCCAGTCTTTCGCAGGACTTTCCAGAAGTGACTCCTTGTGTAACTAACTCTCAGGTTCCAAAATCTCCAAATCCTGGACTGTCAGTATCAGAGGGATTGCGTCGTTCTAGTCGTGTGACCAGAGCACCAGATAGATCTGAAGACCAATATTGAATGATATGCTATGGAACTCTAAAAGGAACATGACACATCACTTGTAGTGATGGACAATTAATTTTTTTTCAAAAGATGAATTGAGAGTAAATTTCAGCAATATCTTTGATTTTTTAAGTTGAATGTTAGATCGGTAACTACAGTATTCAGATAAATGAATCAGTGGTAAAGTTCAAAGTTTTACAGTTCAATTGTTCAAGATGACTTTTAGTCATTATTTTGTGTTAAGAGTATTGTCAATTTAAGACTTCAAGTGCACTTAAAGATAAGTGAATCTGTAAACAATAATGCAACGGTTTAATAACATCTTTACTACATAAGTACATATGCAGTGTTTTGAGCTGCAAGTTTTGCTATGCTATATCATACAGTGTCTCAATATTTGAGTCATATTAATGTTGGATACTGTTGACTATTGAGATTTTCTTTTATGGAAAAAAATCTGGAGGGAAGAAGTGTAGTAACGTAATATAAATTAATCACGTAATGCTCCCTTACGCAATGAATGTCGGGATGATCTCGGGCCAGGTGCTTCCGCCAAGTTTGTAACTGAATAAATGGTGCTCACTCCAATATGAAGTGTCGTGTTAGTCTTAGAAGTTCACGACAACACACTCACTAAATTTAAGTAAAGTTTTTTATATTAAATATTTATTGATAGATGACAAAGGGGATCGTGAAATTTTTATTTTTGGTATCAATTGTGCAACAAATGCTTTCGACTGGTCTGCTGCAGATTGATTGTTTGATAGGAAAACTTAATAACAGATAATTGATAATGATAGTTATTTTAAAAATGTTACTTTTTGATTTTGTTGTTGAATAGTTAACAAACTTAACTGTTAAATTCCTAAAGTAGTCTGCAATTTAATACTAAAAAAATCCAAGCCTTTTCATTTGTACATGGTACATATCAATAACTGCATATGATAATTATAATAAATAAATAACTGATATCTTATTTTCTTGTTACAGTCAAATCTTTTTGTGGAAAAGTCTAAAAACTTTGCCAATTATTATATGTGTATTTATCTGTATTTGTACATTGTTGTATTTCCTGTTTAGGTGACATATTTTGCAACACTTTTAGGATGCTTGCAAGGTACTTCATGAAATGAGTGAAAAGCAATGACATTCGGTTAGTAATACTAAGTATATTTCATGTTTATTTTTATTAATATTTATAACACAAGATAATATTAGGTTATTGTAAAATTTCAGATTTTTTTTTACATAATAATCAAGCCAGATGCACCAATGTTAAAAGTATATTGTAATTATATGCATGATAATTCTTAAAAATTCTTTCAATATCTTCAATAATTTCTGTTTTCCTCTATAGTTTCATCTTTTACAGAGAGGACAAAATTACAGAAGCAAATATTAGTGAAACCCATTTTTGGTTGACAGGAATGCCAAAACCTAAGTGAGTATGCAAGCATGGCTTTAGTTTCTTGATAAAAGTAAATCAAACCCCTTTAAGGTTGAAATATTATTGATCTATAACATAATTCAAATGGCTTTTTGTATTCTTCTTTTGTTTTCTATATTAATAAGGTTACAAATATTCAGAGATAATTTCCTTCTTGAAATATTCATTAAATGTATTTTATTTGCAGGACAAACCTTTCTGCCGGTCGGATTCCACTTTTCAAGAAAATCACAAGTTTCACTATCATATTGTATCACGATGACATTGTTTTTTAATAATTAAAATGTTGTATATATAAGAAGATGGGTTGTTTTCATTAAATTATAAGCATGATATGGTGAACTTTGAATGTATTTCCTCGAATTGAGCCCGGGTCTCAAATAAAAGCCTGACTTGAAATTGATGCCGGGGCCACAACTGTTTAAAGTAACATAATCATACTTGCATGCGGTTCGGGATGACAGTTAGCTATTGTGAATATAGATACATCACTCTGTAGACAATTCTTTCGTCGAAATTTTGATATCACATTTACAATTTTTTATCAACAATAACATACCTATTTCGACGTAAGAGCACAGTACCCCCAGTAAAAAAGGGCATAGCATTTAACGAACCCGCTTTCAGTGACGTAATCATTATGCTTGTAGGATTTACACCGTGTCTCAACTACCGTATATTGTGTTCAATGGATATCAACTTTTGCAGCAACGAACATCTTATTCGGAGAAAACGAAAATAGAATCGAGTCGTGCGCGACAAAGACGTTTTTCAAGCGTATATTTAGAAACCGGAAGTTGCGAGATGGCCACACTTGATTCGTCTTTATGTCGGGTGCCGTTTCGGTCAATTTGATAAATTATCTCCTATTTTATAAATTTTGGTCCGATTTTCCCATGGTTGGTTGCAAAATTTTGCTAAAACTACAAGGAAAACAGTAAAATTACTTTTTAAAATATTGAACTCTGATTATGTTACTTTAAAAGAAATAGTTTCACACACTCACGTAAATATTTTTCATTCCTTGACAGTTCGTCCCTTTTATGATTTGTGTCTTTTGTGATTTACAACTGAAATGTCCAACATAACTTTTTTAACCTAATCTCAATTTTGACATTATACATTGCCACCGGATGACTTGAACTCAGGCTGCCGCTGACTGTTAATTAAATATTGCTAGCTTGATATTTTGTACCCTTTAATTGTTAATAGAGCTGAAATACTGTTTACAAGAAAACAATGAAATAAAACATCCAATATCGGCCAATGCTAAAGAATGCTGGTCAGAATTTATTTTGCCTACGTCGGGCCGATGCAGAACCAATGAGTAAAACTTCATCGGTCCGATGTAGTAAGCCAATGTCAGGCCGATAATGTTGACAGCGTCAGGCTGACGTCGGGCCGATGCTGGAGTGCTACATGGGTTGTTATCTCCAAGTCAGTTTCAGAGTCAACAGTTGTTGGACTACCCACAGTATCTAATGAAAGAACTGAACTCGAGGAAGCTAATGGGGTACAACTAGATGGTGACGATCATCTAGATGATGTAGAGGGAGAACATGTTTTGGAGGGGGAGGAAGCGGATACGTCAGAAACGCAAGTGTCTGTTCCAGAACATCTAGAAGTGGCTGAAGCAGAGATGACTGCTGAGCTTGAAGAATCTGAACCTGGATCTGAGCCTCTACAAGAGATTGAAGAAACTGAGGAAACACAGGAAACTGCTATTCCGGCTTTGCCTGTCGGTCCACAATAGAAAGGCAAAAACCTGAGTGGATGTGAAGAGGTGATTATGTAATGTCACAGAGAGCAAGTGTTCCAGAATGGCTTGAGAAAGCTGAATTTCCTGCATCTTTAGCGGATAGTGGTGTGTTATTTTAAGTCTCCCTGATAAGTTGTAGGACGCAGTTTTATCTGTAGTGACAAAACAAGAAAAGCCTTTACAAAGACATGCTTGGTGCCACATAGGCAGATGAAGGAGATTGTGATTTGTCGAACAATTCGGGGGATAAGTGAAATATACAACATTGGATAACAGCACTAATATAAACACAAGTATTACTCAAAGTTAACTTCACAAAATTAATTTCTATCAACACGAATTGCTGAAAGTTATGAATTTTTTTACATTCATCAACGATTGTTGGTATATTTCATATCAAAATACACGAGGGTGACAATCAATTTATCATCCAAATTCACTCTTTTTGACATCTCAGAGAAAAAATGTAAATCTCTGAACACAGAAACACTAGATTTTCAAGACAGTGATGTCATTGCATAGTGAGGTCACTATGTTTATGATGTTGTGGCATTGTGATGTAGTTACTTGAAGTAAAAGCACTGTGTTGCCATGTAGCGTTGACAATGACAGGAAATTGTGCAAAACGTACTGCCAAAACGATATCTCCTTGTCATGCTGGTTAATTATTAACAGTAGTATAACAGATAATAAAGAAAATACTTTCCGATGATCTGACAGGATTTCAACCCAGGTCCGCTGAGCTAACGTTTGGAACCAGCGATGTAGGTCATATTCTAAATATAGCACGAGTCAATTTCAGTACTCTGATAATAAATACATGTTTTCAACGTAAACATTTAGTGACATCGTTAAATATGACTTGTCTCGTGGTCGTAAGTGATCTACCTATTAATAAACATAAGTCTTTTTTCGATGTCACCATCGTACTTACACAAACATTACTTTTAATTCGCCAGGCGAGCCCAGCGTGTAATTAAATCGCTTCGGTTATAAAAAAGTGGATTCTACGATTATTGAATGCGAAATAATTAATGCTTTATCTGGAACAAATGCAGACTCTTCTTCAAATGTGGAGGTTTTTGTTTGAGTCTGTTAACATTTATCAGCATCTTTAATAGAAAACATTGTTTCTCTTGTAATATAACATTTAAAGCGAAATCATATTCCACAGTTTAATGTGCCAAATATTTTGTATTACCCACATGGTGACGTAATGCATTTTTTGCTACAGCTCTGTTCATTGGTCTTTTGATTTAGATACAACACATGTGATTGGCGCGGCTTCCCTTTGAAAATATCAAGAGTAATAAAGAGAGAATTCAGAAAAGTTTTAGAAAAATCAAATCATAATGCTTGGTGCCAATAATGTATTGTGTTGTCTTAAACCTTAAAAATAATTGCAATGACGAGGACGCCATTTTTTCAAGGAAGGGGATGATGTAATTTAATATGTATATAAATCAATTTTAAGAAAAACAATAACAAAAAATCTTTCAATAAAAAATTCGTTTATCCTCTATGTTAGTTGCATGACAACGTTGTGCAGGTCTGGTGGAGGGGATTCTCTTGTTGCTATCTTTAGCACAGCGTTATAGCACGTGCGTTTCATGCGCCCGTGCAGGGCTGCCTCGTGGTCTGCTCTCATTGCTTCGAGTGTACTGGCAGTGAAAGGTTGTTTTCACAGTTTTGAGGTTGGTGTTAAGTTATTGTAAATTAATTAGATTAATCCTAAATCTTTAAATTATTGATAGTTATTTTCTTATCAAACTAAGGTTAAAAATACAGCCCAATATAATGCAATAATATTTAAGATAACTTTTCATACATAGTTCTATCTTTCTTAGTACAACTAAGAGTGAGTGTTCTAAATAATATTAAGAGCGAGTCTGGCGTTAAATGATTTAGTGTGCAATTGTGATGTAGGTGTGCAATGTGTATTTTCATTCGGGTAAGAGAATGTGCAATCGTGCATATATATATATATACATGTCATTGCTGTGTAATATATTTCTTATTGTATAATATGGTCAAAGTTAAAGCATAAATTGCCTCCCTTGCTATTGTTTTTTGTTTATGTTTCCATGTTTTCGACCAGTTAAGATATTGTCTAAATGAATACCTATTTCTATTTTATGTTTATTGTAATTGTTCATGTTAATAATGTGATGTTATGACAAATTGTATGTAATATGATATGTAATGAGATATAATATATTTGTAAATACAATGTGTGTTGCAGGGTTTGAATAACTTGAGATGGTACCCTTGCGCACGCACGTGTAACGATCCTGAATAAAACCGAACCAACCCCACAGCGAGTCATGTTATGCTTGGAGAGGAGCTGTTATAATGGAGCCCCCACCCCACAGCGAGTCATGTTATGCTTGGAGAGGAGCTGTTATAATGGAGCCCCCACCCCACAGCGAGTCATGTTATGCTTGGAGAGGAGCTGTTATAATGGAGCCCCCACCCCACAGCGAGTCATGTTATGCTTGGAGAGGAGCTGTTATAATGGAGCCCCCACCCCAAAGCGGGTCATGTTATGCTTGGAGAGGAGCTGTTATAATGGAGCCCCCACCCCACAGCGGGTCATGTTATGCTTGGCGCGAGGAGCTGTTATAATGGAGCCCCCACCCCACAGCGAGTCATGTTATGCTTGGCGAGGAGCTGTTATAATGGAGCCCCCACCCCACAGCGGGTCATGTTATGCTTGGAGAGGAGCTGTTATAATGGAGCCCCCACCCCACAGCGAGTCATGTTATGCTTGGAGAGGAGCTGTTATAATGGAGCCCCCACCCCACAGCGAGTCATGTTATGCTTGGAGAGGAGCTGTTATAATGGAGCCCCCACCCCACAGCGGGTCATGTTATGCTTGGAGAGGAGCTGTTATAATGGAGCCCCCACCCAACAGCGGGTCATGTTATGCTTGGAGAGGAGCTGTTATAATGGAGCCCCCACCCCACAGCGGGTCATGTTATGCTTGGAGAGGAGCTGTTATAATGGAGCCCCCACCCCACAGCGGGTCATGTTATGCTTGGAGAGGAGCTGTTATAATGGAGCCCCCACCCCACAGCGAGTCATGTTATGCTTGGAGAGGAGCTGTTATAATGGAGCCCCCACCCCACAGCGAGTCATGTTATGCTTGGCAAGGAGCTGTTATAATGGAGCCCCCACCCCACAGCGAGTCATGTTATGCTTGGAGAGGAGCTGTTATAATGGAGCCCCCACCCCACAGCGGGTCATGTTATGCTTGGAGAGGAGCTGTTATAATGGAGCCCCCACCCCACAGCGAGTCATGTTATGCTTGGCGAGTAGCTGTTATAATGGAGCCCCCACCCCACAGCGAGTCATGTTATGCTTGGAGAGGAGCTGTTATAATGGAGCCCCCACCCCACAGCGAGTCATGTTATGCTTGGCAAGGAGCTGTTATAATGGAGCCCCCACCCCACAGCGAGTCATGTTATGCTTGGAGAGGAGCTGTTATAATGGAGTCCCCACCCCACAGCGAGTCATGTTATGCTTGGAGAGGAGCTGTTATAATGGAGCCCCCACCCCACAGCGGGTCATGTTATGCTTGGAGAGGAGCTGTTATAATGGAGCCCCCACCCCACAGCGAGTCATGTTATGCTTGGCGAGTTGCTGTTATAATGGAGCCCCCACCCCACAGCGAGTCATGTTATGCTTGGAGAGGAGCTGTTATTGATTCACTGGTTTTGAATGCAACTGAGGGGGAGTGTAGACGTTATGTTAACACCCTGGCTTCAACCCTTGAGTATGTAGGCTTTACAGTAAATAATGAGAAATCTGTATTGAACCCTACTCAGAGGATTACCTTTTTGGGATTTGTAATTGACTTGTTTAAAGTTTACCTTCCTGAGAAGAAGTTGTGTAAAATCATCCAGACTGCCCATTCTTTGTTAGAAAAGAAACTTGTAGTAGTAAGGGAGCTTGCCTCTTTTATAGGTTTGGCGGTTAATGCTTTTCATGCAGTTTTAGAAGCTCCCTTATACTACAGGTCTCTTGAGAGGGATAAGATTTTAGGTTTAGGAGATGATGGCTCTTTTGAGAATAGGGTGCTATTGAGTGATCTAAGCTGTGCATAATTGAGATGGTGGCGCGAGAACGTACGTCAGTGTAATGGCAAACAGATCAGACCTCCCCGCATTGAATCAATAGTTCAGACTGATGCCTCCCTCATGGGATGGGGTGCATACTGCGTCTCCTCAGGTTCTTGTACAGGTGGCAGGTGGTCAGAGTTAGAACAAAATTCCCACATTAATCTTTTGGAGCTCAGGGCTATGTTCTTTGCGCTAAACTCTCTTTTTTGTAGTACTTCTAACCTACATATCCTTATCCAGTCAGATAGTCAGGTAGCCTGTACATACATCTCGAACATGGGGGGTATGTGTAGTAAAAAGATGGATAGTTTGGCTAAAACTATCTGGACTTGGTGTCTGGCTCGGAAGATATTTGTATCTGCTCAGTATATTCCAGGGGTTGAAAACGTAGAGGCTGATTATATGTCTAGAAACTTTTCTGACTCTACAGAGTGGATGCTGAAACCAGAGCTGTTTAAGCGAGTATGTAGGATGACGTTTCTACCTGATGTGGATCTATTTGCTTCACTTTTAAACAGTCAGTTAGATTGTTTTGTATCTTGGTACCCTGAGCCTGGGTGTCTAGCTGCTGATGCCTTCGCGCCATCATGGGAAAATTTCAAACCTTACTGTTTTCCCCCATTCAAGCTTATACCAAGGGTTTTAAATAAGATACGAGAAGATAATGTGAAGGAGGCCATTTTGATAGTGCCCTTCTGGCCGGCACAGATTTGGTTTTCTGATCTAATGAGTTATCTTGTTTCTATCCCTATCAGGCTACCCAGGCACAAGGACTTGCTCACACTGAGCCACAACGGAAGGATTCACCCAATGGGAGCACATATGTGTCTCGTCACGACGACTGTATCCTGCGACAGTGTACACTGCAAGGAATTCCAGGACCGGTTGCCGCAACAATCCTCAGCTCATGGAGAGCAGGGACCAGGAAGCAATACAACCTCGCTTGGGGCAAGTTGGTACTTTGGAGTCGTCAACGGCACTGTAATCCCATTAAGACGTCTGAACGTCTAGTTATGAACTTTTTATTTTCTCATCACAAGCAAGGCAAGGCTTACAGTACAGTGAATACTTATAAAGCGATGCTTGTTGAAACCCTAAAGTTGCAAGGGAATCTGTGGTGTCTTTCTTTGAACTTTCTACCTCGTTTTATGAGAGGGATTCAGAACGCAACGCCTACACGGCCTAGATATGTTTTTACCTGGGACGTTTCGCTGGTGCTGGACTTCCTAGAGACCTAATTCCCTTTAGATTCTTTATCATTAAAGATGTTGTCACTTAAGTTGGTTACACTCATTGCTTTGGCAATTGCCCCTCGGGCCCAGACTATCTGTGCGCTTAAAACCAGTAACATGCACAGGAGTGCAGATTGTGTTAGTTTTTGCTTTTCTGACATCCTTAAGACCTCTAAGCAAGGCAGCTCATACAAAGTTTATTTTCGACATTATACGAAAGAATCTTTATGTGTAATGCACACTTTAATTTTCTACTTAAAAGCGACAGAGAAGCTTAGATCTTCGCCTAATGTTATTATTTCATACAAGACTCTTAAGCCTGTGACAACGAGTACGGTTGCCCGTTGGTTGAAACTTGTGTTGTCCCTAAGTGGGATAGACTCGACTCTGTTCAAAGCCCATTCCTTCAGAGGAGCTGTGGCCTCTGCTGCCTTGAGAGGTGGTTGTTTGCTAAAGGATGTTCTGGAAACAGCGGACTGGACGTCTGCTAAGAACTTTAAGAAGTTTTACTTCAGGGAGGTTGCAAGCCGGCTTTTCTCAGACGCTGTCCTGGGTTGACATCTGGAAATAATCTGATGAGATATGTTAAAATTATGTGAAATATTGTTATTTCATGGCTATGTTTGTTGACGGAATGCAATTAAAACATATGATGCTGAAGGGGATTCTGTCTTCTTTAAAAATGCTAGATTGATATGCGTAAGCCGAAGGCTTATGGAAAATTATGCCCCCCCCCCCCCCCCCCCCATCCAAGATTTATTGACGGATGGGGGTCATTATTGGAATAAGCTGGAGGCTAAGCATATCAAGCTACCGACCCTGACTGGTTTTAGAACCCGCCCCTTGCTGGTGGCGATAATCACCTTCTCTGTGCGTGTGCGCAGGTAGGATCACGTGATGCACGTGATAGACAAGAAATCTCTTTAAATAGCGTCAATAACGGAACATAGAGCAACATGCTAGATTGATATGCTTAGCCTCCGACTTATTCCAATAATGACCCCCATCCGTCAATAAATCTTGGATGGGGGGGGGGGGGGGGGGGGGGGCATTTTCAGTGATGAATCATAGGTGGTTATTGGGGAAAATAATCGTGTTTTTGTGTGGAGATCGGCAGGTGAGGCGTACCGCCCCTGGTGTTTGTGTGTGCCAGGCATACGAAAGGTTGCATTGATGGTGTGGGGTTGTATCACTTGGTACGGTGTGGGAACTTTATGTATGGTCGAAGGCAAAATAACAGCTGTCAAGTACATTGATATTCTGGAAAACAACTTGTGGCCGGTTTTAGCCCGACATTTCACCGATAAACCATACAGCCATACAACGGCATGCTCTGGCCAGCCCAGTCACCTGACCTAAACATCATTGAAAATTTTTGGTTAAAGATAAAGAACTCTCTGAAATATCGTGCTCAAACCATCAATACCCCCAAGGAACTTTTCGATGAAATTCATTCTATATGGGCAGAATTCCATTTGGATTACATAAGGAATATTGATTCATCAATTCCGAGACGTGTCATGGCTTGCATACGTAGCAAGGGACAACTGACCAAGTATTAAGGTAACAAATTAATTTGTTTCTGTTATTTTTTCACTTTTGAAAATGCGAGTCGAAGCTTTGTTTACGTCCGCCATCTTGGAATTTTGCGAATACTTTTGACACGGCACTGTACCTGAAATATGTATGAAATATGAACTACAGTGGTAACTGATCTTTGATAATCGTTTCTTGCAGAGTTACTCTTGATTATGTTGAGGTAAACTTCACCCTTCACCATGCTACCCAGTGGCTCTTTCGCTCTACCTCAAATAGGGGTAAAGAGGCATTTAAACAATTAATGTTTAAACAAAACAGGCTTGAATACCTGACAAGGTCAAAGGGAAACACGTATGGTAAAAAATGTAGCAAGTGCAGAATTGCTAGCCACAACCGACGCTCATGTAAACAGTAAGAATTCAATTCAAGTCGATATCAGGACGTTTGAAGGTAAAACCTAAAACTGCTTTTTAATTGAAAAAAAACCCCAGAATATTGGTGAACTGACGAGTATGTGCACAGATATGTGTAAATGATGCTTAAAGAAATCATGAATATTCCGAGGTTTCATTGAATTCCATTCTATTGCATGGTCTGACATTTGTTCGAAAGCCAAATTTGGCCATTTCTTTATGGCTATAACAGGTTAGTAGTCATCAATTTATACTTTTTAAAACCAGGAGTTTACTGTTTCAAGTTAAGTTTGAATAGATGTACACATATTTGGAGTCGGAGTTTTTTAAATTTGTTTTGACAACCTCGATAGCGGTTTTAGACATTTGAGTCAAGCCCTTTAAAAGCTATTTTCATCTTCTTCTCCAGCTCCAAAAGGTCTAGAGAGCCGAAAAGTTGTGTGTAGACTCCTTGCCCAATGGGGATTCTAATTTGTAGATTTGGTGACCCCATGACCCCAAATGGGGTCACAGGGGTCAAATCCTTTAAAACCTATTTTCATCTTCTTCTCCAGTTCCAAAGGGTCTAGAGAGCCGAAAGCAAAGTTGTGTGTTGACTCCTTGGCCAATGGGGATTCTAAATTGTAGATTTGGTGACCCCATGACCCCAAATGGGGTCACAGGGGTCAAAACCTTAAAAACCAGATTTTATCTTCTTCTCCAGTTCCAAAAGGTCTGATTTTGTTATAATTTTTAACATGATAATTCAAGTATTGCTTAAATGGTTGTTACAGAAGCATTATTAACCGCTATTACTATGGCAACCTGTCACCCCTACACCAAGAAATGGACTCCTCCAACTGGAAAGGAACAGGCCACTAGTACTTGCTTTGACTTGTAATCTATCAACTTTTGATACACTTTGCGGGTTTAATATTTCATGATCGAACTTAACAATTAGGCTATCAACAAGACACTCCTGTTTGAGGTATTAAATCCCAAAACTTGATTCTGTATATTAAAATCTATTTCAATGCTATATAGTTATATATCTATAGGAAACACTTGAAATACAGACATGACAAATTGGACACAAAGTGACATCAATCGTTGGTAGTTCAGGTGGCAAAAGGTGTTGATTGACAACATAGAGGACCTAGGTTCGAATCCCATCCTCGTTGTTCATAAATCTTAACTTTCTTATTTGAAAAAAGTCAAAATTTTACAAGCCAAATTGTTTTCATTTATTTACAATTTCATAACCGATCAAGCTGTTTATGGTTAGCTCAAAACAGGACATGCTTTAAAAGAAAGAACAAATCAAGGCTAAAGTGGTGTGCTGAAGCAGATATGTTTATTTCAACAATTCATATAAAGTCAATTAACATGACAAAAATTCCAACAGAAACATATGTAATCAATGACATGCCTTCACACAATATTTGACTTTGGCTTCCAAAGGATATACCAAATGAAAATATACAACAAATGAATTGTTTTATTTCACGATCATCAAATTAGATTTTTAAAAACTAATATTTCGTGTGAAAATATAATCAAAAAGATTGATCCCGTTTAAAGCTTTGGAGATGGGAACGTTAATGTGATATTTATGAATTCAATACAGTTCAGTTTATATGACAGTGTGAGCTAAGATAACATTTGACTTCTCAAATTGAAGTTTGGGTGATTGGATAAAATTGGGTTGGGTTTGAAATGTAAAAGTTATGTTATGATTTACCTGAAACGGATGTAGTTAAAATTATACAAGTATTTTGCAAATACAAGAATCTTTTGAAGGTGGAATTTTCTTATAATTTTATCAAAGTTTTTCCTCTCCTTTTAGAGAATTAAAGATTTCATGAACATTTTTTACTAACATTCATATTTATTTGTACATTCAATGTCACCTGCCATTTTTGTATAGACCAAGATAGCAATGCTACAGCTGTATTTTATTGCCAAAGCAGCTCGTCGTCAGATTATCAGCAAATCTCTATTTTTCCAATGTCATGTAATCAATGCACAAACCTTTTCCTTGGTTTAAAGATAAGATTCACAAATAAAAATAGTTGGAGTTTCATACTAAATCATCTTAGTTTTGGTGTCATATCAAACATGTATCTCATAAATGGTGAGAAACGAAGTCAAAGACATTCACACGATAACTGTTGACAGTTGCAATTGATTTTGCTAATTTAATAATTGCTATTCATTGACTTCACAAAAGCCTTTGATTGCATTGATCATCAAACACTGTTTAAGAATCTTATGAATATTGGTGTGAAGGGCAAGTTCATGAAATTTATTATCAAGATGAATTCATCACTAAGTGCTTGTGTGAGAACTGATACTGGACTATCATCTTATTTCAACTGTAATGTTGGCACTAGGCAATGCTGTGTCTTAAGTCCTCAACTGTTATGTTTATCAATCAATTATCTCAAATGCTTGAGAGTGATGGTGGAAGAGGTATTTTTATATCCTCGCAAATAGAGGATGTCTTGTCTCTAATGTTTGCTGATGACGTCTCCTCTGTATCAGACAGTGCAATGCAATAACAAAGAAAAGTCAATGTTATTGAAAAGTTTTGTGCTCAAACTGGGATGAAAGTGAATCTCAATAAGACTAAAATAATGGTATTTCGCAATGGAGGTCCTCTAAGAGACTATGAGAAGTGGTTTCTGAATGGAACACAAATTGAAGTTGTTAATATGTACAGATACCTTGGTATTGTGTTCACTCCAAAATTATCATTGACAAAAGCAAAATCTTGTCTATCTTTTCCAGCGAGAAAGGCCATATTTTCAATTAACACTTATCAAAAACAATTTTGATATATTAATCATCATGAACTCTTTAAAATATTTGATTCAATGATATCACCAATACTGTGTTATGGTTCAGAGATATGGGGGACAAACTACTGTAAAATAATTGAATCTGTTCATTTAAGATTTTGTAAGTCATTTCTCAAAGTAACTAAAACCACAAACAACAACATGGTTCTGGGAGAGTGTGGGAGAGCCCCTCTCCAGTTTCAATATATTTCAAGAGCAGTCAAGTACTGGTGCAGATTGATGCAGCTTCCACGGAATAGACTTCCTTATCATGCTTATTTAATGATGAAATCTTTGGACGATAATGTAAAAATAACATGGGCTTCCCACATAAGATTGATTTTATTTCAATATGGATTCGGTATCGTATGGATATCACAAGATATAGGATGTATTTCAACTTTCATGAACATCTTTAAACAGAGATTTTACGACTTTTCTTCACCCAGGACTGGCATTCATCGCTTCTTTCATCTTCTAAATGTTACTACTACTCTCAATTCAAATCACTCCTTACAGTCGAACCATATCTAACCAACGAATTATTACCAAGCCAGCGAACAATCATAACCAAATTTAGATGTTGTAACTTCAGACTTGCAGTGGAATGTGGCCGCCATACAAATACCCCATATAATGAACGTCTCTGCGTGTATTGCCATGCTGTTGGCCTTGACTACATTGAGGATGAATTCCATGTAATGTTAATTTGTCAGAAATATTCCCAACTCCGAAGCGACTGTTTTCAAAATTATCAGATTAAACCACCAACAACTGAAACTTTCCTTCGACTGATGTCATCTGACAATATTAATGTATTAAAATCAATGAGCAGATATCTCACACAAGTTCGCTGCATCCGGAATTTTAAAGGTATAAATGTTAAATGAATTACCAGCATGTACATTTTTTACTTTCTAAATTGTCTATGTATTATGGGCCTGAGGCCTTGACTACTGAAAAAATATGTCTTTCTGTCTGTCTGTTTGTTTTTGCTAATATGTCAAAGGTTTCCCATATTTCATACAAAATATTGAAATAATGAATTCAGTTTTCTTTTGAAAAGGAGATCAGCTGAAAATTCCGAGTACTATATGATGGGTGTATACATTTTGGAATATAATAAGTATATGTATAAATAAAATTGACTGATTTTATATGTCAATATTTTAATAATGTTACATTACATCATTATATAAAAGTTATTCTCAAAATCAATGGTTATGAATAATAAAAGATTTTGATATTATGAATTCTTGGTATTTAAGTAAAGTATATACTAATATAAATACCTTTTTATATCGCAGAAGAATCATCAACATAATTTATTTTTCAATTGATTCTGTTCATATTTCAGCTCAGCCATGGATGCTTGTGTAATGTCAGTCCTGATCTTCCCAGTTTTGGCTATGGGTAACATATCTAATGGCGAGTCACCTGGAACAGGAAGTGCTCAGATCTATGTGCGCAGCTTCTTCCAGCATGCATCTCGTTTAGATATGAACCTTTACGTTGTGAATGCACACTTGAAGTATCAACACAAAAAAGAAGCATTGTTTCTGCCTTAGATATGGTGAGTGGTGTTTTTTTATACCTTTAAATGTTTTTGAAAACTGCAGAACATTCAGATATAACGTAGTCATCGTTGAAAGTGTACAAGGAAATAGATTATTGCATAATATTATTCACCTATCTTTTTCAGAGTGCCTCTCTTAATCCTTCATTGAAGAACTTCTTTCAATTTCTAACCATGAGACGTGTGGTAAAATGTGAGTTATATATCAAAATAGGTTTCTCATATTCTTCTGATATTTTCTCTGATAATTAATCATATTTACCGAAACAACATATTGTAGCTGGCAGCGAGGTTATCAAACAAGTTGTGATTGTTTTTAGAAAAGGTTCTCCCCATAGCTTAATCCGCAATTGAAGATTTTGTTTGTGTATCAATAAATGTGGGTAGTGGGTTCTCTATCGAAACTAAAAAGGCAGTTTAAGTTAATCACACTGGAATTAAATGCTTTTCGACATTGTTCTATCAGCATTCAAGAAATTGAGGAAAGGAGAGAATTTTTACATTATTTAAATCCATCCTAATTATTCATTTATCCAAATTATTTATACAATTAAGGGGTCTTTTTTAACTGTATGAAATATGAGCTTGAGTTCGAAAGTGTAAGTAATAAAGGCATGTCTGACAATGTATATCTTGCAAGTAAAGAGTGCATGAAGATTAAGAAACCACGCCAATTAATTGTTTTTATTATTTTCATATTAGAAATACCACAGGGACTTGTATTGCTAATAATAACTGTTCCTAGTAAGAATACTTGAATACGATAATCGCCTATTACTAATAACAGTATTATTAGTAATAGGCGATTATCGTATTCAAGTATTCTTACTAGGAACAGTTATTAATAGCAATACAAGTCCCTGTGAGAAATACGCAGACTGTTTCAATATACCTTAATCAAGATATCAGCATTTAAAAGGGGACTTAACATATTACAGAGATGGAAGATTATCTCAAATAATTTATCCTTTATCCTAAACATTGAAATGATTCTTGATAATGTCTCCACTTAATTTCAATGGCTCTACCACATTTGATTAAGGATGTAACATATTGTCTTTATGCAGATAAAGAAGATGAGGCATCGGGCATTCATGCAAAGGAGTAATTCACAGACAGAAGAGGGCATCTGATGGTCATTCCTGAGAAGAGGAAACGAATGGTTATCTTATTTAATCTTCACGGTCTGAAAAAAGAAGAACATAAAATGAAGCTTCCCCCTGGCATTGTTGCAATGAGATACATGTCCTCAATCAAAAGACTTATCTTTTCAAAACAGTTTCCCTCAAAAGTAATACTGTCTTATGATCTTGAGAAAGGATCCCGTAAACAACTCATTCAGGGATTTGATCCAAAGGCTATTGCAATAGAAGAACAGCAATTGTTATTTTTCATCGATGATAAGATGCTGAAGTCCCGTCACAAGGAAGTTTTGTATAAGATGGCCATTCTGTCAAAAATTCCATTGCCAATCAGAACCTTTAAGCAAAATCATGGGCATGAGGTTGCTGTCAACGCATCCAAACAAACACTCTTCTGTGCCTTTAGCAAATCCATTGATGAAATGAGTTACAATGGGAAAGTAATCAGGACATTAACAGTATCTTTTGCAAATCAGGGCATGTGTTTAGATCACGAAGGACAAACACTGTATTATATCGTCCATAGATCTGTGAAGGGAGTTAATCTTGGAAGGATGAACAATATTGACAATATCATTGTCTTTAGGATGAGCAGTAAAGGGCTGACTTGCTATAACAATTCACTGTTTGTAATGTCAATATCTAATCGAATTTTCGCTGTTAATCCGAAATCAAGAGACAATATTGCCTTGGTGAATCTTAAACTGAAATTAATGGTGAAGCTTCAAATGTCTACAGTGCCATAGCATGTACATATCATTATGTGTGATCGACTCAAATGTTTACAGTGCCGTAGCATGTACATATCATTATGTGTGATCGACTTAATAAAAAGATGAAAGACTATTCTTATTTGTAACGTTTTATTGTCATATATACCGAAATATTGATTGTTTTACCATTTATTCTTATATGGCTGTCAACATTTTAATTTTGGAACTCTTTAGTCAGGGGTGTGCACCCCTGCATTCTCTCCCGATAGAGGCAGCTTTAGTCATACCCGAGTTAGCCTCTGTTCTGTTACGGCTAATACATGGGATAGAAAGGTCGAATCTGATTGGAGGCAATCGCAGCTAGTTGCGCAATCAGCGACCCCTTTCAAAAGTGGTCATTAGCAAAACCTCGGCTATTTACGTGTCGTTTGGCTAAGCTTTTGTTGAAATTTAACATCCAGGGGAGAATATTCTTACTTCTACAAAACATCGCTTTTTACCTTTTCATTAGTTTTTATTTGGTAAATTAATAAAATAAAATTTATCATAAAACAAATATTAATTTTCACAATTATAAAAAAAAAATATCTTTCTAAGAAAAACCTTATCCATATCTGATTTTCAAATATTTTCCCACTCACACTGTTAAAAAAAATTAACATAAAGGCATGAAACTTTCCATGTCACTATACGACCGTTACGAATTCCTTAAGTCGTTGATATCCAAAAGGTGTTTTCATTGGCTGCAAATAAGGAAGATATCTCAAGTTACAACTTTTTGCCGCTAGGGCAATCTGCAGGAACCCCAGGATCTTGGCGTAATAGAACAGAACTTTTATATAAAATTTTAGGCTCAAATTTCATTTTCTGAAAGTAAACAATACTGACAAAATATTTTAGATGGAATTGTGATTCATACTTAACCAGATATTAACCAATTATTAATGATTAAGAGATTGACCCTCGATTTTGTAAAACACCATTGACGACGAAACACATTTTAAATCCTAACAATACAGGGTCGATTACTAGCTCTCGTGGTCGAATATCCACTTCAGACAAACGGCTCCCTAACGTTTATCAACTAATGTTCACAAATCAGAGATTTATTATGTAATCTTTAAGATGATGACTCAAGTAGTTGACCTCGATGTAGTTATTTTGAGCTTTGGTAGCATTTTTTGTCGCACAATTATTGGCATCATTTTGTCCTAAATTGGTCTGGAGGAAATCACTCAAATGACTGAATATGGTGCTCGAATAAACCTTACAACTTAAGGCAAGGGCAGATTTTGAAATTGAAGGTTTACATCTCACGTACGACAGTGTTTCCATTTTCAACCTTTTGATATTGCATAATTAAATCTTCATTTTCATGCTGAAATTAATTACAAAATTTGAAACAATATTTGTCTTGATTGGTTATGAATTCAATTGCTTTTACTCTTTCTAGATTGGGGTTTTACCGATTTTCAGCTGTGGTACATTTGTGGAATTGCTTTTTAAACATACTAAATGGCAAAGATTTATCCGTTTTGGCACCCAAGTTGTTAGAAATCATGAAACAATTACGTTCAGGAAATAATTTTGACAATTGTATTGTTACATTCGGTGTTACACAAGTCAAAAAACTAAAAATCGTCTCCATGTATGCGTTTCTATTTTTGGCATCCTTTTATATTTACAGACACCCGATTAAAAAGTACTTTTAATTTCAGCCCTAAAATCGTATTCTTTTGATGTGTGTTTTAAACTGAAATGTGGATTTTGTCCAATGGTATCTGTGCATAAACTGAAGTTGAATATATATATAATATGTAAGAACATCTATCTTGGATGTTTCGATTGTTGTTTAGTCCGGCCTGATCTGTAAATGGAAATACAGTTTGAAATTAAAGTTTGTAATCTCTATGCTATATATAAAACACTCGTTTATAGTTAACTATTACAGCAACTTTAAATCAGCGACTAAATACATTAATCCACAAATGCATGTATCTTAACTTCTCATCAATACTTTAGGTTAATATATTTAGTTTTATTACACAAAATGACATTAAAACAAATCTATAATCAAATATGGAATCCAAAGTAAAAGACAAGCTCTCTAAGATATTTGTTTCTTTCAAATGGAATACAAAAATTCTCCATCACAACATCATCTTTAAATATTTAGCTAATAAAGTAGCAACGCTATTTTTTTCCCATGGGAATTTTTTACTGAAAAATTATTGATTAACAGTTTGATATATGATGACCCCTAGCACAAGATTTAGGTGTCTCCTATTGGCAATCAATATGTATGAGTGTGTGAGTGAGAGTCCACCATAACCACAATTTGAGAGGCAGACATTGTGAGATAAGAATGACTAAAATAATGTTCTTGGCTTTTGTCTGTGTCCTCTTTTCCCTAGTTGTTGACTGTTCTGACCTCCTTAATAGAAAACCTTTTGGTCCACAAATGTGTTATGAACTCTGTAACAATCAAGAAGCTTGCTGTTTCTTCATCTTTGATTCAGTTTATCTGTCCTGTAGTTTGATGACAATGGAAAAAGGAGTAAGTAAATTGTTGAACAGACTTCTAGTTTACAAACTTCTTAACAACATCATTTCATCTTATATTCATTAGACTATATACCACATAGATGTATATAAATACATGTTATACAGGTTTAATATAATGACATGATGATGATGATGATGATGATGATGATGATGATGATGATGATGATGGTGGTGATAGTGGAGTTTGTGATGATGTAAATACTTTTATATTTGGTTTCATTTATATTTAGAAAAATGCACCGAGATGTTTGAATAGTTCAACGATGCTTGATTCACGAAAGTCCATGTTAAAAAGTAAGTGTTGTTTTCATGAGTTTGCACAGGGACATTATGTACATGTATATGTGTATACTGTTCCTTCTTTGTGCTGACAAAGTTAGACAATGTTATAAATATTGGATGAAAAGTTTCCTTTTGTGTTGATTCAATTTGGTATACAATATTATAATTATTAATTGTAAAAACATAAATGAAATACTCTTTTGTAATTTCTTCAGTACAACAATGTGAATTTCATAGTGTTTAAACAAGAAAGTTTTTAACAGGACATTATGATTGCAGTTTCATAAGTGACCGTTTGTTATAAAACAAATTATTTTAGATTCTTAGATCATTCAGGCTTCTTGTAAAGTATATTGAAAAGGCAATGAATGCTGAGCTCTAAAATTGTTAGTTAATACTTGTCTTACTGAAATATCTTTACGATGGATTCTCTATTTCATCAAACCATTAGATTATTATCAAACTAAGGTATATACATGAAGGTCAACACCAAGTCTTATTAATGTTGCAAGAACTCAAGAACATTCTCCTTGTATCATCTCTTTAAAGGGGCAGTAGCACTTTTTTTTGGGGGGGGGGGGGGGTATGAGGTGATGTTAGGACAATGAAAATAAATGGTTCCATTTGAATGAATTTAGATTAAATGACGCAGTAATAAATCAAATATGTAATGTAAAGTTCAGCCCTGCCATTCCTTTTTCTTACAATAAATGAACTAAAGGTGTTCACACAAAAATGGTCCCCAATGGATTTTATGTGAATCTTAATACATTGTTCTCTGACTATGGATAATTGGTTTGTGTAAAGAGATTTGTACATTATAAAAAGTAAAACATTTATTATTAACTAATTTAAAAATCAGTGAAAATTTTAAAATATAAAATTCTCAAAAAACGTGCTTCTGCCCCTTTAAAGCAATAAATTTTACCATTTAAAATCCGTTATATTGTTTAAGAACTGTCAACATATATGTATTATTTATTCATGTTTTTCCCTTCCAGGGGGAAAATCCGTGACTTCTAGTACATTTCTTCTTGCTGTGCCTCACATGTCACCTGACACCAGTCCAGCCCACCAAGCTTACAAGTTGTCCTTGAATACGCTGAACAAAACATCTTACAATCCTCTGGACAGTCGTCAAATCATTGCAATGGTCTATATTCCAAAATTGAAACAATTAGTTCTTTCCAAGATGGCTTATCCTAAAAGAATATTATCATTGGATTTAAAAACATTGGCCACTGTTGAACTGGCGAATTATGCGCCATATGCTTTTGGTCTAGATAAAGAACGGTTGTTCCTATTTTTCTTTAACAAATATAAAAACCCTCCTTTAAATAAGAGGTGCAACTTGTTTAAGTTTCCTTTGTATACCAAAAGATTGGAAAAGGTAAAAACATTTAACGGATATTTCCTTCCTGCAATTGCTGTCGACTCATTTAGGCGTTTATTGTACTGTAGCTATAAAAGAGTAATTTTCGTACTTTCCTATCATGGTAAGATGTTGAAGAAATACAGAACTCCTCAAATCACAAACACACTGTGTTTAGATAGCAGTAAATCTTTACTGTATTTGAATTTCAGGAAAAAACTGAGTTTCTTTCATCTTAATAGATCAAACTCATTTCACAGTGTAACTAAGCTCAGTCGGGAACCTAGAAGTTTGGTGACATATGGAAATAATGTTTATATTTCATATCAGCAACGTACTATTGTTACTTCAGTGAATGTTGGAATGAGAGTAAGAAACTCTGTCATGAATTTGAATCTGAGAGGCTTTGGACACAAAGGACTTGAGATCTGTCTAATCGAGTGACAGAAGAGAATGGTTTAAGCTAAATATCCCGATTTTTTTCTTTGTCCACAGTGTTTATTTGAATAAAAGCGTTCTTTCAATGTCAGAATTTGACTTGTGATCATGTCCGTTCATGAACTTAACAGCCTTTATGCAAACATGTTTAACCTTATTGACAGACTGTAGGTTTCATCATAAGAATAGCAAATGTTCTCTCAATATTCCCTTTTATATTAGTTTAAGCAATATATCAAAATCAATTAAAGAGTTGGACAAATAGGTTTTCTAAAGAAACACTTTTATTCAGAAATGTGATTCCAACGTTTTCTCAATCACAGTCAAACAATTATTCATGTATATATTGTCAGGTGTATCATCCTGTCTCAGGGTACGTTACGCTAACTCCACTAATCTGTCGCTGGGCTTAGAAGCTAGATTCGCTCGCTCGGCCCAACTTGGGATATAGCCAATCAAATCATTTTCTTGCTGAAATTGTATCGAGAAGGTGGCGAGAAAACGATTTGATTGGCTATACGTAACGTTCGTACCCTGAGACTGGATGTAAGTGTATATGAACAAATGTACACATCATTGCACATTTGAGGAGTACTTTGAGTTATAAAATATTATAGAGATCGTAGTATATTTTGTCAGTAAGTTTACATTACATTAATAAAGGTGAATTGAAACACCTAACACAAGCTCTGTTGACTTGTTCATACACCTCGTTGCAAAATAACAAAATCATATCAATATTATTAATTTTTTTTATTCAAATGTGAATAATAAATGTGTAAAAAAATTTTTATAAACTCTCTCAAAAAGAAACGCAACCCTTCTCTCGATGTCTGACAACAACCTCTGAACAAAAATGGTGAAGGTGAATTGGATTTTTTTGTCATGTATTCTTAAGTTAGATTAGTTATAGCTCCCAAACGCAGCCTTATTAACGCACGCTGACATTTAATCCGATATTTTTTCGAGAATATGCGAAAGAGTCATGTGTATAATGCTGAGAGTGAACTGCACGTACAAATCAAGGAAATCACGGTTTAAGCCGTGTTATATAAAAGGAAATGTAGTTGTGCAATATATTCAATTCGTTTACTCCGAAAATCCAGGTCGAAAATGTCCCTATTGAATTTTGCAGATCGAAATAATGCCATTGGTCGGATTCAGGTCGGGTAAAGTTTTGGAACAGTTGCTCGCCAGCTAAATGTCCATAAAGCAACGATTTCCCGATTTTGGAATCGCTACAGACAGTTCCATGCAACCAAAGACCGTCCTCGGAGTAGTAGAACTAGGATCACCACAATCGTTTCATCCGGGTCACCCACCAAGGTAATCGGCAAGCCATACCAACCGTCACTGCAACACAAGTGCCTGGTTTGAGGAGATTGTCGGCCCAAACCATCAGGAACAGTTTACGTGAGGCTAATATGCATGCATGACGATCATTTGTCGGCCCTGTTCTGACGTCAACGTCTCAGATTGAGTCCCGTTTCCTACTTCACAGACGTCAAATGAGGAAATGAACGAGGAAATGAACGTTTTGCACCGACAGATTTATAGGAGGGAGTCTCATGGTGAGGGGAGCCATGTCTTACAACGGACGATCACACCTGGTCATCATTTCCGGCAAGTTAACGCCCAACGCTACAACAATGATGTTTTACAGCCTCATGTCCTTTCGATAATCGACCAATAGAGGGAGCTGTTTCAAAGGAACAATACCCGCCCTCGCACAGCTCGTGCAACAGTGGATATTCTACCGAATTCCAATGTCGACTTCCAGGTCGCTCGACATCAACCCCATCGAAAATCTTTGGGACTGTCTTGATCGTCGTATCCGTGCACGTACACTACCACTGTAGACGTTAGATGCACAGACCACATCACTACAGGATGAGTATTGAGCATTACCACAGGAACGGATTTGCCGTCTGATCCGTTCTGTTCTGAGGAGTTGCAATACTGTGATTACAGCTCGTGGCCCTCAAAATAGATACTGAAGAAAGCGCCCCCTAGTTTCCGTCGAATGTATAATAAAAACCCATGAAATTGAAACCTTATACATACATTTGTTTCACCATGTAAAATTTCATTGTGTTATCTTTGATAATTTATGTGTTATAGAAAATTAAAGACTGATATCAACACTGCATAAAATCAGGGGTTGTGTTTCTTTTTTGAGAGAGTTTATAACAGTTCTTACTGATTAAATGCAGAATCCCGTATTGCATTCTGTATTCCAAAATCCCGGTGGAGACACCAAAAATGTGTAACCTGGGCTTAACACTGTGTTGTGTCCTTGGGCAAGGCACTTCATCCACATTGCACTTAGTTCACCCAGCTGTATAAATGGGTACCTGAACATGGGGAAAGTACTGACCTATATGGTCGCGCGAGCGAGGCGCTTAAAAAAAGTAGCTTGATTTGAAAGTACAATTCCTTCAGGGTAATAATATACATTGTACTGACATTGTATCGCCGTTGAGCAGGCCTGGACTGGATACTAGGCGTACAAATTAGTATTATTATTATTATTATTTCTTATCATAGAATCAATATCGATTGTGTTTTAAGGAAAATGATTTGCAATAATCGTTAGGGACTAAGACTCGTACATGTACATGAAAATGTAATTTTGACATGAGGAAGAGAATAAGAAAATAAGAAAATACAAATTCGGATAGCAGGGATAGATTTTAATCGTTTTTTTGATTGCTATGCCGTTTTTTAACTAAACGACATATAGCAACCAACTTAAAACTTGAAACCCTTGAATTTGATAGAAGAAAATTGGAAACAAAGTTAAAGTACATTATATGTTAGTTTTGAACCTTGTTAATTTGACTGATAAAACTTCGTTAAGTTTGTCTAACCAAAATGAAACAAGCCTGATCATTTGTTTGTCAAACTTGATTCAACCACTAATGTGGCTCATGGCTTACATTAAATATAGTATTTCAGGATCACCCATTAATATTTTTCTGGTAAGATTAGTTTGTAAATATTCTTTATTGAGTACTCATAAACGATTGCTATTGATTTGACCTATCGAACTACAAAAAAGAACACTGACCTTTGAAGAAATAGTGTGTCAAATGAAAATTGTTTTTGTATAACAAACAACTTAACTGAACTTTTGTATCATGTCAAATGTCCATCCCTCAAATTGTGAGAATCAAAAGCAGTAGACGTTCCCAAGAGATCTGTATGAGTTTCCATTGATTTGCAGTATATCACTGGCTTCAAATGTTACAGATTTGTAAAAGCTATTGATCCAACACAGACGATCGTGGATGTGTTGAGCTGAAAACATTCATTTTATTCTTTAGTGAAGGTTGTATACATTCTTAAATATTTAAAATATCAATAGAAATGATACATCAACTTCGTTTGATTTTCCTATTTCTGTTTCATACACCTAAGAGAAATATATTCTATTTTATCAAGTTATAAAAGTTGCCAGAATGAATAATTAATGCAAGAAACCACAATGTTATTCAATGCCCCAATTGCAAGAGAATTGCAAGGTATCTAAAGGGACAATATAAAAACTTATAAACAAGATCATTTTTTTAAGAACTTTGATTACAAATGCCTTGTATAAATTTCTAGTAAAGCAAATGAACCATTTATTCACACATTCGTGTTGTAGTTATTGTATTTTGGTTTTTGATTTTGGTAATATCAAATAGGGCAAAGTCCTATTTCTATGACTTACTTTTCAAGGTTTTGAGATTTTATTAACCCAACGTTACGTAGACCTTAATAACCTTAACTTTACTTTGACCTGCACAAACTGTAATTAAAAGGTTAAATAACTAACATTCAATATGCTGCTTTATAAATTGTAACACATACAAGGGTAGGTCTTTCATGTATATCCCGGTTTTAAAGGGGGACTGAAATGGTCTATGGTCACTTTCGGGATTCATAAAAAGCGGCTTTCAATTTGTATAAGAGTCAACTTTGAATTTTCGAAATCGGACGGTAACCTGCCTAAATACGGCCTTTAAAATACACTGCCTAATTAGCCCCGGCGAACAGAATCTGTGGTCACTGAAGCGTGTCCCGAGCGTGTCCACCTACTATGTCGTAGCAGTAGGTGAATAGTTTCACCTTATGGTCATTTTTCAACGGGAAATGATACCTTTTTAATCGTTCATTTAACATTCAAATATTCACAAAAAAACACTAAATTTTTGTATATTCCGATAGCGTAGATATTCGACGACTCAATAACGATTTATTCAAGCCAATTATAATTGTAGAAACATGTAGTATCGTATATTTCAAAACCCTATCAAATGACGCAATAAGGCGACTGTCTTGTTAAATTGGCGCCGTAATGGCTAGACATGTCCGTTTAAAGTGATAATCTGATGGTCTTTTGTTTGCTGAATCTTCATAACATACACTGACTGTTATTTCCGACGGTGACCAATAACAAATCGTTTATATTTTCAGTGAACAAACCGACTACTATCTACTATCGAATACATGCAATGCTATTTTTTGTGAGTTTATTGCAATATAAAGATATATTTTAAAGAGGTCATTAGACGGTGAATAATGGAACCATGGCGGTTTTAAAAGAAAGAAAAAGTGTGAACGGTTTTATGTTATGTATTATGAGATGTTTTCTCTTTTGAAAAGATAGACACCACAATGCATAATCTATAGTACGTTTTGATTAATCACCGCATTTTTACAACACATATCAATCATAAAATAATTAAACATTATATACTAGTGGTTGAACTATTCACGAAATATAAGGTTTCGATTCGTATCGAAAATGAAACAATGTTATATTTGGAATCACACTGTTTTGCATATAACATTCCGCATATTGGTACAGTCTTTTAGTGGATGTTCAGGAGCCGCCTGTACGCTGGAGATATAGATTCCTGTCTTCCTGGGTTGTCGATACATTACTCTACCAGTAAACTCTCACTGTACATTGGTCTGATCCCATCTATCAGTGAAGGTTTAGAAGCGACACCACCCAGCCTATCACACTGAACAGCTTGGTGCTTACATCCGCCCATCGAGTGTTTATCATCACTGCATCCGCCTTTCTGAGATGAGATTGGCCTTTTTGTCTGGTTTCTAAATGTCGGGTTTGGGATGTAGACAGACAATATGTGAAATATCAGACAAACTGTGACCAGCTGAATCTTAACATTTCCAATATAGACTCAGAAACTTAGGTAGAAACTGTAAATTATTTCACTTGGTCAGTGTCAAAATGGCGTACAAACTTTGTCCGATTTACATATGTAGGTTCATAAACTTGTGCTTTTATGACTTTGGTTGGTAAATATATTATAAAATACCTCAATTACCTTAAGCTTTCACTGCTTTCATTAGTCGCAACCTATCTGCGAGTGAAGGTCCAGAGGCAACATCAACCAGCCTATCGCACTCCACAGCTAGGTGCTTACATCCGCCCATCGAGTCTTAATCACCACTGCATCCGTCTCCGGGTGATGAGATTTGGCCTGATTTGGTTGGTTTCTTAAAGTGACACAGAGTATGTTGATGGGATCACATATTACAAATTTGGAAATCTATGTTATAACATCGGGAACCACTAACTGGTAATGAAATTAAAAGTTCTAGGTCAATCGGTACATTTGAGCGATAATACGCCCATTCAAAGTCGGAATTTTGATTTAAAAAATGGACAATGTAGCTCGAGTGGCAAGCGCTAATTCGCCAAACGTAATTTTGAAACCTTATAAAAAGCTAACAGGAAGATTTTTTCGAGTAGATAGTGTTTATTACGTATTGTTACTAATAGGTAGGTTCATTGGATGCAAAATTTCGAGTATTACACATATTTTAGATGTTTATTCGATTGTTCGACAAAATCAAGGAATTTAGAGATATTAAGAATAAATGGATAGATTTGCAAATCCAGCGATCAGATATGAACTTCAATCAGCATAATTATTTTGTATCTTTTTAACCAAATAAAATTTTAAGAAATATAAGTCTCTTTCAGGTCGGATTTGAGATGATGATAGACAACATATAATATAAGTTTTCAGTTGAACCATAACATTTCCGATATAAAACTAATTAAAAATCATTTAACTTGGTCAGTGTGAACATTCCGTATAACTTGGCCCATTAATAATGTATAGGTTTTAAGTTTAAAAACGATCAGCGAAAGCTAAATATATGTAATGGTTTGAGTTTTTCAAATTAAAATGTTTCTAAAATTGCTTCGATTATTACAATGAAGAAACATGGTACAATAACAGCAACAATGTTCACAACCCCTCAAAACAAATTTAAAGGTGTAGTTTGGATTTATATTTACTTGACAATTTGCCTGACATTGGCAAACATATAGATTCCAGTATTACAATCTGAACTGATTAAATTAAGGTTATTTCTATAAACATTAAATTGTACATTAAAAAAACATACCAATGCAAAAGAGCATCATATTAATTAGATTTCAAGTTTTATTTCACACACATTCAGTATTTAGGCTCGCCAAGAGAAAACATTAACAGACTACACATGGTTTTATTTACTTTTGAGATATCTGTTAAAATAAGTTTAAACCGTATATGTTAGGAAACATAATCTTCCTAATCAGCCGTATATGTACAAAACTCTCTCTGAAAATGTTTTGGATAACAGCCATTTTGATTTTTATCCCACCGCTCGATACGAAATAGCTAAGAACATCCTGTTTTCTGTCGAAATAGGAAGACGATTGCAGATATCTGTCCTGAAATATTTCCTGAGCTAGTTAAACATGTCGAGGAGCAGCTTATTACTTCCCCTGTTACTCATGAATATCTCCTGCTTTGTTGAACTTTCCTACTTTCCTCTCAAATTTTCAATTTTCACTTTCGTGGCAAACTGTAGGCAACACATCAACGAGAACAAAATTTGTATGAAATATTGCATTGTACGTTTTGATAAATCCGTGTGTCACCATTAGTTTAACGATAAGCAGCAATTTTATTGAGTTTATGTGTAATTGTATTCTCTACCCACAGAGCTAGCTCAGCCATACCCGAACAAGCCTCTGTTCTTATTAGCCAAATACATAGGGTAGAAAGGTAGCAATCTGATTGGAGGCAATCAAAGTTAGTTGTGCAATCAGCGCGGCAGTTTCAATAACTGTCATTCGCAAAGCCTCGGTCATTTCCGTTGCTTCGGCATAGTTTACAATGACATTTAACATCCAGAGCAGATTACTCATCATTTAATAAAACATCGCATTTTACCTTCTCCTTACTTTTTGTAGTTTAAATAGTAAAAGAAAATTTACCATAAAACAAATAGTAATATACAGTACTATCTTTTAGAAAACGTATCCATATCTGATTTTTCAAATATTCCCCCCTCCCACTATTAATGGAAATAAGTATAAAGGCATGATTTTTTTCATGTAACTTTACGACCTTAAAGGCTGTTTTCAGTCAAAGGTATCCAAGACGTGTTGTCATTGGCTTCAAATAAAAAGTTTAAACTTTTTGCCGCTAGAGCTTGATCTTGGCAAATAAGAACAGAGACTAGGTCCCACCTAGCTGTCTCTGTGGGAGAGAATTGTATAATTTGGAACAATTGATATCCGTCTTTTGACACCAAAGTATGTACCTGACATATTGTTCGTATTTTAAAGAATGTTGTTTGAATGTTTGTGTGAAATTATGCTTCTGTTTAAAAGGAACTTTTAACAATTTGGCATACCAAGCATATTATACAAGAACTTCCTTCTACCACGGCACTTACTTCTTATGGAATTACCACGCCTTGGAGAGCAGTGTTGTTCAAGCATTAATAACATCCCAGCCTTTGTCAGATGTGTACGTTTCGTGTTGTGTGTTGATCTTTTTGATAATGATAATAACAATACTGGCTGGTTACATTGTAATTTGTTGTTTGCCCATGGAACCCGGCAGAGCGAGTTCAAGCCTTATCCTTAAAGCAAGGAAACGACATCCTAACCGTTTAGAGATTTTTGATATGACGCTGTATGAATCGAACCCGACCTCCTAGTGACGTGCGGACACTATACCAACTGAGCTACGTCCCAGGACGGGCATGCTACATAAGGCAGAGGGAATCACTTTCTAATCAATCGCTCGTAAAGTCCATGAGGTAACCAACTTTCTAATCTCAGTTCAACACAGGCAGAGTTTACTCAGACAATGTGATGCTGTTTATCAAACTAGCTACGAGTTGCTGTACTGGTAGGTAGATTGTAGATTGTTCATTTTTATTGAACGCTCTGTTTCTATGACATAGATAAGCAAAAACTACCGATTTATTCAAACACATTTCCTAACATATATTCAAGTCAAGTGTTTAATATATTCTTGTTTTTATTCAAACCATTTTATTTATAATACGACAGCTGAGTTTGATGCAGTTAGTAAGCCCATCCTCGACTGGAGCCTTAGAATATAATAAAACTTCTAAACATATCAGTATATCTGTCAACAACAGACGAACTTCTTTTGTTTTGATGGAGAGTTGTTTAAGTTTGTGTCATGAGAACAATCCGTATAATTAGGAAGTGGAAATGTTTGCAAAACTAATTCATCATTTCTATATTAACATAACACACTTGACAACTTTTTGCACTTTAATATCCTGATGAGTAAATGCAAGATGAGTAGATTTGAATCTAAACAAAATGTCATTACCCAAAACAGATACTGCTGCAATATGTTGTTATAACATATCTAAACATCATATGTAATAAATCCCTTATCGCCTTGTATAATACAACCAACTTAGTAAACTCAAAGGCCAAATACATCCCACGCCAATACAAGAATAAACAAATCTGAAAAGCAATTTACAGGGATGCACGTGTGTTGTCATAGCAACTGAGAGATTGACACCTAAATCCATCAACAAACTCGTTAGAAAAAGAATTTTGGTAGATCACGTTAAGCACTGAACGACAACGCTATTTTAATCAGTGTATGTATTCAATTCCACCCTAGTTTTAACTTAAGGATCATAAATTAGCTAAGTATTGTACATTGTATATGACAGAAACGAGTGGACAACCAGTCTGATTACTAAAAATTGCAGTTGAATCAGAAACGTTTGACGTTAGTATTACTAAAAGGTGTAAGAATAAAGCATTTTCATATGTTAACGGGAAAGTATTTTTCAGCAAATTTAACTTAAACTGACTGCTAAAAACTGAGAAAACGATGGTAATGAATATTTTGCTTTAAAATTTCAATTTTGAAACATGGTATGAAAACGATTTTTTATTCCGTAGGTGCTTCACATATTATTTAGTTATCAACGCATTTGTTAACTACTTTACTTTGTTTCAATTGTAATCAATCTTGATTTATAGTTACTTTCTGCCTTAAAACGATGTTATAAATATGCTGGAAGTAGCCTTATAAGAACTTAAGACTCTGAGTAATCTGTTCAACTTGTGAACAAAACTAAAACGAGAACAGGTGAGTCTTTCAAGTGTTAACAATGATTTATTTGAATTGGTAGGATATACAATGCATAAATGTAATACATTAATATGTAAAAGCTTACAGGTGTTACAGAATGATATACAACTAGTATGCATGTATTATTTAAAACAGAGTTTCTAAAATATAATTGTCATGTTGGTAATCAATCTGTGTGATGTTTTGAATTTATATCGCGAAACATGCCATAATCGTTCGTATCAAAGCAAAACCATATGTTATGAAACTCTCGGAGTGGCTCTTTAAAGTCATAGACATGATTGTAAAAGTTTCAACATCAGAATCGGCCATCTTGATGGGTAGTGTTCAGTGACATACTCGGGAGGTGTTTTATGTGTTTCTTTTGTTTGCATCCTGCTACATACATGGACTCAGTATAGCAGTGAAACGGAGTGGCTCTTTAAGGTCTTGCATGTTGTATTGATCATTGTAGACGTCATTGTCAGTCTGTTTTTCTGCTAGACTGTAAAATTTCGAAAGTAGTCTGTCTTGAGGTCGGGTAGATAGTTTACTCATAATTTTATAATGTTCACATGCATACAATGCATTTATCAACCCGAGGATAGTTTTGATTAAATATCAGATAGATTGAATGTTTAAAGTTTAAATGTCAACTTTTAAAGTATATCACTATGGCGTCAAAACCAACTTTTAATGAATTAATTTCAATGTAATGCCTTTAACGGTGAATGACATATTCGTTCATAATGAAAGTATATGACAGAATGAAAACAATCACTCTAGTGCTTTAGATTGTTCTTTCTTGTTCAATAATATATCTGAATAAATGTTACATATCCCCTAATAGAACCTTTAAAAGAATGCTTGATAAAAAAATTTTACAATTTGAAAATTCTTAATCAACAAGTTTTTTACCATTCCTTGTTTGGACGTCATATCATGAATGGAAACGTTGACATTTCGTTTCTAAATCATTTATTTGTATGTAGATATTCAAAAATGTCGCGCAATCTCAGAGGGATGAATAGGTCAGCGAATGATAGGTCAGCATTACCTGCGAGTCTTATATGTAGGTTAAATAAAACATGAAGTACTGTTGATTAACGAATTTGATTTCTACCAATCTATGAGGTATAACAGATTTCTGCTATGTACATGTACATGGTAATATAAAATATTTTGTGGTGTTTGCCAAATATATGATTATTTATTTATCCTAAACACTTATACAACGATGTATAAATACACTTGATGCCATATGTTGTTGATTTCGATAAAACAAACTACAAACTTTCAAGGAACCAGTTCCTTTAGTCATTCGAGTGTTGGTCGGAAGCGATATTTCTTCATGTTTCACCACAATGTCAACAAACAATTAAGTCCAATGATGGTAATTGATGATCTGAAAGTTAGACTGATGTTAAAATATTATAATTTTAGTCGACCAGTGGTCTTGATACAAAAGACGATACAACATGTGTGCTTCTTGATCTAACGTTAATGTCAAACAAAACTGCAATAGTCCATTTTGCCAACATCGAATGTAGACAATCATGAAATATATTAGCAAAATTGTATAAAGTTTGGAAACGCTGGTCAATAAACCATTGGATTCACCGATAACTGAAGTCATCAACTGTTTTATTATATGATTTATGAAAGTTTCAATTATTTTGAAAACTATTCAATTATTTTAAGTTTTTTCGGAAGCAACTCTTTACGGCGCTCCTCGTAGTGGCGATCTATTTTTAGCCCCAGGTCATTGGATTGTTATGTTGACCTCGCATGACGTTTCCCGCGGTCAACATAAGGTTTGATCATTGTCGGTGACCACCTTCCTCGACCAATCAAAAGACAGATCACTCGTCCATCATATAATAAGATGTCTTGTTTTGTTTCTACACTCGCTCAACAGGAACGTGCAGATATATTTTCACAACATTCTCATTGGTTAATTTGAATCACAGCGTAAGTACATAGAATTAATCCAGAGAAGCAGTTTGCTGCAATCACTGAAAGGGCATAATTCTTGATAGAGAGTACCAAAAAAGGGCATGATTATAGTTTTGCCAATTTCAAATAACCACAGCCTATTACTGTTTGAACACAAAAAAAAACACGGTTGTAGCGGAGTGAATCCATTATGGTTCACAATGACTTTTGTTTCTGAGAATATTTTCATATATTCATTGTTCCTTCATATAATTTTTATTTTGTTTTTCGTATTCTGTTGGAACCATAAATTCCACAACTTAAATATCAGGATTCATGTGAAAAGTTTACATTTTATAAGTTTGAAAAATACTTATTGTAGCTTGGTAGCGTTTTTGTTGCATGTTGTGTCATTAGAATGTTATATAAAGGTTATACGAAAGATTTCTCATTTATTATACGCCCCTGAGTATAAAGTGATATTTCTCCGATCTATGACATCTCGCAAGTGTGTTAATTTCTTCATTGCGACAGAAAGTCAGAATCTCGATTAAAAGAAAATTAAAGGCATCAGAAAATGTGAAATCATTCGTGTCTCTTACTCGGTCATTATGTGTGATGTTATTTGTGACAATGTAGTGTCATTTGCTAACAGCATAATTATAACCGAGACATAATACTGTTGATACAAACTTTAAATAACAATATTAACACAAATCAATTGACATTCTTCCTTATTCAAGATAAGGTCTTTCTGGTCAGACAGAAGAATTGACACGATTGCACCGATTCACCCGGCCGCTATGTCAATGCATGATCTGCACGTGCTGCACGCTTTTTGCGTTCTACCCGGTAGCGCTTGGCCGTGCTTAGACAAAAATTGAGTAACTTGTATAATATTTAAACATTCCTAAATTACGTGGTTTTCTTGAGCAACCAATGAAATTACCGTTAGCAGTTATAACAAATATGCAATATATTGTTATTCATATACGGATTTATTTCAATATATTTTGAATAACAACATTTATTACCCTTTTTAAGAGAAAATGATTTCCCAAATTTCTATTCGACTTAGAGAATCAATTTTATTTGCTCTTGTAAACAGCATTTAGCCAAATATTTTGGTAGTTCTAATATTTCATATGAACTTCAAACACATGATTTAAATGGTGTTTACTGAAAATAAAGTTTATATTTTCTGACATATTAAGAAAACTAAATGTAAAGGGTGGCAAACTGGCACATCGAAAAATATAGTGTTATTATCAACTGTTTCACTCATAAGTGTTCATGTAAGGGCAAAATTTAAACAGAAAAACTATGGCAAATTATCCGGTACGGGGAATGATTGACAATGTATATGTATGTCACATGTAACGTGTCCATTTCCTCGTTTTGCACGTGCGATCCGACTGGCATGTTAGTAAACTATATCATTCTTCGATGATTGGGATATAAACACAATGTGTTGTAATCAATGACATAAAACATGATTATTTTGAATATGAGTTAAAGTAAGCTACGATAATACAAGTCTTGCAACTATATCATCACTTAAAAACTCCACAGTGATTTGACAACAGAGAAGATACATTATGTGACAGTTTTCAACAGTCAAGTCAAATCAGTCTTAACATGTACATTTTAACTGCAAACAATAAGAACATACAGAGCATCTTAAAAATAATGGGTAAATTTCACTTTTGAATTTGATCTCCCTAATAAGCGTTATCAAATCACCATCTAGCTAAAGCCAATAAGGCCCTTTTTGCTGTTAAGCAACTTCAATACAAGTTAAAGAATATTTCACCATCAGTTTTATTTAAGATTTTTAACACCCAGATAAAACCAATTTTACTTTATTCCTGTGAAATATGGGGCTATTCCAAAAATGTATACGTCAAACGTTTTCATGTTAAATTTTGTAAATACGTTCTTGGTGCTGGGTATAATGTTCCAAATGATGCTGCACTGGATGAATGTGGTCGACAAGGTATTTTTGTAGATTATCATAAAAAATGTATTCAATTTTGGTTAAAGTTATTATTCATGCCCATACATAGATACCCAAAACAGGACTCTCTTCTCTGTAAATCATTAGATGAGTGCAATCGCACAACATGGGCTACGCATGTAAAAGGTATTTTGTTTTCATATGGATTTGGTTTGGTATGGATTACCCAAGATGTTGGTGATAGTACTTTGTTTATCGATACCTTTGTACAACGACTTAAAGATTGTAATACTCAAGATTGGTACTCTAGAATTTGTGAATCAAATAAGTTATCTAGCTATAAAGATATAAATCGTTGTTATCAGTAGCATATTATCTAAATGTAATCCCAGTGACGGAATGTAAAAGACTCTTATGTTTATTACGCATTGGTGAACTTCCCTTGATGATTAATACTGGCAGACGATGTGGCATTGCACGGTGTGATAGGATATGTACATTATTTAATATACTCTCCGTGATAGTTAACAATATGCCCAATTATCCTAATCTGTCTAATCCCGACAATCCTTACACTGAGTAAAGACAGAGTTATCGCTCAAGTGAACTGCACTCAGTACTCACCGCCAGGTGGCCTACTTATATGGTCATTGCTTTTCTGTCGGCCATCGAATCAAGTCGTGATCGATAGCTCTCTCTGTTTTCACAGTAATTGGATTAAATAGTGTTCGTTCGTGTCTTATTAGGTTGTTTATTGTGTGAGGGTGTTGGTCTGCTTCTCTCGAAGTAGTCTATCTCTCTTTGAGCAGCCTTATTGTTTGTTTGTCAGCAGTTGACGACAGTCAGTCAGCTGTTGTTTTGGTCGTGCTCGCTCTGCACGTGCAGTCCGTGCAGCCCGGTGCAGTTGGGGCCGCCTGCGCGTGCCGCCTACCGCTCGCGCTTGTCGCCTGTTGCTCATAGCGCTTGACCTTGTGGCGTGGGTGAGCTGTTACCGCCTGCCGCTTGCGCTTGCCGCTGTTGGGGATAGCGCTTGCCGCCTGTCTCCAGTGGACATAGCGCTTGGCGCCTGCCGCCTGTCGCCTGCCGCCTGCTTGGGGATAGCGCTTGCCGCCTGTCTCCAGTGGACATAGCGCTTGGCGCCTGCCGCCTGCCGCTTGCGCTTGGCGCTGGTCGTCTAGGGGGGCTTACCGCTTGCCTCGCGTCAGGCGTCACCTTGGATAGCGCCGGTCACTCGTGCTTGGCGCGTATCGCTATACCTTCGGAGGGTCGGAGGTATCCCCGCTTCCCTTCTTAGGGGCTTTAGCACTTGCTGCGTATTGCTTCTCCATATTCAGCCTTCTGTGGGGCGTGCGGCTACAAGGCGCGGTTCGATCCCCACACCCTTTGCCGGTTGTGTCGCAACCTCTGCTCGGAGGAGGATAGGTGCCAGGAATGCGCCGACCTCTCCATGTTGGAGCATCGGGAGTATCGGTACTCTATCAAGAAGAGCGAGTCCCAGCACAAACTGAGGACGGCCAGGCGGCCCTCCGCGTCCGCTACCGCTACCGCCACCGCTAGCTCCGGCGCCGCCCCGTCCGGTCTCGGGTCGCCGTCTTCAGACCTGGTGATATCGGAGGACACGGCAGAGTTCGATTTACCGGAGGAGAGGGGGGGTTCGGACCCAAACTTGGCCGCCAAGGGCACCCACGTCTCTCCCCAGGGCAGTGGGGGCGAGGTATCTCCCCCCAGGAGATCTTCTCCTGACGCCGGGTCCTCCTCAGACCGGCGTCTCACGCCTAAGAGGAAGAGGAAACGGTCAAAGTCAAAGAAGAGGAGGAGGCCTTCTCCTCCCCCTCTGGACCCCAGGAAATTGACAGAGGATATTTTATCCTCAGTCAAGACCATGGTTTCGTCCATGTTGGACGCACGCAAAACTGGCCAGACTAGGGTTGACGGTAGGGACACCTCGCCTCCTACCTCCCCGCCGTCCTCGCCGAGGAGGAGGAGAGTGGTGGTCGTGTCACCGCCTGTTACTCCTTCTGATCGGGGTAATTCGCCCCTCCAGGTGACTTTCCAAGAGGGGGGGGGATCAACTTCAGAGAGGTCCACTCCCGAGACGAGCTATGTTGAGCCGCCGGCAGTTGATGCCCCAGATCTCAAGGAGAGATTGGCTGCCATCGCCGACTGGTGTCAGGTGGTGCTGGTTGAGGTCGAGGACGAGCCCTCCTCCACCAAGCTGGCCAGGATGGAGACATTCTGCGCCGAGGAGGAGGCGCCTTCCCAACGTCTCGTGGCTCTTCCGCCACACAGACTTCTACAGGCGGCGGGCAGGGATTATGACGCCAACGTCGCCGCGTCGGCGCCAGGCCGTCTCCTGCCCCCCCTGGTTTTGACTGAGAAGCAGCGTGCGTCGCTTCCAGTGAACCAGACTTCTCTCCCCCTCTCTCCCCCCGTTCTGGATGACGATATCCGACGGGTGGCCGCCCCCTCCGTCCCTCACCAAGTATCGGATGGCCACTTGAGCCATCTGGACAAGGAGGCGAGGAGTATTCTGGGGTTAGCTAACCACGTCGCGCATGCCTGCCAGGGTATGGCGTCTTTTGCGAAGGAGGCGGGGATGGAGGCGGGAGCGAAGGCTCTTTACCGTGGTTTCGGCTCTGTGGCGGGGAACATCGCTCAGATGATGTTGTGCGCCTCCCGCATCTCGGCGGGGGTCACAAATCTCAGGAGGGATGGGTTCCTTGCTCGGACAAACCTTCCGGCGGAGCTGCGGAATCGGTTGCGAGCTGCTTCCGGTACGTCTTCCACCCTCTTCGAAGGGCAGATTGCTGAGGCTCTCCGGCAGCGGCAAGAGTGTCAGCAGCAGGAGTTGACCAACAGGCTGGCCGCTGGCGGGGGCAGGTCTTCATCTCAGGCGAGCACGCCCAAGAAGAGGAAGGGAGGCGCTAACACTCCCGCTGGGAACTCCAAGACAGGTGCAGTTTCCTTTCAGATGGGGGGTCGGCAGGATAGAAGTCGTGACTTCAATGCCGGCCCCTCTCCCAAGCACACCCCCAAGAAGGGTAACCAACGTGGCAGGGGTCGCGCCTACGGAGGCACCCCGAGGAAGCAATGACATGTTGATGCCTCCCGAGTTGCCTCCTCAGATTGTACCTCCGTGGGACGGGCCAGTGGGAGGCCGCCTCTCTCGATTTGCGGCCAACTGGGCTCAGTTGGGGCTCAATCCTTTTGTCTGCAAGGTTTTGGAGCGGGGGTTTCGTATTCCCGTAGCACACCGCCCCCCGCTAACCTGTTCTCCAATGGAGCGGCCGCTAGAGCAGGATCGACTCGCGCTGACATTGGAACAGGTGGAGATCCTCATCTCCAAGCAGGCGGTGGAGGAACTCCCGCCCCAAAACCTCACCCCAGGATATTACTCTCCGGTCTTCGTGCGACCGAAGCGAGACTCGAAAAAGTGGCGGCTGATCCACGACATGAAGGAGTTCAACCTCTCCTTCCTAGAGCGGCCGCCATATTTTCGTCTCTTGACCGTTCAGTCAGTGATGCGATTGCTGGAGCCCTTGGACTCGATGATATCCCTGGATCTGCAGGACGCGTATCTGCACATTCCCATTTACCATGGGGATCGCAGATACCTCCGTTTCGTCCTGGCGGGTCGCCACTTTCAGTGGAACGTCCTACCGTTCGGGATATCGTCGGCTCCGTGGCTCTTCACTCGTGTGACGCAACCCATCGTTCAATACCTACATCGAGTGGACGTGCAGTTCGCGATGTATCTGGACGACGGGTTCACTCACAACAGATCCCCTTCTGTTCTGGAAGCGCAACGAGACTTTGTGATAGCGCTGTTCAGGCGTCTGGGCTGGCTAGTCAACTTGGACAAGTCAGACCTGGAGCCGACGACGTCGCTGGTCTTCTTGGGAGCTCGCCTGGACACCGTGACCTACAAAGCCTTCGTCACAACAGAACGGATGGGGCGCTACAAAGATCTCCTGGAATTGGCACTCCGGGAGCCGCTGTCACTCCGCAAGTGGCAGAGGCTTTTGGGGTTTTTGAGCGCAACCCAACACTTCACCCGAAGGGGTCGGTTGCAGCTCAGGCCCCTGCAGATTTTCGTCAACGCGCACGTCAGGGAGAAGACTTGCAGTCATGTCTTCGCGATACCGGTCGAGTTGAGACACCATCTCTCCTGGTGGCAGCAGGAGTCCAATGTGCTGGTGGGAGTGCCCCTCAGGCAGCCAGCACCGACGTCTCAGCTGTACGTGGACGCCTCCACCCAGGGGTGGGGAGCCCATCTAGATGCAGACCAAACGGCGGGGGTGTGGTCGCCAGCGCAAGCAAGGCGCCACATCAACGTCCTCGAACTGGAGGCCATAAGGCTAGCGATCAGCCATTGGTCAGGCCGCCTGCGGGGGCAGATCCTGTGTGTTCACACAGACAACTCGGCGGCGGCCTGGGCGATAAACAAGCAAGGGTCAACCAAAGCAGACTCTCTACTTCAGCTGGTGGTGGAGCTGGTTCACCTAGTGGACAGTCTCGGACTCTCTCTCCGCGCGGTGCACATCCCGGGAGCCAAGAACGTCCTAGCGGACGCCTTGTCTCGCCCGGACAAACCTCCCTCCACGGAGTGGATGTTGCACCCGAGAGTGTTCGAGAGTCTGTGTTTGAGGTTCGGCAAACCTCACATAGACCTCTT
This sequence comes from Steromphala cineraria, assembly GCA_916613615.1. Taxonomy (NCBI): domain Eukaryota; kingdom Metazoa; phylum Mollusca; class Gastropoda; order Trochida; family Trochidae; genus Steromphala; species Steromphala cineraria. The sequence continues at coordinate 43,945,590 of OU744723.1, forward strand.
TGCGACTCGGCTCAACCACCAGTTGCTGACATACGTGTCCCCCGTACCGGATCCGACTGCGTGGGCTCTCGATGCGCTCGCGTTAGAATGGGAGGGGATGGTCACTTACGCCTATCCCACACCCGCCATTCTGAGTCAGGTGGTGGCGAAGGTACAGGAGACACAAGTAATTCAACTGCTACTCGTTGTGGCCAGCCAGAGCCTGGTACGTTCCCCTGCGGAGGATGTGCCGTCAAGACCCCTTTCCCCTCCCCCTGAGGTGGGACCTATTGATGAGCAAACCAAGCGGGCGGGTTCACGAGAACCCCCAGGCTCTCCAGCTCACTGGATCTGCAGGACGCGTATCTGCACATTCCCATTTACCATGGGGATCGCAGATACCTCCGTTTCGTCCTGGCGGGTCGCCACTTTCAGTGGAACGTCCTACCGTTCGGGATATCGTCGGCTCCGTGGCTCTTCACTCGTGTGACGCAACCCATCGTTCAATACCTACATCGAGTGGACGTGCAGTTCGCAATGTATCTGGACGACGGGTTCACTCACAACAGATCCCCTTCTGTTCTGGAAGCGCAACGAGACTTTGTGATAGCGCTGTTCAGGCGTCTGGGCTGGCTAGTCAACTTGGACAAGTCAGACCTGGAGCCGACGACGTCGCTGGTCTTCTTGGGAGCTCGCCTGGACACCGTGACCTACAAAGCCTTCGTCACAACAGAACGGATGGGGCGCTACAAAGATCTCCTGGAATTGGCACTCCGGGAGCCGCTGTCACTCCGCAAGTGGCAGAGGCTTTTGGGGTTTTTGAGCGCAACCCAACACTTCACCCAAAGGGGTCGGTTGCAGCTCAGGCCCCTGCAGATTTTCGTCAACGCGCACGTCAGGGAGAAGACTTGCAGTCATGTCTTCGCGATACCGGTCGAGTTGAGACACCATCTCTCCTGGTGGCAGCAGGAGTCCAATGTGCTGGTGGGAGTGCCCCTCAGGCAGCCAGCACCGACGTCTCAGCTGTACGTGGACGCCTCCACCCAGGGGTGGGGAGCCCATCTAGATGCAGACCAAACGGCGGGGGTGTGGTCGCCAGCGCAAGCAAGGCGCCACATCAACGTCCTCGAACTGGAGGCCATAAGGCTAGCGATCAGCCATTGGTCAGGCCGCCTGCGGGGGCAGATCCTGTGTGTTCACACAGACAACTCGGCGGCGGCCTGGGCGATAAACAAGCAAGGGTCAACCAAAGCAGACTCTCTACTTCAGCTGGTGGTGGAGCTGGTTCACCTAGTGGACAGTCTCGGACTCTCTCTCCGCGCGGTGCACATCCCGGGAGCCAAGAACGTCCTGGCGGACGCCTTGTCTCGCCCGGACAAACCTCCCTCCACGGAGTGGATGTTGCACCCGAGAGTGTTCGAGAGTCTGTGTTTGAGGTTCGGCAAACCTCACATAGACCTCTTTGCGACTCGGCTCAACCACCAGTTGCTGACATACGTGTCCCCCGTACCGGATCCGACTGCGTGGGCTCTCGATGCGCTCGCGTTAGAATGGGAGGGGATGGTCACTTACGCCTATCCCACACCCGCCATTCTGAGTCACGTGGTGGCGAAGGTACAGGAGACACAAGTAATTCAACTGCTACTCGTTGTGGCCAGCCAGAGCCTGGTACGTTCCCCTGCGGAGGATGTGCCGTCAAGACCCCTTTCCCCTCCCCCTGAGGTGGGACCTATTGATGAGCAAACCAAGCGGGCGGGTTCACGAGAACCCCCAGGCTCTCCAGCTTCACGCCTGGTTTGTCTCCAAAGGGGCCTGACAGGGGCGGGTTTCTCTAAATCCGCCGGCGAGGTCCAACCCACACGAGATTAGAGCCATCTCAGCTACGAGGGCTCTACACAGCAACATGGCAGTGGCGGACATCATGGCCGGCTGTTTCTGGAAGTCCGGCCTGGTGTTCGCCAACCACTACCTTCGAGACGTATCAAACGAGGATATTGAGGGAGTTCATCGGCTGGGCGCACAGGTGTACACCCAGCATCGAGTCCCTTCGGTCGCGTACCGGAGAAATCAACTTCCCCCTCGTTAGTTCGCCTGCCCTGGGGCCAGTTTGTGAATAAATCTGAGTCTCGATGATCTTAGTGGAGTGTTTGTTGTTTTTTAGTTAGTTGGTGACCATGCGGGTTCGCGTCCCTTCGCTTAGAGCGGTTGGGTCAAGGTTAACCCCTATGGGTTACAGGGGAACCCCTTCAGGGGGGTCTCTCTGATTACATTGATTGGTTCACAAATTTACTTCTTTGTTCCTTGTTAAGACAGAGCTATCCCTCCTAGTGGCCTCTCGCTCCCCTCCACCTCTGTGGTATTCGGGCATATTGTTAACTATCACGGAGAGCATATTAAATAATAGTATGTTTTTGTTTAAACATCATTATTTATACTCACCGTTGATAGTTAACAATCGTAAATTCCCTCCCGGCCTCCCCTCGGTCGCGTTCGGCTTCGTGTCGGTCCGTCAGAAGAAGCAATGACCATATAAGTAGGCCACCTGGCGGTGAGTAATGAGTGCAGTTCACTTGAGCGATAACTCTGTCTTTACTCAGTGTAAGGATTGTCAGGATTAGACAGATTAGGATAATTGGGCATATTGTTAACTATCAATGGTGAGTATAAATAATGATGTTTAAACAAAAACATACTATTTTGTGTGTTAGGCTGTATAGAAGATGAGTATCACTTCCTTCTGAAATGACCATTATATTATCATCTTAGATTAAAATATATCCCACAGTATTATTGTATTTCAACGAATATGAATAATTTTGTCACACTTTTAACATGTACGAAGGAAAATATTTTGTTAAATATTATTAAGTTCATTAAGGAAGCATTATAAGAAATGATAGAGGTGATAGACATCTGTCACACTAAGGTCGTAATCTCTACATTGGCCTATGGCCTTAACACCGAATAAAAGAATTGAATCTAGCTAATTGCAAACCTAACCAAATCTGTATTTATGTAATCCCTTTGTGTAAAACATTGCAACACACAGTTTGTCTCCATCAACACACAGACCAGTCGGATCTCGAACACCATTCTCTTCTGTAAGAATGTCTCTTATAAAATATCCTGTATTACTCAGATGAATCACTTTGTGTTTGTCACTATCGGCTACTAGAATGTCTCCTGTACTGGTGGTTGTAATTCCCCATGGATCTTTCAGAGCTCTGTATCCAGTAGGTGTGTATGTGAATACAATATCTCCAGACTGTGTCAGACAGATGACAGACTTCAAACCAAAATCTGACACGAGGATAGTTCCTTGTCTGGTCACATGGATGTATTGAGGATACCTGAAGCTCTTTCCTATTGTAGGAAGTGTTGTGAAGGTCTTCAAGATGTTTCCCTGCATATCAATCAGATCCACAGAAGGTGGAGACTTGGAACCAGCCACCAGTGTTGATTGATCCAGAGTAGACAGACCCCTGTACATCTTACTTGTCTGTATTGTAGCCAGGAGTGTAGGGTCAGGAGTCACAGCAACTGTGATGATACACAGTGAGTTGTCGAGAGACACAGCTACCTTACCTTCACTGATAACTGTCATACATGAGGGCCTACCAGACACCTTGAGTACACTTGAACATTGCTGTCCTGTTTTAGTGTAACATGATTTCAAAAAGCATCTTTTGTAATCAGCAAAAAGAGTGACCTTAGTATCGTCAGTGATCATAACCAAACTATCTGTTACCTCGCAACTGTCTCCCACATTTTCTGTATCTTCAATAACTTCATCCAGTACAGGTGTATCAGTCAAGTCTATTCTGTCAGTATGTTGAATCTTCACATCCATCTTTCCTATTTCTTTCTTAAAATTGTCAAGATTATGTACAAGGTTCAGGCTAGGTACATCTGCTTTATCCTTCCTCTGTGTCCCTGTGACATCAGCTCCAGCTTCTGATCCAGACGACAGATACATCTCAAACAGCTGCGCCTCATCCTCCAACTCCAGGGCCTGCTGGATGGACTGAGACTGCTGCTGGTACAGCTGTAGATCCATTTGTTTTGTCTTTATCATCGACCTCAACATCTGTTGGTCTTGTTCGGTTTGATCCTTTACCTGTCTAATCAGTTGATCTTCCTTCTGTTTCAGAGCATCGATAGCTTCTTTTATGGAATTTCGTATTTCTGATTCCAGCATGGACCTATCAGCCAAAAGGTTTTTTTCTTGTACATCCAGTTTGTGAACCTCGCCCTTTGTCAAATCAATTTTATCTGCCAAATTCTGCTGATGACGATGAAGTTTTGATTTGACCTCTGAGAGCTGTTCCTTGATTGTGATGACCCCTTTACATGATCTGTGAGCAATACTACAACAGACAGTACACAAGGCTTTGTCATGGTCTGTACAGAAGAGTTTCATCTTCTCGTCATGTTCCTTGCAGATAAGTTGCTTCTGTCGAGGCTTTTTTTCTGAGACTGGTACAACTTGGTGTTTTTTTAAGTTTGGCATTTTACCTGAGCATTGGTCATGTCCTGGAAAGTACCATCATAAATCATGTATAACAGTGCATGATTATAATATTTCCATACATTATTTTTACTTTAACAGCTTTTAAATGGTCAACTTCGTACTCAGTTTGATGCAGTTACAAATAGGATTTATATTGCATTTGTGTATTTCATTAAAATGATAACTCATGCATAGAGCAATTAACATGTATGTCGTGTGTGTATTATGTAATTGAATATTGATCATATCATTGATATGAATGTTGGAGTGTTGACAATCTATATTTGTTTGAAAGTTACCTTGTACAACTGAGTCCATGAGTCCAGTTAGAAGCAGTCCTGGTTTCAGCTGCCCAGCCCAATCTTCAACAGGTCTGTAAGGGTGAGGCACTGGGGTCTCTTGTCTGCACGTGGGACAGGGGATGGTCTTGTTTTTCACTGCTTCTTCTTTTGTCTGTAGATATTTGCCCAGGCAGTTCTTGCAGAATGTATGCTGACAGGCTAGTGTTACAGGCTGCACAAACACCTCCATACACACACTGCAAGTCAGGAAGTCGTCCTGTAGCTTGCCTGCTGTCGCCATCTTGGACCTGTATACATAGAGTTGTTAACTGTCTGAATACCGGCGATATAAATACACTTTTGAGTTCATAAAGAGTGAGATATTCTGTAAAATAATCTTCTATCTGTCAATAAAGGCAAAAACCTTGAACATTATGTGGGCGTAGTTCTCTGGTAATCTGATTGGTCTAGAACTTGTCACGTCACAGTCCTCAGAAAAAAAACCTGCTGACCCCGAGTCCGACAAATAAGTGATTTTGACTTAAGTTACTAAAAATAGAGCCGATGACGCCAAACAGTTACATTTGTTTCATGACGTCATTACATTGATATCATGACGTCATTGACCCATCCTTGCCAACAATCCAGCCAAAATCCCGACACAGCTGAAGTTTTCTATTCCTTTTTCGTATTTTAACTGAAACATAATAAATCAATTATGAACTGGTGAATTCGGTCAATACATGTATCTGTTTTTGTAGACCCGAAGAAAACAGTATCGACCTCAGACTTTGTCCTCGGTCAATATTGTTTCTTCGGGTCTATTAAAACCTCATTATCAGTCTATAACTGTATAATATTCTACCAGTTGGCTATAATGATGATAACCACTCGAGTGAAATCATGAAACAGTTGCCTGATGTAACGAATGTTGTTCGTCCAACGATTGGATCTTTGTGCAAAAATTACCCTTTATAAGAACGACATACTAATTTGTCTTAATAGACATAATGATTATCTCCTTTCATTTCGAGGAAAAATTTAATACTTTCACTTGGTTCTGTTCCACTCATTAAAATATAATTGTCTACCTCATTTAAAGAGATACACAAGATATTAATCAATAAATTTTTAAATATTTAGTCAGACTTTCACAATTGTATTGTCCACTCAGTGTGTCAATTTACATGCATGTAAATCATTAATTATGTTCTAAAGAAACGTTCTGTTAATAAGTTTAAGAAAATATGTATTGAACACACACAAAAACAAATGATGATAAATAAGAGGGGAGAGTTGGAGACTTACAATTGCAAAAAGTTGAGAAAAAAAAAATTCTTTAAGGAGAGATTTCCAATATTTCATATAAACACAAAATTTCATTAAAAGGAAATGTGTAATTCATTGTTTCAATTTGTTTCTATGATGCACAAATTGAATGTTACCCTCAAAGAAGCAAAGTGAGCCAGGGGGAGCGTTAGAATATTTCCTCATGGTCAACACATTATAGGTTTAGAGTTATCAACTAATTCTATAAGCAAATTTAATCAAATAGAATTGTAATTTTCATTCTATTATTTTCCTGCATTTTTAAAAATTGATATTAAAAATGAAGTAAAAAAATATATTATAGGGGTTTTGTTTCATTTAAAAACACATATGTTTTCTTTGATTTTTTAATATAGTTTGATATTCACCATATATATTGTTTTATCTCTAAACAATTAAAAAGAGAGGCGTATGGGCAAGTCCGACAGAGATTAGATGTTTGTAAAAAGTTAAATTTGTCTTTAAAACCAATAAATGTCTTTGTTTCTTTCATATATTTATTGGTTTCTGATAATAAATGAGTTGAATTGTCAAAACTCCCATAGTACTTAGAAATTTGTATATAGTGATCATTTAAGTTTTTGGATAAGAACTTCAAAAATATAGGTCCATGACATATAAAATCATGTTGTTTTTTTTCATAAGTTTGTCTATGAGCTGCATGGCACTTTAAACAAACTTTTTTTGTTTGGAAATGGCTTATTATCGGCGTTTGACATATCATATTTGTGTGTCTTTTCAAATGGGGCATGGTAGGTTAAAAAGCATTTGTCATGCAATACTTTATCTTATGAGAATTAGAGACATACTACAAATTGCATTTTAACCATGTTATGTTATATGTTAGGGGCGCGCTGTGTCCTGGTCTCCCCTAATAAACAAAACATGTTTTCTGTAAACAGGATAGCAGTTAATTGCTGCTATTCACATGGTCCCACAAGCAGTATCTTAAACATGCTCCACTTTATAAATGATTCTTTCCTATATAATTGGAACTTTGTGTCTAAATTTCATAAATAGATATAACAATTTCAAATACAGAACACAAATGCTTGTCAACCCTTTTGAATAATTCCAACTGTGCTTTACTGTGCATGAATTATTCAAGTTATTTTTCATTTTATTTTATGCCAATATTAGGAATGCAAATATTTTATAAATACAATTTAATTTATATATTCCTAAAGAGCCTTTGAAATGAAAATCCATCTTTTGTTTGAACCGAACATTTACAATACCATGGACATACAATATTGTGCGATGAAACACTCAGCTTAAGTCTATGTGGCAGTATATAGGTAAACAATATCTTCCCTGGTGGTAGAGATAGCAAAAGAGTGTTAGAGTAGGCAGACGTTTAGACCCTCAAATACCTCCTTCACAACCTATCACTTAATGCCACACAAAAGACTATCAGCTTTCTTACATTATACCCATACAGCATATTTATATGACTGGTGAATTGACAATGAATATAAGCCCACATAGAAGACGTAGGTACAGACCCTCACCTTCCTATACTGTGACCAAACACTCAATCAATGATCTTACATGAATAAACATATCTACTTCAACCCGCCGCGTAGCTTTGTGATCGTATTCAATATATATGTTTTGCTAAATAACTTGAGTCATAGTTTGAGGCTGTCTGTAAATAGAGCGTGTACAGTGAACACTCGTGTAGACCCTCAACAGATTGTAGTGTATACCTAGCCAGTTGGGTAACTCACGTTATTTTTTTAACTCGTTTTTCAGATATATAAGTGACATTGCGGGTAGAGTGAGAGTCAAGATAAGTCCATATCGAAACTGTTTCATTAAATACAGTTAGTGAATTATGGGGCTTTCATGACAGTTCCCATACCGAAAGTAGATATTTTACTGACCACTGTTACATTCGCTTATTCTGAAATAGAACCCGGTCAGTCCCTGCTATGATACGATCAGATAACTATGGAGCCTAATGTGAAACAAGAAACGAAAATAATAAGGCTCAAAATAACTCACCTTTATGCAGTGATTACGGTCAGGACATGTTGACAGCAAAACCGGATCCTCCCACTGTATGGACGACTCGCCTTGCTGTCTGCCGAGTTGGCGACTGGTCACGTGACTGTAGATAGGAGGCTCTGTATGAGTGTGCTATGCGGAAGTGTTGAAAACGAACTACATTTCTTGTGTGAATTTGATTTTTATAATGATTTATCATATTAATTATTCAACTTAGTTCCTGATAGGGAAAGGATAGACCCATGAATGATGTTAATTACTTATTAGTAATATACTGAGCATTCACAACCCAGAGTCTATCAAAGTACTAGCAAATAGAATAACTACATTGTTTTATTGACATACTCTATTTACAAATGAGTAATCTTCAGCTTTTATATAATTACTTTTTTAAGTTTTATTCTTTTTTTATTAAGTTTTAATTATAAAATCTAGCATATTTTATTCACATTTAACGCTTCATACATTTTTATTAATATATTCATGTATTGCTTCATTTTATTTCATTCTTTTTTACTTTTATTTTGTATTTATTTATTCATTTATATTTGGTAAAATAATTATTTTATAATTCAACGCGCCTTCATTAACAATGTTCTTTTATTATTTATGATTATATTAAATGCTATATAGCCAATTTACGGTTGAATGTCGGTTTTTACTCATGTATATTTGTTACGTAGATATATTTTTGTAACTGACCTGTGATACTTTAATAAAATATTTCTGTCTGTCTGTCTGTCTGTCTGTCTAATGGACCACCTATTACGATTCAGCGTACTTCAATAACATTAACTAATGTCCTGATTTGTTGTGTATCTGTTAAAGCATCTTAGTGAATTGTGAAGTGAATTATGTTGTTGATAATTTGTATTATTGATTTATGATTTGATATTTATATTCTGAATTTGATATTTAAAGGAACGATTTCATTGGCTACCTTTCATACATTCAAGCCTCTAAAAATAGAATTATCTTCAATTTCTTTCGCCTACTTTCAAAGTTTTATTGAAATTTGATTTTATTAGAGTTGCATGTCCGTGACAACCATTCATAAAAGACTTTGTTCATTATCGGTATCAGGACTGTTTTCGTCAGAACAGTCCTGATATCGAATGCAAGGACTTTTATGAAATTGTCTTTTAAACTACAGAAAATATATTATATAGCAAAGTACACGTATGTTCACGCAATTTACAACGTGCACATGCTCAGAACATTCATTTCGTGTCCCGTTCTTATACCCGAATTGTGCAGGGTTCGAACGATTAGGTGGCTCATCCGTAGTACTACAAACTTCATTCATACATTTTCAAAGGGGCCCAAGAAGGGTTGTGAAAATAAACATGTTCTAACATCTTTAATTCTGGGCTTCGATTTCACTCGGTCTAAGTGATCTGTAAGGCAGTTATTAGTATATTTATCTATTTGTATCGGGGAAATGCACGGACAGTCTGTCCGTTAGGTCGTATTCAGGCTAACGCCCTCGGACAGGCCTCACGGACAGACTGTCCTTGTATTCCCTATATAAATTGATAACTTTAGCACTCACGGAAATAGAAATAAAATGCTTTTTGTCGATTATTTATTTATATTTTATATTGATAACTTGATATTTGTATTCTAAATATTCATTCACAATCGTTTTTTCAAACTTTGTTTCCGACAGGTTTTGTAAAATCCCCCAAGATATATGAATTTACAGGAGAGAAAAATGTGTCATTTTCACGCATCAAAATTGTTCAAAGGCGAAATGTATGTTTCTGATGCAAGCTATAGTATTCAAATGATTTGTAATCTCAGAACCGTCCGCTAAAATACATCGTTCAATGTACAATAATTTGACATCGTATGTCCTCTACTATTCATATCTTGTATGATTTAAAAAAAAAATAATTGCATTTCAATTCCCTAAGTTTATAGACATAAACAAACTACTATTCTTACCAGTTCATTAATAACTTCTGTTGTCAATAGCAGAGTTGTTGTGGCAACGCACATGCAAATTCAGGTAAGAGCCTTGCAGGTTTATTGTCACACGCATTGCTGAGAGTGGCCTAAGTTATAGCAGGTTTCCAAATGTATTGAACATGTGCAAATTTTGGGCAGTTGTATCTGAACAAAGGCAATTAGAAATATAGTCGCAAGGCGACAATAACAGGATCCAGCCGTAAATATGAGCTCCTGTGACCATTTGAAGCCTTTTGATGCATTGTTTTAGGTCGAAAATACGATTTCTAGCGATTTTAGCAGTATTCTTAGTGTACAGACTTTTTGTCTTAGAGGTAGAAAGTAACTAACACGTTATCGAAATGACCACATTTCACTTGATACTCAACGTTTAAGCCTGTATTTGTGTATGTACTTTGATAAACATTAATTTCAAATTCGAATCCAAAATCATAATGCATAAAAAAGATATTTTATGCCATTTAGCTGTAATGTGACCAAAATAGGTTCTACCTAAGCAAAAGAATAACAAGTTCAATCTGCAAAAGTTTGTTGGCTGAACGGGATTTGAACCCTAAGAGTTAGCACTCTGGATTCAGAGGCAAAGGCTTTACCAACAGACCATGGGAGATCGCTGAGATTTAAATGGAATTTTAGCACTAAGACTTTGGGTTCATGAAAGCAAAACAAGAAATCTCGCATCCAAGAAGGAGTTCATTGACGTAGTTGTGTTTGGATGTTGCTTTTGAGCGTTTTGAGCTTTCTGATGTGTTGTTTGAGGTCAGAGCGTGCTTTTGACCATTTCGAGCTCTTTGGTGTTGTTTTAGGTGAAAATACAATGTCCAGCGAGGCTAGCGCTATTTTTAGTAACAGAAGGTAGTGGCTACGTCTTCCCGTGTCCTGTGGCGAAATGCATGAATTTAGTGACCAAAATCGAGTGTACATGACTTGACTGCGTGTTTGCATCAAATGTCTACAAGCACAAAGTGTAGAACATGTGGCCGGGAGGAAATGCATATTTTAAAGTTCAGGAGGACGACAGGCATTTTGGAAAAAAAAGTTAATCGAGGACGTCACACCCTTGCGAGTGGAATCTGCCGAGCACGTAGGCAGGAATCAGGACGCCCTGTACCCAAGAGCCCAAGAGGTGATAGAGGCCGTCATTAAGCCCGTTTCAACAAGAAAAGCCTTTAAAAAATGGCATGGTTGATGCCACAGATGAAGGTTGTGATTAGTCGACCAATTAGGGATTTAAGTGAACAGTAACAACACTGGGTACCAGCACTAGTAGGCCTATTAGCACGAGTATTGCACATGGTCAATCAATTAAAATTAATTTCACAAAATTAATTTCTATCAACATGCGTTTATGAAAGTTATGATCTTATTTTACATTTATCGAGTGTTGTTATATTTTATATCAAAAGACACGAGGGTGATGTTCTATTTATCATTCAAAGTCACTCTTTTTCACATCTCAGAGAAAACATTTACATATCTGAACACAACAATACTAGATTTTCAAGACAGTGGGACAGCGTTGACAATGAGAAGATATTTTGCAAAATGTGCTGCCAAAACGATATCTCCTAGGCGCTATCACTTGATCTCTCAGAAGCCATGATGGTTAATTTTATATTAACAGGAGTATTACAGATACTAAAACACAAAATACTCTCCTATCATCTGACGAGATTCGATCCCGCATCCTTATGATCCGAAGTCGAAAGCGTTATCCACTGAGTAAGCTGCCTAAAAGCTAAAGTTTGGAACCAACGATATTATATCATATTCTAAATATAGCACGCGTCATTTTCAGTAGCTCTTGTGATAAATACATGTTTTCAACGTAACAATTTAGTGACAATAAGGGATGGTACCTTTGCTTGTACCTTCGCACCCACCCGTGCCATTGCCGGTCTTGAAACGAAATCTTGACCATAAAGGCTAATATAGTTTAATAGGCCCACTTTGTAGTAGTGACATATTTTCAATATGAGCATGAGCATATGCGCACATATCACTTTCTTCCTATCAACGATGGTTGTAGCGTAAGTTCCCATATTTTTCGTCAGAAAACCATTGGTCATTACGTCACTATAGTCAGACGTCGTGACGGAAGCGACCGGTTTTCTTTATAATTCTTTAAGAAAAAACGGGATAAAATAAATTATTACCCTCGGAAGTGTGTCATTTGACTTTTACGAAACTCTTGCAAATTCGTGTATAAACCCTCGCTCTCGCTCGGCCAGTACCAAACTTCACATCGTTTCGTAAAAGTCATATCACACACTTACTCGGGTAATAACCTCAATGGTATTATGAAGATATGTGACTCAAATCTGTTGTAGTTTGAAGAAAAACAGATCCCATTTGTTGTACTGAAAGAATAAGAAACCCACATATTTTTATGTTGTACTGTGAAGATATATGACTAACAACATTTATATTGTGCAGATGTTCTATACTCACTCTCTTGAAAGTTGAAATGTGAAGATGTACCAATGATTTAAAGTTCCTAATGAACGACTGCGGAGCTGACACATTGGACGCAAATACTCGCCTAAATCGTTCAGTTATTGCACTTACCATTCGTACGTAGGTGCGTTGCTGATCTTAATAGTGCTCAGTAGGGTTCATCTCAGGTGACTAGAACCAACTGATTTCAATGAGACTGGTATTAATCTTCCACAATAATGCGACAACATTCATGGAAACTAAGATATTTATTTCTTATCTTGGCTTCACATTTGTATTGCAGAACAACAGGAACGTTCGGCCTTCTTGGTAGACTTATGTCGGCTTGCAAATGATGAACATGTGAGTATGATCGTAGAAATAGGACCACATTCTTCTCATGGTGTTTGCTCTGTAAGGCAGAGCTGCGCACGACCTTGAACTTGGGTTGAATTTGTGGTCAAGGTCGTTGACGCCGGGGACATACCAGCCGCTCCATTTTCCGTTAAACCACTGGATCTTGTAAGCAGCTATCCGACCTTCCTCGGCGATCTGGTCCGCGAAACTGTTGAGTCCAGCTGGCCAGATACAGTTTCGGGTCGCACCTCTGCTGATTTCTCTACATTTTGCCTGGAAACAGAGAATACTAAACATGGTTCCGTTTATTGCCATTTCCATAAAACGACTGGGGTTTACATCGAGCGGAAGCGAATTGATTACCAAACCATTCACGCCTGATACTTACGTCCAGTACCCGGACACATTAATTACTAAACGATGCCTGTGGAACGAGTAATTGTTTTGGTATTTAACGAGCTAAAGCGAATCTGATACATTATCATTCACAACTGGTTATAGATGCCTGAAAACAGAAATAACTTAACTATGTCGTTTTTAATACAATGTCTGTGATCAGTTTGATATTAAAAAATTCGATATATAGTCATTCAAAACTTGTAACTTCATACAAAACTCATGTCAAAAGGATTCCTGTTGAATGTCATTTCTATGAATAAAGTCAAATCATTATAAATGTATAAGCTGACGCAAGAGACTAGCACACTGTGCTAGAAAGCCTGTGTTTCGATTAGAACATTTGTAGAGTTCCTGTTTTGTCACTGTGATCATTCTCCCCCAACAAGGGCAGCTCAGTCATGGTTCATGTGCTTCAATCTAGCCTCTGTTCTGATTAGCCAAAGGTGTTCATGGAACGTGTGTTTACATAAAAGGGGCAGTAGCACGTTTTTAGGGGTAATATTAGGTGATGTCAGGAAAATGAAAATTAATGGTTCCAATTGAAAGACAATGCATTTAAACTAAATGGAGCAGTAATAATTCAAATACATAATGTGAAGTTTAGCCATGAGATTCCCTTTTCTTACACAAAATGAATTAAATGTGTTCACACAAAATGGCCGCCCATGGATTTTAGGTGAATCTTCCTACTTTGTCCTCTGACTGTGGATAATTGGTTTGTGTTATGAGATTTTTGACACTATCAAACTAATACATTTAGCATTAACGTACAATTGTCAGTGAAAAAAATAAAATATAAAATTACCAAAAAACGTGCTACTGCCCCTTTAAAAGTAAACATTGTTTTGGAGAAAAATTTAAACTTCGTGACTCCTTATATTCCTTATACTGATAACATCTCTGATATTGATATTCTATTTTTAACGGCCCGTACAACCTTTCAGTATCACCGTGGTTATATAAGCAAAACATGATTTATATCGCAAGTAACAAAAAGAATATTGTCAAGGGTGTTGTTAAAAATTGTTTGTATGTTATAATGATGCTTTGACTTCGTTTCATGCTTAATGGAAAACCTTTATCAATGTGTGAAACTTACAATCAGTTTAAGTTTTGTAGCGGTTCTTTTGGAAGCTATTTTATACGTGTAGCTATGTAATGAGCCACTCCGTGAGTTGTGTAGGGTCATAGAATAACGGACTCGCAATAATGATCGAAAACCGGACAATGACGCTTGTCAATCAGTCAAACGTTATTTTGGAAACGTGTATAAACAGTCAGAATGAAAGTCAATCTAAATAAATTTAGATCAACAGGTTTTATATTTTGGTCAGACTGTTGATCTAAGATTGGCCCGTAAGGCGGGTCATCCCGCTGACCTCTGAAATCAGCCGCTCGGCCAATCAGAAAAGTTGCCCTAGCTCGCTGGAAGTTAAAAAACTCAGCAGCACATCTTTTGAAAAGGATGATGTTCGGAGCTTTGTCATTCGGAGCAGAGCAGAGCGACCATCTCGATGAATAATCCGATTGCTTGGATGTATTAATAGATTATATTTTTTCATCTTAAAATGATTTAGCGTATTTGCTAGTTGTCAATGACAAATGATGATTGCACGTCGCACAGATACTAACGTGGCGAATAATAATCACAAAGTAAGAGCTTGATAAATGCCAATATTTACGAAAATCCTCTTGCAAGGGGAGGTAACTCCTTTTTTATCAAACTCGTTTGTACTAATTTCTTTCATTTCCATCCAAATAATTAAAAATAGTGATTTTTTTTGTCAATCATAAAACTAAAAATATTTCATACAACCGAAATAAAATCAACCTACTGATATTTTTGTTATCAGTATCAAAAGCAAGATTTATTTTGTACAATGCACACTGTTATTGAAAACAGGCCATAAGCCATCATATATTTCTTCCGTTCACACCTTTAAATAGCGACTATGAACTGTTTGTGACGTCGAATTTGATTGATCAAATCGCGAATTCATTATTTGCATACGAAAGGTCACCGGGACGACCTCTCACACTGGTCAATCTTAGATCAACAGTATGACAAAATAAAAAATCTGTTGATCTAAATTTATTTAGATTGAATGAAAGTTAGAGGTTAATAATGTTTAATAGTATATAACTAGCATTCATGTCAATTGGACGTATCAATTTGGCTTCCGCGAACATATATAAAAGTGTTTTATTGAAAAACAAGTATTTATCATGTAATTACAATTTGAGGATTGAACATCTGACATATTTTTAGTTTATGGAATTAATTATTATTCATATGGTGAAAAAAAATAGTGACACATTTTCAATATGCGCACATGTGCTCATATCTCGTTTGCCTAGCGACGATAATTGTCGCGCGAGTTCCAGCATGTTTTTGCCTGTGACGTCATAGCTCAATTGTTGGTGACGTCGCTGTACACAGCGCCCGCGTTTCTTCGATATTCCCAAGATGGTAAAATGGAATAGAATCGGCGATAAAGAAATCATAATACGAAGGAGTGTGTCGAACTACTTTTACGAATCCGTGTATTACCTCTCGCTCGGAAAATACACAAGTTTAAACTCGTTTCGTAAAAGTCATATGATACACTTCCTCGAGTAATAATCCATATTTTGATGCCATCTTCTTTCATATCAGAGCATAACAATATGTGAAGAAAATCTCGGAGTGGTTCTTTAAGCCTGCCCGCTAATATGTTATGGGTGCGTCTTCATTTAAACTGTTCAATATAGCGATGTTATAATACTTGATTGTTCTCAAATGTATACCTACTGAATTGAAATGAATACGAGTTGCTTTCTTGGAAAAGACGCTATTTACAAAGGTGAGATTTGGCAAATAACTGATAACTTACCTGTGTGGCGATGTCATACGTTACTAGATCGGATAGCGAGGCAACAGCAGCGAAACATAGGGACAACAGCAGACAACACAAGCTCCTCGACATCTTGTAGGCTGTGTTGATGATAGCATGTTGTTTTACTGGAGAATTTATACACTAGAGGGGTTAAACAGTAACACCTCTACATCAACATCTGTGTTGTTTTTGGACAGTTAATATTAATTGAATCTTCGCGCATAGACACCATAACATCTTGATTACTCACAATTCTGGAACTTTACACATGTGTGCAATAAATCTCACATGTACATTTACAAATGAGTGTATTAGCAAATTTGTTATGCTTTGAAGATGACAAAAGGACTGTTGATTTAATGCTTCTTATTTTCTGAAATGAGACAAACAGGTATTATTAAACATAAAGTTGACATATAGTTTGGTATCTAAACGAATCAATTAAATCTTCGAGAAGCAAATACGTAGATTCGGCATAATTGTCATAAAATGGACAGTTATGACTGTTGATAAACTGCAGCCTTACGAGATCGTAAGTGTTACAGCAATATATTGCTGATTAACAATGATCAATCAACTCATAAACTTTTACATCAAATTCACAACTTAATCTTACCTTTTTATCTTCGGTGAGAGTTGACCCACTTTTCGAGTTTATCATGATGAAACTAATTAATTTACAAATGCACATCATCAACTGGTCCTCCATAACAATTTTATGGTAGGTAATAAATTCTCTTCTATTGAAATATTTGTTCTATCTATTTATGATCTATTAATCTATGATTTTTGTCATAATGAAATAAGTGATAAAGTGTTTTATCTGGTGATTACAGTAAGATAGGTAAGAAAGCAACAGATCGTTAATACTTCAGCCTTTCTAAACAAGTATTTACAAAACCATTATCATCATAGTATTTAGGAATACTAATTATTGTTTTTGGCTCACTCATAAATATAAATCTTCTCTTCGATTGAGAGTGATTTTTACTGCAAATACTTACAAAATTGTCGACCTAAATTCAATTGTTTTTTTAACAAATTAGATATTTTGAAGGTTCAAACTGCAGTCAAATGTGACTTCTTTAAATGCAGTTACTTAAAGTATTATTATTTAACTTGACAGAAAAAGTTATTCACATTACACCAGACATTATTGCCCATCGTTTTTGGAATTACTAACCTAGTACCAGCTTTTACTTAAGAAATAGAACACGAGTTGGTGTGCATCTATCGTTGAATAAAACATAGCAGGGAGCATAAAACACGAAGGGCACAGCCCTGAGAGTTTTATGCTCTCTGCTATGTTTTATTCAACGATAGATGCACAACAACGAGTTTTCTATTTCTTATATGAGATATCCTTAACAATAACTCGCTTTTCATATAAAAACATTTGAAAATTATGGTAATTCTAAAAAGTATATTTTGAAAATAATGATGCCTCACTTCGTAGAACATATTCAGTAGCATTTGACGAGTTCATCATTATGTGGGTGGGCGTTCAAATAATCACAAAATCAAATTAACTGTACAATCAAATCCATGTGAATTTTATTTATTGTACATATATATAATTGCATATTTGCACAAAATATCTATTCTCTATTACATGTGCTTTGGTTTCGAATCGACAGACGGCGAGTCGGCCATGATGGACAATAGATGCCTCCTCAAGTTTGATCAATGGACTTGACAATTATGACGTCATTTGATAAATAACGTTCTCTAATAACTGAAATGGCGTCATTAATCTCGCGCATGGTTGTATCGTCAAATAAAGCACATCGTCGGTTCCATTGTCCGCCATTGTTTAATGCCGTGGCTATCTTATATTTGCAATTACATGGAAGTTCTTTTTAAAAAATTCTACCGACATGATTCCATTTAACGTATAGTTATTTGTAATCATGTCAAAGCAAAACTCATTGACAATGGTCTGAGAGGCCGAAGGTTGTTGTCCCTTTTTAAAGAACCGTTGATGGACTGAGAAACCTTATGTTGTTGTCCCTCTTTAAAGAACCGTTGATGGACTGTGAAACCTTAGGTTGTTGTCCCTCTTTAAAGAACTGTTGATGGTCTGAGAGGCCGTAGGTTGTTGTCCCTCTTTAAAGAACCGTTGATGGTCTGAGAGGCCGTAGGTTGTTGTCCCTTTTTAAAGAACCGTTGATGGAATGAGAAACCTTAGGTTGCTGTCCCTCTTTAAAGAACCGTTGATGGTCTGAGAAACCTTAGGTTGTTGTCCCTCTTTAAAGAACCGTTGATGGACTGAGAGACCTAAGGTTGTTGTCCCTCTTTAAAGACCCGTTGATGGTCTGAGAAACCTTAGGTTGTTGTCCCTCTTTAAAGAACCGTTGATGGTCTGAGAAACCTTAGGTTGTTGTCCCTCTTTAAAGAAGCGTTGATGGTCTGAGAAACCTTAGGTTGTTGTCCCTCTTTAAAGAACCGTTGATGGACTGAGGGGCCGAAAGTTGTTGTCCCTCTTTAAAGAACCGTTGATGGTCTGAGGGGCCGAAAGTTGTTGTCCCTCTTTAAAGAACCGTTGATGGTCTGAGAGGTCGAAAGTTGTTGTCCCTCTTTAAAGAACCGTTGATGGTCTGAGAGACCTAAGGTTGTTGTCTCTCTTTAAAGAACCGTTGATGGTCTGAGTGACCTAAGGTTGTTGTCCCTCTTTAAAGAACCGTTGATGGACTGAGAGACCTAAGGTTGTTGTCCCTCTTTAAAGAACCGTTGATGGTCTGAGAGACCTTAGGTTGTTGTCCCTCTTTAAAGAACCGTTGATGGTCTGAGAAACCTTAGGTTGTTGTCCCTCTTTAAAGAACCGTTGATGGTCTGAGAAACCTCAGGTTGTTGTCCCTCTTTAAAGAAGCGTTGATGGTCTGAGAAACCTTAGGCTGTTGTCCCTCTTTAAAGAACCGTTGATGGACTGAGTGACCTAGGGTTGTTGTCCCTCTTTAAAGAAGCGTTGATGGTCTGAGAAACCTTAGGTTGTTGTCTCTCTTCAAAGAACCGTTGATGGTCTGAGAGACCTAAGGTTGTTGTCTCTCTTTAAAGAACCGTTGATGGACTGAGAGACCTAAGGTTGTTGTCTCTCTTTAAAGAACCGTTGATGGACTGAGAAACCTAAGGTTGTTGTTCCTCTTTAAAGAACCGTTGATGGTCTGAGAGACCTAAGGTTGTTGTCCCTCTTTAAAGAACCGTTGATGGACTGAGAAACCTTAGGTTGTTGTCCCTCTTTAAAGAACCGTTGATGGTCTGAGTGACCTAAGGTTGTTGTCCCTCTTTAAAGAACCGTTGATGGTCTGAGTGACCTAAGGTTGTTGTCCCTCTTTAAAGAACCGTTGATGGAGTGAGTGACCTAAGGTTGTTGTCTCTCTTTAAAGAACCGTTGATGGACTGAGAGACCTAAGGTTGTTGTCTCTCTTTAAAGAACCGTTGATGGACTGAGAGACCTAAGGTTGTTGTCCCTCTTTAAAGAACCTCTCCAGGATTGCTATCACAAACTGTTTTGCTTTGGTGCAAATGTAAATGACATCATTCATTACATTAATTCAAGATATTTCACATTATCTTTATATGATAAAAAAATTTCAATGACATTTAGGGTCATGGGGTCAAAAAATCTACAATTTAGAATCCCCATTGGCAAAGGGGTCTACACACAACTTTTCAGCTCTCTAAACCTTTTGGAACTGGAGAAGAAAATGAAAAGGGTTTTTAAGATTTTGACCCCTATGACCCCATTTGGGGTTATGGGGTCACAGAATCTACCATTTAGAATCCTCATTGGCCAAGTAATCTACGCACAACCTTTCAGCTTTCTAGGCCTTTTGGAACTGGAGAAGAAGATGAAAATAGGTTTTTAAGGTTTTGATTCCTGTGACCCCATTTTGGGTCATGGGGTCATGACATCTACAATTTAGAATCCCCATTGGCCAAGGAATCTACACACAACATTTCAGCTCTCTAAACCTTTTGGAACTGTAGAAGAATATGAAAAAGGGTTTAAAGTTTTTGACCCCTGCGACCCCATTTGGGGTCATTGGGTAACGAAATCTACAATTTAGAATCTTCCTTTGCCAGGGCTCAAATTTCAGCTCTCTTGAGTCATTGGTTCTGGAGAAGAAGTCGAAAAAGTGAAAAGTTGGATGGACGGACGGACGGACGGATGGACGGACGCCATGCCATGTCATAAGCCCATCGGGTCTTTCACTATCAATGCATCACAATAGCCATGTCTGATAGTTCACTATTGATGCATCACAATAGTCAGGTGTGATAGTTCACTATTAATGCATCACAATAGCAAGGTGTGATAGTTCACTATTGATGCATCACAATAGCTATGTGTGATAGTTCACTATTGATGCATCACAATAGCCACGCGGGATAGTTCACTATTGATGCATCACAATAGCCATGTGTGATAGTTCACTATTGATGCATCACAATATCCAGGTGTGAGAGTTCACTATTAATGCATCACAATAGCTATGTGTGAGAGTTCACTATTGATGCATCACAATAGCCACGCGGGATAGTTAACTATTGATGCATCACAATAGCCAGGTGTGAGAGTTCACTATTGATGCATCACAATAGCCAGGTGTGATAGTTCACTATTGATGCATCACAATAGCTATGTGTGAGAGTTCACTATTGATGCATCACAATAGCCAGGTGTGAGAGTTCACTATTGATGCATCACAATAGCTATGTGTGAGAGTTCACTATTGATGCATCACAATAGCCAGGTGTGAGAGTTCACTATTGATGCATCACAATAGCCAGGTGTGAGAGTTCACTATTAATGCATCACAATAGCCAGGTGTGATAGTTCACTATTGATGCATCACAATAGCCATGTCTGATAGTTCACTATTGATGCATCACAATAGCCAGGTGTGAGAGTTCACTATTGATGCATCACAATAGCCATGTCTGATAGTTCACTATTGATGCATCACAATAGCCAGGTGTGATAGTTCACTATTAATGCATCACAATAGCTATGTGTGAGAGTTCACTATTGATGCATCACAATAGCTATGTGTGAGAGTTCACTATTGATGCATCACAATAGCTAGGTGTGAGAGTTCACTATTGATGCATCACAATAGCTAGGTGTGATAGTTCACTATTGATGCATCACAATAGCCAGGTGTGAGAGTTCACTATTGATGCATCACAATAGCCAGATGTGAGAGTTCACTATTGATGCATCACAATAGCTATGTGTGAGAGTTCACTATTGATGCATCACAATAGCCAGGTGTGAGAGTTCACTATTGATGCATCACAATAGCTATGTGTGAGAGTTCACTATTGATGCATCACAATAGCCAGGTGTGAGAGTTCACTATTGATGCATCACAATAGCTATGTGTGAGAGTTCACTATTGATGCATCACAATAGCTATGTGTGATAGTTCACTATTGATGCATCACAATAGCTATGTGTGATAGTTCACTATTGATGCATCACAATAGCTATGTGTGAGAGTTCACTATTGATGCATCACAATAGCCAGGTGTGAGAGTTCACTATTGATGCATCACAATAGCCAGGTGTGAGAGTTCACTATTGATGCATCACAATAGCTATGTGTGATAGTTCACTATTGATGCATCACAATAGCTATGTGTGATAGTTCACTATTGATGCATCACAATAGCTATGTGTGAGAGTTCACTATTGATGCATCACAATAGCCAGGTGTGAGAGTTCACTATTGATGCATCACAATAGCCAGGTGTGAGAGTTCACTATTGATGCATCACAATAGCTATGTGTGATAGTTCACTATTGATGCATCACAATAGCTATGTGTGAGAGTTCACTATTGATGCATCACAATAGCCAGGTGTGAGAGTTCACTATTGATGCATCACAATAGCTATGTGTGAGAGTTCACTATTGATGCATCACAATAGCTATGTGTGATAGTTCACTATTGATGCATCACAATAGCTATGTGTGATAGTTCACTATTGATGCATCACAATAGCTATGTGTGAGAGTTCACTATTGATGCATCACAATAGCCAGGTGTGATAGTTCACTATTGATGCATCACAATAGCCAGGTGTGAGAGTTCACTATTGATGCATCACAATAGCCACATGTGAGAGTTCACTATTGATGCATCACAATAGCTATGTGTGATAGTTCACTATTGATGCATCACAATAGCTATGTGTGAGAGTTCACTATTGATGCATCACAATAGCCACATGTGAGAGTTCACTATTGATGCATCACAATAGCCAGGTGTGAGAGTTCACTATTGATGCATCACAATAGCCAGGTGTGAGAGTTCACTATTGATGCATCACAATAGCCAGATGTGAGAGTTCACTATTGATGCATCACAATAGCTATGTGTGAGAGTTCACTATTGATGCATCACAATAGCCAGGTGTGAGAGTTCACTATTGATGCATCACAATAGCTATGTGTGAGAGTTCACTATTGATGCATCACAATAGCCAGGTATGAGAGTTCACTATTGATGCATCACAATAGCCAGGTGTGAGAGTTCACTATTGATGCATCACAATAGCTATGTGTGAGAGTTCACTATTGATGCATCACAATAGCCAGGTGTGAGAGTTCACTATTGATGCATCACAATAGCCAGGTATGAGAGTTCACTATTGATGCATCACAATAGCTATGTGTGAGAGTTCACTATTGATGCATCACAATAGCCATGTGTGAGAGTTCACTATTGATGCATCACAATAGCCAGGTGTGAGAGTTCACTATTGATGCATCACAATAGCCACATGTGAGAGTTCACTATTGATGCATCACAATAGCTATGTGTGATAGTTCACTATTGATGCATCACAATAGCTATGTGTGAGAGTTCACTATTGATGCATCACAATAGCCACATGTGAGAGTTCACTATTGATGCATCACAATAGCCAGGTGTGAGAGTTCACTATTAATGCATCACAATAGCCAGGTGTGATAGTTCACTATTGATGCATCACAATAGCCAGGTGTGAGAGTTCACTATTGATGCATCACAATAGCTATGTGTGAGAGTTCACTATTGATGCATCACAATAGCCAGGTGTGAGAGTTCACTATTAATGCATCACAATAGCCAGGTGTGATAGTTCACTATTGATGCATCACAATAGCCAGATGTGAGAGTTCACTATTGATGCATCACAATAGCTATGTGTGAGAGTTCACTATTGATGCATCACAATAGCCAGGTGTGAGAGTTCACTATTGATGCATCACAATAGCTATGTGTGATAGTTCACTATTGATGCATCACAATAGCTATGTGTGAGAGTTCACTATTGATGCATCACAATAGCCACATGTGAGAGTTCACTATTGATGCATCACAATAGCCAGGTGTGAGAGTTCACTATTGATGCATCACAATAGCTATGTGTGAGAGTTCACTATTAATGCATCACAATAGCTATGTGTGAGAGTTCACTATTGATGCATCACAATATCCAGGTGTGAGAGTTCACTATTGATGCATCACAATAGCCAGGTATGAGAGTTCACTATTGATGCATCACAATAGCTATGTGTGATAGTTCACTATTGATGCATCACAATAGCTATGTGTGAGAGTTCACTATTGATGCATCACAATAGCCAGGTGTGAGAGTTCACTATTGATGCATCACAATAGCCACATGTGAGAGTTCACTATTGATGCATCACAATAGCCAGGTGTGAGAGTTCACTATTGATGCATCACAATAGCTATGTGTGATAGTTCACTATTGATGCATCACAATAGCTATGTGTGAGAGTTCACTATTGATGCATCACAATAGCTATGTGTGATAGTTCACTATTGATGCATCACAATAGCTATGTGTGATAGTTCACTATTGATGCATCACAATAGCCAGGTGTGATAGTTCACTATTGATGCATCACAATAGCCAGGTGTGATAGTTCACTATTGATGCATCACAATAGCCAGGTGTGATAGTTCACTATTGATGCATCACAATAGCTATGTGTGAGAGTTCACTATTGATGCATCACAATAGCCAGGTGTGAGAGTTCACTATTGATGCATCACAATAGCCATGTCTGATAGTTCACTATTGATGCATCACAATAGCCAGGTGTGATAGTTCACTATTGATGCATCACAATAGCTATGTGTGAGAGTTCACTATTGATGCATCACAATAGCTATGTGTGATAGTTCACTATTGATGCATCACAATAGCTATGTGTGATAGTTCACTATTGATGCATCACAATAGCCAGGTGTGATAGTTCACTATTGATGCATCACAATAGCTATGTGTGAGAGTTCACTATTGATGCATCACAATAGCTATGTGTGATAGTTCACTATTGATGCATCACAATAGCTATGTGTGAGAGTTCACTATTGATGCATCACAATAGCCACATGTGAGAGTTCACTATTGATGCATCACAATAGCCAGGTGTGATAGTTCACTATTGATGCATCACAATAGCTATGTGTGAGAGTTCACTATTGATGCATCACAATAGCTATGTGTGAGAGTTCACTATTGATGCATCACAATAGCCAGGTGTGATAGTTCATTATTGATAGGGAACACTATTGATGCATTGATAGTAAGGTACGCTATCATATACTACTCAAAGAAGTTAAGGGTCGAACATATTCTCTACCCTGACCTATGCATGGAAATATGTGAATTCAAGTTTCTAAACCAAATTTAAGTTGAAATAGATTCAGTTTATCCAGGTCCAAAATATATGTACAAAGCATATCTCGTATTCCGAAACAAGAAAAGTCCTCATTCAGGCTGACAAGACTTAATGAAACTGTGGTCATGGTAAGATGTTAGCAAACCATTCTTGATATTTGAAGAAATCATTTTGAGGTTACAAAGTGGTTCAACAGAAATGTTTTCACTCAGTGGACCTACCAAGTCTCTGTGCAAAACTACACCGTCTAAAACCACGTCATAGATATACCCACACTTCCCAAGGTCTATCGCTCAATACACCTCCAGTTTGAATCAGTCTCCAAAACATAGCATGGCGATTCCCAACATTGTTTTTAAATTATCAAAGTTTTATAAGTTCTACAAGTTCATTTATTTGTTAAAGTTTAAACTCTTCATCTCACTAAGGATAGATGTACAAAAAAAGAGTAGGTATATTAGAAAAGTAGAGGTGTATCAGTCATTTTAAAAGTGCTTTAAATAAGGAGAGTGGTTTAAAGTGATGCACACTGGAAATGGTAAAAATTGTATCATCAATCAGATGATTCTTATAGAAACTTTAGGAATGACAGCTGATAAATGTTCTTGCTTGACTTCAAAACAACCCAATGATTATCACAAAGGTTGGTCAGAATGGTTATTGTAATAGTTGGTAACACAATACTATCCATATCGCATTGGTCAAATCAGGACCAAAAGCAGTAATCACAATGACCAATGTTTGGATGATACATAGAATCTCATGGATACTTTTACCAATAGATCTATCAAAAAGACCCCTAACACTAGGTTACAACTAGCTGAACTGATTAACGTTTTCACGGATCGGGCAACTTTCTTACATTCCACATAACACATTATCGTGTCATTTATGGATCAGATCATCATAATACAATTGTCTTGAGTTTTAAAGCACTAACAAGGTTTTCTTTCATAATTTCTTTTTCACGTCCCTATAATTGCATAAAAGCTTCAAACTTCATCATAAGCTTGGAGCTTCCCAACTCATATTTCAACTGCTCCTCGCCTCTTTATTGTACACGTGATCCCAATCCTGTGTCTTAAATTTCACTCCATTGTACTTTGAGGTATTCATATATTTTAATTTCCTTCCGACTCATACAACAATAAGGGAATTATTCGAGTAAAGTTTCTCTGATGCAGGTTATTATGTAAGGCAGGATATTATTATCTGCAAATAATTATTTCCAAACGATGTAATTGATGTTTTTAATCAAAGTCAAAGTGTCAACTGACTAATGTTTGATAAATAAATTCTTGCCACTGCAAATGTTTGTCGTCTCGAACCCGAAGCTCACACTCCAGAACGCTGAACCCAATGCTCTGACTACCGAGCCATTATGACAGCGCTGATGGAGCTCGTATGTCAGGTCCTCTTATTACAAAGGTCCGAGTTTGGGTTGTTTGATATTTTGCAGCTGCCTCTGTCCTTTCTGATCCTTTCACGTTATCAGTAATTGACGTTTATAAAATAGATAGACATTGTTAAATGGACATTGTCTAGGGACCATGTCTTATCCAAAACATAAGATCGATAACTCATGTCTACATGCCATAACCGACGTCATCCCCAAAGAACTCTTTGACAATAGGCAGTGATCTGTAATGTATCAGAGGTCTTTATTGACCATAAAACTATTAATTGCCCACAGTCAACTAGTTTCAATGGTCTCATCTCCGTTAAGGTTGACGAGGATCTTTCCATAACCAAAGATAATCATTCTGTCATTGACAGCAGGACTCGCACCGACAGATATTTTATTTGTACACACTGACCTGGAAATATCTTCAAGCTGAAACCTCTGTTTGAATTTGTTATCAAAGAGAATCGTGGTTATCATGACAATTTATGTATTGTGATTGACAGTAGAAGTTTGATTGACTGATTGACGACAGAACTCCAATTTACTGGTCATTAAAGGGGCAGAAGCATGTTCTTTTAAATTTTATTTTTTCAAATTTTACACTGAAAATTGTACGTCAATGCTAATTGTATTATTTTGATAGTGCAAACATCTCATTACACAAACCAATCATCCGTAGTCAGAGAACAAATAATAGAACAAGTAATAAATTAAACATATAATGTAAAGTTCAGCCCTGCGATTCCTTTTTCTTACACAAAATGAATTAAAGGTGTTCACATAAAAATGGCTGCCAATGAACTTTATGTGAATCTTTATAGTTCATTCTGTGACTATTGATGATTGGGTTGCGTGATAATTTTTTTTACACTATCAATTTAATAGATTTAACATTAACATACAAGTATCAATAAAAAAATTCAAAAACATGCTACTGCCCCTTTAACAGAATTCCTACACTCAGGCTGCGTTCGTTTTGACCCACTCGAGTGTAATCTTGCGCATGCTCGGATGCCACTATGAGCGAACGACGTGTATGCTCTACTGAGTGTCGCAGTTGGTTGCCTGGCTGTAAACAATATGGCCGAAAAATTGTATTTTTCACGAACAATTTATGATTAAATTTTAACAACACATGGTCGCCAAAATCACAGATATGTTATAGATTTCCTTTAACTAAATCTAAACCTCACATTGGCATGTTGCTAATGTGTTAAAACAAATTTATATTTAAGTAAGTATGTCTGTGGTATGTTATAAACACTGTGTCAATTGACGTACTTCTGTTACTCTCACGACCTCCCTCCCCGATTTAGCAGGAGGGACATTGCGTGACTCTATAGAGTGCACACGAGAGTGACACTATGGTCGTTCGATTAGGAATTTCATCGCTCGTGCGACACACTCTGTGCAAAACGAACGCAGCCCTGGTGTGTAAGGTTATGACAGTGTGACAACAGTCTCCATCATAATTTATTACCCTTAAGATAAATTTCTCAATTCTGATTGGTCAATAGTCAATGCATACGGAGCTGTGTAGTCTGATTTGGCAGGGTGTACGACTCCTATGACCTATGAGACAAGTCACGTGACAAGCCAAAAGGGTCTTACGGACGACCTTCACCTTAGATGAAATGTGGAAGTAAAACGGTTAATCGACTAAAATTTTACAGTAACAAGTAAAAGTAGGGACAATTCAAAGCAAGGACATTGTTAGTTTTGTCTGCGTCTTAAATAAAGTGCAGTCACCTATAACAAAGTGTCGAGTGTTAATTTTTTTTTTATCAACAACGTTAAACCGATTTGGTACCGTTTTGGTAGCAGAGTTGTCTCCCTTGATAACTGACGCTAAACTCCAGACAGCGTTAGTTGCGTTTTACACTGCGCTGAGTTCGTACCGATGGCTTTGTACGACTTCATATAAGCGAAAATGAATCACAAGTGAAGAATTAAAGGATCTTAAGGGTAATAAATTCGTTCCACAGTGTTTTGAAAGGGTGTACGGGACTGTAAGACCCTTGTAGAGTTTCCATTTCCCTCAGCTGCACCTCAGGATTTACAAAGTCTACAAGGATCTTACAGTCTCGTACACCCTGTCAAAACACAGTGTAAGTAACATTAATTATCGTTGTTTTATCTTCTGGGTGAGGATATCTGCATTCAATCTACACAGTGGAAGCTCAAATCATAAAATGTTCACCTCTCCTCTTCTGTAATTAGCGCTCTCAATAGGCTATCAAGGGAGAAGCTGATTGGATGCAATCATACTTAGTTGAGCAATCAGCAACACCGTTTTAAAAGTTATTATTTCCAAATGCTCAGAAATTTGTGTTTGCTTTAGCAAACTAGAATTCTACCATGACATTTCAAAATCCTCAAATTTCATTGGTTTATTTCTATGGTCGAACCTACGTTCACGCTGCCATAGAAACGAACTTCATGACACAAGTCCACATGCATTCAGTGACCGTACGTTTCGGAAGTTGCTTCGTCTGAATACTAACAATAAGTCTTTTATAGAAGAAGAGTTGGATTTGCATTGATATCTCGCAGGTTTATGTCCAGGAAAAAGTGTATTTTCAAGCGAACCGGTTTTGGTTCAGTGACGTCAACCTTTGACGTCATAAGCGCAAGACATTATGACGTCACAGTGTTGACCGAAGCTCAACTAACGTTATGCGGTAGAAAAGAAATGACATATAAAACCCTAAGATAAACTCGTCATGGTAGAATGGAGATAAACCTACTGTGTTTTTTAATTTTCATGGTTTAACAAAGATTCGATACCATTGATGTTACAATCGAAGCCTCACGCTAACGCGTTCTGCTCCGAATGACATCAACAGGTATCGAATCTAATGAATATGCCCATGGCACTTTGAGTCTTTGACATAACTCATAGACGTATTTGAAGACTGAATCATAGCAATGACGGCAAGCAAGGTTTCCATGCAAGAAGTGTTTCCATTGGTCAGATACTTTGTGTCACAGAGTTTTCCGCTAGTGGAACCTGTAGGTAGCTTGTATGGGCGCTTATTACCGAGGTTAGTAAGTTTTTAAGACTTGAGCTTCCTCTGTGGGTATCTTGAACTCATAGAACCTCAAGCTTTCTTTCAGTCTTTTCACCATTTTCATCTTACTTTAAAAAATAGAGCCATTGGCTCTGTAGCTCATCAGGCTTCATATTTAATTTTGCGCTGGCCAATGTGGTTTCCCATTTGTAGGGGCCACAAAGTCTCAAATTCTAAACTATATGTGATGTGATTTCAGATACCTGTAATCAATACAGAAATGGAAATATTTAATATCAGGATATTGGGATTATATTTTAACTGTAAACTTAGTTTGCAATGTAAGGCCATTGTGTTCTTTATGTGAAGACTTATTTCGCCATACTTGTGCAGACACTTGACATTGATTGAAGCTGCCTTAAAATATAATCTTTCAACAGTAAACCTTTCCTTGTCAGAAATTTTCTAGGAAAGCACACATAAAATATCTCTTAAAATTGATACTTGTGACTTCTGTTGGTAGTTTTTAACTCTTTGATCTTTGATTATGCTATTTTAAGTGTAATATTTTCCTAATTTGGGTATTTTCTTTACTTTGCAGTGTTTTACCCCTTAAGAAGCCATACCATGGCCAGGATTACCTGTTTTCGACAGAACAAAGATGAAAATAGGTTTTTAGGGTGTGGTCCCTGGGGCCCTTATTAGGGGTCACAGGGCCATCAAAGCTATAATTCAAAATGCTCACTAGTCAAGGAGTCTGTTCACACAATTTCAGCTTTCTAGGCCTGATGGTTCTGGAGAAGAAGATGAAAATAGGTTTTTAGGGTGCGGCCCCTGTGGCCCTTATTAGGGGTCACAGGACCACCAAAGCTACAATTTATAATCCTCACTAGTCAAGGAGTCTGTACACACAATTTCAGCTTTCTAGGCCTCATGGTTCTGGAGAAGAAGATGAAAATAGGTTTTTAGGGAGTAGTCCCTGTGGCCCTTATTAGGGGTCACAGGACCACCAAAGCTACAATTTATAATCCTTACTAGTCAAGGAGTCTGTACACAAAGTTTTAGCTTTCTTGGCCTCATGGTTCTTGGGAAGAAGATCAAAATAGGTTTTTAGGGTGTGGCCCCTGTGGCCCTTATTAGGGGTCACAGGGCCACCAAAGCTACAATTTTTAATCCTCACTAGCCAAGGAGTATGTACACAAAGTTTTAGGTTTCTAGGCCTTATGGTTCTGGAGAAGAAGTCGAAATTCCACAAAGTTTAAGGATGGATGGACGGATGGACGGATGGACGGACGGACGCCGGACACCATGCCATGCCATAAGCCCATTGGGCCTTACAGGCCAGATGAGCTAAATATACTACTCAAAAGAATCTAAGGAACATTTGTATAGTGTCCCCTATATACTTAATCGTTCAGCACATGGTTAAAATTACCCATTTGATGAAATAAACACTATCTTATTGACATATTGATATCAAATTCTGCTCTTGACGCAGTTTATGTTTTGCGCTTTGATGTCAGAAACAAGGCAGGGGTCGAAAATAAAAGTCACAGGACGTCGGATGGCTCAGGTTCAAAACATTGCGGTCTTGTCTTTGGTGACTTTATCGCTTTGAAAGTGATATCCCTGGTAGTGAAAAAGTTGATGAAGACATTTTCCTGAAAAAATGTGACTAAAAATTCAAAAATCCCAAAATTAATCACAATTTCACTAATAAAAATAAAGTTTAAAAATCAGTAGCCCAATGTCAGGTATGCATATGGGTATGAACAAAACATAAAAAAAACAACTTCTCTTTGAGCAGCTGACATTTAAAGTAAGTGCAAATGATAATTACTATTTGGGTGTTCCTTAATTTCTTTTGAGTAGTATACTTCAAAGCACATTTCAACAAAACCAAAGCCTAAATCTTCATGGTTGGATTCAGCCTCTTTGTCTCGCTTCAAAGATCTCAAAGAAAAAATCATTTATTAGCATACACGTCTTACATTCAAATTCCTTGGAATTTTACAATGTATGTACATTGATATTTGAAATATCTGCATATCACCCCATCGTATGGACTTAAATCAACCAAGCATCTGAGCTTGGCGTCAGAACCTGAGCGCCTGGCATTGATGCCTTATATTTATATCCCTTGGAACTTTTCAAAAGTATGTACATTGAAGCTTGAAGCATCTGGATAGCCATCCATCACCGTCGAACATCCCATATGGTTATCTGTATCTGAGTCTATGTCAGATTATGTCAGATTATGTCAGAATTGATGGCGTCCCAACTCTTTTCTTGGAGAGGAGGATTCATATGTTTTACATCCATATCCCTTGGAACTTTTCAAAAGTACAAACACTGAAGCATCTGCATCAACCTCCAATGCCATAACTCCTTATATCCACTTTCATGTGAGTCTTATGTTATAACCAACAGTTCTGAACCCTTTCTCGACCAGGAGGAGTTTGATGTCTCGCATTAATATTCCGTTTTATAGCATCAACACTGAAATATCTGTATATTCCTCCATATCCATCAACTCCTTAAATGAACTTGCATTTGGATGCGAGCAGGTCTAACCTATGACCTCGTAACAGGAGTTTCAACCTCAAACCTCCTCGCCTGCGGTTTCTAACACGGCTCTGCTGTATGCAAGGTCCCAGTAATGTTCCACACCACACTTCCGAAACTGTTCTCTGGCAAACGATTCTGTAGGACACAACTTGAACTTGATCTCCGAGAAGGCTCGTGCTTTTGTCATACCCTGTAAATGAGCAAAAATTTGAGTATTAGCACTTATTCAATAACAGAGACAATGTGACAAAAGGACGTAAACATCCTTCAAAAACTTGAAACCATGAAGAAACTAATGATACTTTGTTGACTATTATATAAGCCCACACAGCATACAGCATTAGATTAAAGATCAATAGAGAATTACCACTGAAAATAACATGCTATATTTAATATGCTAGAGATTTGAGTGTTTGGTATTTATTATATGCTAAGCGGTGAGAGACTGAGATATCACTTTTTCAAGTCAGTGAAAATATCACAGAGAGGATGACGTCATGTGTACAATGGTTTGACGTCACTTCTACAATCAAAGCGACGTCATCGCCGTCGCTAAGTTAGATCAACAATGGTATGACGTCGCCAGAAAACTCTCGAGTCAAGACCTTTTGGACATAAATTACCACATTTTCGACCACAGAGGCATATAATAAACAGAATATCTTTTGTTTTGAGTGTGATATCACTTATCTCACATCTCGTGACGGGGTAAAGCCTATATTTTCACTCATTGCTGCGCCACTCGTGAAAATACTAGCTCTACCCCGTCACTCAATGAGATATAAGTGATATCACACTCAAAACAAAAGATATCCTCTATCACTTCTGGTGAATGAAACAAAAAAAACAAAACAAAAAAGTCTTTAAGTTTTGGATGAAAATAACACTAGTTCTGACCACAGAAGCATATAATAAACAATATTTTTGCTTTCCGTGTGATATCACTTATCTCTCATCTTGGAATGGGATAAAACTATAGTTTCTTCATAAGAAATAAGTGATGTCACACTGAAAGCAATAAATACACTCAATTGATCTAGTCTAGTTGACAATACGAGACATGACAGGAAATATTGTATTCTCTTACAACTTCTGTTTCATCATTACTATGTTGTCAACTTGTTCCTTACACCTGCTTAAACTGAAAGTGGTCATTGATTTCATTGAGATTGTATGATTTGATAAAAAAATTACATTAAATAACATATAGTCTGTCAATTCTTCCAAAACACCATGTCTGTCTTTTTGCATAAGGTTGACAACTCAAGCAGTGTTCTTCCCAGGCGAATGGCTGAGGGGGTCATTTTGGCATATCCTGAGCATATGGGACCCTTTGCAATGATAAAAGTATCCAACCTCTCCAATTTTTAAGGGACACCAAGTCAAAAGGGTGGGCAAATATCCCCAGGACCCCCGCTAGGAACAACACTGCTCAAGGGTATGCAGCAAGGCATAAAACTGACAGTTTGGAAACTGGTGCTTTAGGCTTTGCGTTGCAAGATGGACGCCTTGTAAGTGACTCACCTCCCACACCAGGACGCACTTGTTGTATTTCTCCTCCTCTTCCTCGCTGTCACTGTCGTCTGCAACATTCAACATGGACACCGATCTTACAGGAGGTGATAAGAAACACTTTAACTAGGAGACTTAGCTCAGAAACTGTTTATGCTCTACAACAAAATCATCTCATGTTCCCCTACAGAACAAAACAAAATAAAGCGTTTTATACAAATAATTTGTCAACAAATGTAAAAAATAGAGCCATTGGCTCTGTAGCTCATCAGACTTTACATTTGATTTTGCTTTAGGGTGTGGCCAATGTGGTTCCCCCCCCTTATTAGGGGCTACAGCGGCACCAAAGCTACAATTGATAATCCTCACAAGCCAAGGAGTCTGTACACAAAGTTTCAGCTTTCTACTTTCTAGGCCTCATTCTTGAGAAGAATATGGAAATAGGTCTTTAGGGTGTGGCCCTTGTGGTCCTTATAAGGGGCCACAGCGGCACCAAAGCTACAATTTATAATCTTCACTAGCCAAGGAGTCTGTACACAAAGTTTCCGCTTTCTAGGCCTTATGGTTCTGAAGAAGATGAACATAGGTTTATGGATGTGGCCCCTGTGACCCTTATTAGGGGCCACAGGGCCACCAAAGCTACAATTTATTAATCCTCACTAGTCAAGGAGTCTGTACACAAAGTTACAGCTTTCTAGGCCTTATGGTTCTGGAGAAGAAGATGAACATAGGTTTATGGATGTGGCCCCTGTGACCCTTATTAGGGGCCACAGGGCCACCAAAGCTACAATTTATAATCCTCACTAGCCAAGGAGTCTATACACAAAGTTTCAGCTTTCTACGCCTTATGGTTTTTGAGAAGAAGTCAAAATTCCACAAAGTTTAGGGACGGACGCCGGACACCATGCCATGCCATAAGCCCGTCGGGCCTTCCAGGCCAGATGAGCTAATAAATCTATAAAAATAAAAGTACCGAGGGTACAGAAGCTCACCTTAAAATGAATGATGTGGTAAAATGGTTTAATTATACATGTAACCATCTTTTATATAATTGATTATGGCTGCCATCATGATTTTTTTATCTTTTAAAATACTAGTCTTCTTTTGGAAACGACTAGAGCTTGAACAAACATTAATACACGAATCATATAATCATGATAAGTTAACAAGCAGTAGGTTTTTGTATAACTTTTTTGTATATCTATGGCTGAATTGGTGACCATCTTGTACTTTTTAATCTTCAAAATGCTACTTTTATGTGGGCATCCGTATTAATTTCATTATGATATCTTGATTGGTTTAGGTGTATCCATTTAAATGTCATTCATTACTTACAGGATGGTGGCCACTTACATTTGTTTTGTGGTAAAATTATTAAATTGATTTCAAGATTATTTCACTGATGGTTATGCTGCATGGGATATTGAGAATCCCAAAAGTACAGATTTTTCAAGGAAAATGAATGACTGATTGAGAGGAAAGTCATAAACACAGCAATGCATAAGACACGTTTATTTTGTTCACATAATATTTACATGTCAAGTGACCATGAGATGTCTTTCATTAAAGTATCAATTTATTTAACACTCGTACAGTACTATAATGTTAAACATTTTTGCATTGTCAAATCAACAGAGAGATATGACAAATCAAATTTCCTTACTTTTCTTACTAAACCCTTTTCGATTTTCATCTGCATATTTATTCCACATCAACTTATCATGTAGATTGCTAAACACAAAGCTTATTGTAGACAAGTTTTGTGTAAGTTGTTATTCTTAGAAAGAACATATCACTGTCATGAGAATACAAGTCCATAACTTTTATTGCATACACATGGGCCATGGCCATATAGCATAATGCTCTACCATATCAATTGGGTCAGGTTGATTATGCAACAGACTAGCAGCTGACACTGTGATGCTAGCAGCCTGCCTTGGGATGTGTATTAGACAGCATAGTGGAATATCTGAACTCTGGTTGACCCCTTATGTGTGGTATTTAAAGGAATATAAGGGAGATACCATTGTTTAAAATTTAACATGTTTAATGTGATTTGGTTTTTGCAGCTAGTTGCCATAAAGATTTTAAACAAATTAATCAATTATGTTTGTCTTTCATCTTAATTTTTTTTAGAAACACTTAAAAATATAGAACAACTTGCACGACAATCTTAAATATTCCATATTTAAGATAATATTATGATTAGTAAGTTCAAATTAGAGAATTTATATGGTGCCAGTGATCACTTGATGAAAGCTTAAAATTTAATAATAATGATGTGTCATCTGCAGCTGAAAAGTCAATATGGCTGCTATTGCGGCCATCTTGGATTCTCAAAACTGAAACGTCTACCTTTCTGTGCGGAATCACTATAGATATAACATACTACAATATAAAAATGATATCTAGATTGGTTTAGGAGAAATAGTCTTTGTCATGAAATCTAATTGAAAATTCAATATGGCTGCCATGGCGGCCATATTGGATTCTCAAAACTTTAACGTCTACCTTTCTGTGCGGAATCACCATAGGTATAACATACTACAATTTCAGAATGATATCTGTATTCGTTTAGAAGGAGTAGTCTTTTTCATGAAATCTAATTGAAAATTCAATATGGCTGTCATGGCGGCCATCTTGGATTCTCAAAACTGAAACGTCTACCTTTCTGTGAGGAATCACCATGGGTATAACATACTACAATTTCAAAATGATATCTGTATTCGTTTAGAAGGAGTAGTCTTTTTCATGAAATCTAATTGAAAATTCAATATGGCTGTCATGGCGGCCATCTTGGATTCTCAAAACTGAAACGTCTACCTTTCTGTGAGGAATCACCATGGGTATAACATACTACAATTTCAAAATGATATCTGTATTCGTTTAGAAGGAGTAGTCTTTTTCATGAAATCTAATTGAAAATTCAATATGGCTGTCATGGCGGCCATCTTGGATTCTCAAAACTGAAACGTCTACCTTTCTGTGGGGAATCACCATGGGTATAACATACTACAATTTCAGAATGATATCTGAATTCGTTTAGGAGGAGTAGTCTTTTTCGTGAAAGTTTACGGACGGACGGACAGACGGACGGACAGACGGACGGACAGACAGACGGACGACGGATGAAGCGCCATGACATAAGCTCACATTTACTTTGTAAAGGTGAGCTAAAAATACTTACAAGATATATCATTTGATATTTTTGCATATTCAATGGATCCTAAATGGACTGCACTAAAGGCCTACAAATGCTTTTTTCTATGCCAGTTTTTTTACCTACTGCACCTGATCTTTGAAATTCTGGGGACAAATTGTGACTTTAGTGCAATGCAGCAATTGAATGAGCCACTTTATATGTTGTTTGGGTCGTACTTTATCAATAATGTCATTTGATCGAGAATTTTCACCTGTTGCAAAGAGTATACTTTAAAGCTAATAAACGTTGTATAGTAACAATTGGAAAATTAGAAGTCGCGATTTTGATAAAAACAGACAGTGACAGCAAACTTTGTAAACTTACTGAAAGCAATCAGAATGACAGTTGGGGATGTTTCTGTTTGATAGGTTTTATAACTTATATATATGAAAATTGGAAGTGTGAATTTATTTTTTGCAAACTATTTTTAGATTTTCATTGAAAACCAAAATTCCTCTAGTAATTGCCATTTCAGGAAAAAGAGTGAAATTTTTTAAATTGAGTTAAGCCATATGAGTTTGTACCAAAGGAAAACAATATTTGATAAGGATCATGGAACAGCTCCTTAATAAGTCAGTGATTGAGACACCCATGTGTTTTTCCTTCAGGATATTTACCAACCTTCATCATGTTTTTTCTTCTTGGTGTCCTCGGACCACTTGATCCGATGTAACATCAGTCGACGGAACTTCCTCTGCTGTTTAGGACCTGCAAGGGTATCAATCTCAAAATTATAAACATCAAAGCCCGATAATTCAGAATCAGATATCCAATTTAGTGATAAAGTAAATGTAATTTAACCTCCATGATTAAAAACATTACACCATGTTTTAACTAGGTTGCAATTGAAATCTATCTTACAAGATATCAGCATTCTCTATTGTTTTGGACATGGATGGGTTTTCAGTTCAATAAATCACAAACATCAAAGACTTATAATTAAGAAGAATTACTGTCTTGTAAAATTTAATAGCAAAAAAAACAATGACA
This sequence comes from Steromphala cineraria, assembly GCA_916613615.1. Classification (NCBI taxonomy): domain Eukaryota; kingdom Metazoa; phylum Mollusca; class Gastropoda; order Trochida; family Trochidae; genus Steromphala; species Steromphala cineraria. Next base: position 43,983,133 of record OU744723.1, read on the forward strand.
AGTGTTTGCCACTAACGTCCCCCGCCGTTTGGATATTGTGATAGAATTGTCACAATAAGCAAATGCTATATTCCCATTGACGATAAGTGCATTGGTTCAAGAGATATGGCGTTAACAATTAATCTGAATGCAACGTTAAAGAACATTGAAAATAAAATAATAAAAATCCTGTAATCATCATAATAATATTACTTTCAATAGTTTGATATTATTTTTTTACATTTATGTTGTTTGTAACAAATGGACAAACAGATTGAATATATATAACAAATCATGTCTACTCGTGTGATATTATCAAATTAGAAAGTATCATAGATATATGCTAATTACGAGTTTCAAAGGTTGACAAAGTGTTGTAGTGACCTCGAAAATAAAGTCAAGGTCATCCAAAGTGACTGGTGTCTGCGTAATCCACCAATGTAGGCTCTGACTAAATTTGAAGACATGTGGTCCAGCAGTTTATGAGGTATCGCGTTAACAAGAATCCGGACGTACATGTACGTACATACGGATGGACGCCGCTGAATACAATGTCCCTCTTTCCGCGTTGCGGCAGGGGACAATAAGGACAGATGTCAGGAGGTTAATCATTTCACAAAGTTTTAAACAGATCTGAAATTTGTCTACACAAGATTGCAGTTTTTTATAGATTAATAAGAAAGAGAAGACTTTTTCAAGTTAATTGTTATTATATGAAACTTCAATAAAAGTGGCATTTTTTTCTGACAAATGTTTTATCAATTGTTTTAAATCTTGTAAACTATCCCATCAAGTTAATAAATTGATTCAATGGCCAAAGCTGTAATAACCCAAATATCAGATAAACATCAAAGAATTCATATCAGTAATCAGATACAAGTTAACTACAACAAGCCTTAGATTAAATCCGCTGCAAATAGAGGTGAGGCGATTTGGAGCTTAACGCCGCCTTCAAGAGTATTGCACTTACATAACGGCTCAGTCTACTCCGAGGAATAAAATATCAAAAATATTGTCTCTATAGGGGTTCGAACCATTTGGATATCCTCTCCGTCTCGGTCTGAATGCACCCACCTCTGTCGCATGTTGCTATAACCAGTTTAGTCGTAAACTATCCAATCACATCCTCGTTTTTAAATAACTTTAGTGACGATTATGTATAAAGAATGGTACACTGGAGTTACCTGCCCCTAGCATAATATCAAAAGCTTTTGCTGCACTCCTTGCAATTGGCTAGATGAGCTTGCGTCAAAACATGCTGGTAATAGGGGTGCCTTCAGACTGTGAATGAGAGGAAAGCCGGGCTGGGTGAAGTTCAAACCCCACTAGAAATAATATTTTTACACTTGTTTTCCTGGAATCACAGTCGATTTTAATCAGACTGCATAACTGATGCTAGTATTATTGCAGGGAGAAACCCAAACTGCATGTTGAGATGTTGAGCACCTGGCAGGTTTCAAACCACAGACCTCTAGATCCGAAGCGAAACACACACGGGTCCACCACCTCTGCAAGAGAAGTCCTATATCTCTGTCCACTCACCTCCTTCAACAACCACCACGTTACAATCCTTGTACATCACCACGAAGCCTGTCATAAACAGCTGGTTGGCATTGGCTTCGATCTTGAACTTCCTCGCTGGGTTGTTTAGGTCTCGTATCCTGCAATCATACCATATCATACATCATTATCAGTATCTTGATTATCAAGAGATGTATCTTTAGAAAATATGGCGTATTGCTTCGAATGTTTGGTTATTGAAGTAAATGTTGACATTGGTTATGATTTTTGTTTTCATAAGATTTCTTCTTTAAATGGGAAAAACATTATTTCTCTATTAATACAAAACTCAAATTTTCAAAAAATCTTTTTAGAAAATCTCTAGTTGAACTATTTTTCATTCTGATTGCTCATTCGGCATTCTGGTTGAAATATTGGATAAATATAACGTGTTATTTTGATGCAAAGTCTTAATAGATGACCACATAATACCGGTAATGGGAATGTTATAATTATGAAGATATTTTAAACTGAATACAATAGAAGAGATAAAAAAAACCTTGTTAGTTTTGTTTTTATTTTGCAAATTAATAATTTTCAGCAAAAAATCTGAAAAATCCTTGGGGACCCATATGAACAATTTGAGGGGACCTTGAGACATTTTCTGTGTCAAATACTCAGGAAAGTTGAGTCCCATAAACCCTGAATGAGGTTGTCTGATCTTCCAAAGATTTTTGAATAATCCAAGAATGAGTGAGTTGTAGATACGCTCTTTGGGCAATATTTCAGCCATTAACAAGGAAATAATCTAAGATAAGCTGTACTTAGTACAGTAGAACATGAATATAGCGAACTCGGATACAGTGAACAATCAGATGAACAAATATTAAAGTCCCGTCAAAAGCCCTATGCATGGCGACCAAACATGAGTAGCGAACACCGGATAGCGAACCATATTCTTTGGTCCCTTGGAGTTCGTTGTATCCGTGTTCTACTGTATATACTGGGCAATATTTCAGCCATTAACAAGGAAATAATCTAAGATAAGCTGTACTTAGTACAGTAGAACATGGATAGCAACCTCGGATATAGCGAACAATCAGATGAACAAATATTAAAGTCCCGTCAAAAGCCCTATGCATGGCGACCAAACGTGAGTAGCAAACACTGGATATAGCAAACTAAATTCTTTGGTCCCTTGAAGTTCGTTGTATCCGTGTATATACTGAGCAATATTTCAGCCATTAGCAACGAAATAATCTAAGATAAGTTGTACTTAGTACAGTAGAACATGGATAGCGAACACCGGATATAGCGAATTAAATTCTTTGGTCCCTTGGAGTTTGTTATATCCGTGTTCTACTGTATATTTATTTACCTGTACACGGATACGTGAACACCAAGACTCGTGTCTTCTTTAATTTTCTTCACTTTCTTTTCTCTCCTTTGCTCTGTCGTCAACTTTCGTGCTGCATTCGCTTCTTCGTGAGCTCTGGAATGAGAAGAGGATACTGTACTGACTTCTGTTTGTTTTGAACTATCATCTAAAACTCTAAAATTGGAGATACTGCTTGTTTGAGATAGTGACATCAGCTTTTGATATCAAGATTTGTACAATGCAAAAATTTACTAGATAAAAGAGTGCTCAACATCATTAAGTATGTGAGTGACAATGTCATGATGTCAAACTCTAATGACATCAGAGAGCCATGATGTCATACATTTGATGACATCACATATGCCATGATGTCATATAAATACTTGATGACATCACATATGTCATGATGTCACATAAATACTTGAGGACATCACATATGTCATGATGTCATATAAATACTTGATGACATCACATATGTCATGATGTCATATAAATACTTGATGACATCACATATGTCATGATGTCATATAATACTTGATGACATCACATATGTCATGATGTCAAACTCTAATGACATCAGAGAGCCATGATGTCATACATTTGATGACATCACATATGCCATGACGTCATATAAATACTTGATGACATCACATATGTCATAATGTCATATAAATACTTGATGACATCACATATGTCATGATGTCATAGAAATACTTGATGACATCACATATGCCATGATGTCATATAAATGCTTGATGACATCACATATGTCATGATGTCATATAAATACTTGATGACATCACATGTCATGATGTCATATAAATACTTGATGACATCACATATGTCATGATGTCATATAAATACTTGATGACAGCACATATGCCATGATGTCATATAAAACTTGATGACAGCACATATGTCATGATGTCATATAAATACTTGATGACATCACATATGTCACGATGTCATATAAATACTTGATGACATCACATATGCCATGATGTCATATAAAACTTGATGACATCACATATGGCATGATGTCATATAAATACTTGATGACATCACATATGCCATGATGTCATATAAATACTTGATGACATCACATATGCCATGATGTCAAACTCGAATAACATCAGAGTACCATGATGTCATATATCAGAGATAAACCTAGGAATAATTATTGGTGGGCCAATGCCCCACCTAGTAAAATTTTGGTGGGCCCCAATCCTTGGAAGGAGGGCCCAGGTGCCCCCACCAAGCACATTTAAGGTGGGCCCTTTTGAAATTGAGGATTTAAAATTTTCTGTGAATTGTATTAAAAGAATTGTTTGTAAATGAAAAGCTAACACATATTTGTCATATTATGAAAATTTACACACGACTCAATCAAAAACATCATTTATACAGTAATCTCATCTTAGTGAATAATATTCATGTCACTTCACAAGCATTTGTAGTTTACTGTATAAATCTGTGTTTTTAATTTAAAAATTAGTAATGTGAGACAGAAAAAAAGTCGAATAATGATAGTAAATTGTTGATATTTCATTCTGTCAATTCACATGCACATAATTGTGATTTTTTTAAAAAAATGACCCTTCTAAAGAATTTCTAATACTTTAGGCTTTAATTGATCTTTACCTGCTCAAAACTAAAGACCCACGTGCCTTGCAGTTTACTACAGTCAAAGCAGGAAATGTCAATCAAGTTGTTGACCTAATTCCATAAAGCCGGTGCATGGAATGGTTTACTATAGTGAAGGGGTGTCAGGGGGTGTTGTCATGGCATTTAAGTGTATGATAGAATTATTTGATACAAAAGACTGTACCTTGTAACAAACAAAGTCAAAGTGATATTTTTTCCTACATACTATATTTATAGTAGTGTCTGATGTATGTCAAACCAATTTTGCATCTTTCCATATGGTTAACACTTCCTCACCCCTACATGGAAAATAGACTAGGCAAGAAGACTGAAGCATTGACTTTCGTTTTCAATGTTGTAATGTATGGTCAGCTGTAAGTTTTGAGAATCAAAGTCAATCCTGGTATGTTTTGAAATTTATGAACTTTAGAGACTTAAATTAAAGTTATTGACCTGTATGACATGATATCACATGGAAATATAACCTACTTGAGTATGAAAATTGGATGTCAAAACATTCCAAAACAAATTTGCCGACGTACATGCTTGTGGGGTTTTTTTTCGTTGGCAATTGCTGATCAATTGTCTTTGGATGTCTTTTCAATGCACATGATTTAAAACTGGGGCTTTAGTTACTAGTCCCTGAACACTAGATTTACTATGATTCATAATGAAAAACCCGCACTTGTGTATTTAGGATACGGTTATTTCAAATATCATGCGTCTTATGCCCGCAACTGGAATTTCAATGAGCGGCAATTTTCATTCAGGTGCGGTAATGCCGCAGAAACGCATCCTAGGTTTATCCCTGTATATAGATGCCATCACATGTCATGATGTCAAACTGGAATGACATCAGTGTGCCTGACATCATTTACTTGGTGGCACCACATAACTTTTAATTTCCTGCCATGCGTCCAGCGTAAGCGATGTGTTTAGTGATACACGTTGTATTTCACTGAACAATTATAGAGGCATATCAAAATCTTCAATTTCATATCTCCTGATATCAAATTTATGTTATAAAGCATGAAAGATGAAATTGATTCACCCACTTTTGTCTCTTGGCCATCTGAGCACGAACGTGCGCCTCTATCTTAGTCGGGTCCTGAACTGCCTCTGTTCCCAGAACTCTCATCAGGTTTGCCATCCGCACTGCATCAAATACATATCATATCAACCCAAATGTTTCCTCATTGCTCCAGTTATTCCATTTTCTTATCAGTTGTTAAATTTACATACAGTTACATCATTCTGTCTTCATTGTGAAAATCATGATTACCTTGACATTATCATTTGAAAACAACAGTCATCCAAGATGACATAATCCCCTGTCCCCGATAAATCAGAATATATCTATCTTACAATTATCTAAGACTAATATAGAGGAGAAAGTCATCTGTAAAAAATATAAGTTCCATATCAATTGAAAGCACCATAAATAATCTAAAATCCCAAAAGGCACATTTTTCAGATGATGACTGAAGTTTCAATGAGCTAGATCTAATTGGTTTGGAGTTGAGCTGCGGAGATAAACCTCTACGGTACATTTCAAAATAAAGTGCCAAGAAAACAAGATGTGTTTGTGAAACACGAATGCTCCCGGATGCATATGTCAAGTATCAAAGACCTAGCTCCGACCAATCAAAAGTTATGACCAAGGTTAAAGTTTTTGTGGACAAACGGACAGACGGACAGACGGACAGGTGAAAAACAATATACCCCCGGAATCTCCGATTCGGGGGCATAAAAAAATATCCGAAGAAGTTGTTAATCCCGAAAGACTTTTCTGCACAAGCTTACTGATCCATACACAAAGTTTAAATGAGCTAGATGATATACGTTTCTGGATTTAGCTCCAAAAACAAAATGATTATGGAAAAAAAGACACGGGGGAACAATTATATCCAGTGTATAAAATAGATTGGAAACCTAGCCTGTCCTGAAAATATATTGATAAATTACTGAAGGGAAAATAAAGAAATTTTTTGAAAAGTTGCCAGTCCTGACCAAAAAGTAACCAGTCCTGGTAAAAAGTAGCTGGTTAAAGGACTGGCGGACAGGCTATATTTTAAACACTGCTATATCCCACGGTATTACGGCTGTGATAAAAAGGACATTTTAAAAACAACACACATTTAAAGTATGTTGTGAAGTCAAACAACCCGGTGTAGTCTCTTACTCCATGTACTCAATGAGCTCGCGCCCACCAACCCTTAGGAATATTCCCGAAGCAAGCGTGACCTCTGACCTTTAGGTTCCGGGGGCGGCATGAGTCCCAGCCTGACCTTCTCCTGCAGCTCCTTCTCGGACTCCTGTCTGTTCTGTCTCCGCAGCTTCTTCCTCTCCTTCTTTGTCAGGTACACCGGGATCGAGATCTCATTGATCGGCTCCGCTGGAACATAGGTCAAACATAAATTGTATGTATAAGTAAAGGTTAAGGTACTCAGACTCGGTCTTGGTGCCTGTAGATAGACCGCAGGGGGACTCCCCCTGCGGTCTATCTACAGGCACCAAGGCCGAGTCTGAGTACCTTAACCGGCTTATGAACTGAGGGAAGATTGCATTTAAAAAATAAAACAAAAATATAGCAGTTCAAACATACTCACACCCCTCTATGAAAATGAACTGGTCCAAATGACTTCATAGGTTTGTGACAGGATTTGGAAACCATTAATAACAATCGTTTTAAAAACGAATTTTAGTTATGTGTTAAGTAATCAAAAGCTGAAAAAAATATTTTCCTTTAACATTACAAACAAAAAGTTGACAGTAAATATTAGTATCATCATCAGGCGACGCAGCCGATCACGTGACATTGTGCCCGTGCATTTCGTGACACTTTTGCTTAATGCTGAAATGTACACGCTTGCACACTAAACTGCTCGACCAATGACAACATGATCAAAGTTATCCCAAACACAACACAATTTCAATAGTTACAAGACCTTTTGCACATAAAACATATTGCTACATTAATAATAATAAAAATAAGTAATGCAGAAACTGGCAATTTTACAAGAGGCAATGAAATAGTATAATCAATTGGTCATGAAAAAATCATTCTAACTTCAACTGGCTCCGTAGCCTAATGGTATGCACGTTTGGTTACAAATCGAAAGGCCAGTGGTTCGATCCCCGACTTTCGAGTGATATATTTGGAAAATTCTTGTGTTGGAATTTATATGAATTTTATAATGGGAAATGTTTGAGATTTAAAAAGAAATTAGTTTAAAATCTAAAGTTGAGGTCTTTAAATCACAGATAGGCCTCAAACGAGGTCTTTAAATCCTAGATAGACCTCATATGAAGTCTCTAAATCACAGATAGACCTCAAACGAGGTCCGTAAGTTACAGATAGACCTGACTTGATGTAGCCAAGGTCCTACCACCAGGTTACGGAACGGTGCTAAACAAAGGGATGACGTCACCAGAGGTTTATAATGAATAAAAGAGACTTGTTTAACTTAGGTCTATCATTACATTCTAACAAATTTGTTGGTATGCTGTATCATAGGGGTGAAACTACAGAAGTTGAACCACGGTATTTTACTTTCGGTTCGGTGCAACATACATAAACATAAATTTTCTGTTTGTACCGCATATTTGATTTGTGTCCAAAGTATAAATTAAAAAACCAATAACAAAAAGTCAACGATTCAAGTTTTGAAGTTGTAATGATACCTGTTGCTATTTTGCAGGAAGGTAACATTTTGAAGATTTAGTTTGATCTTTAACTTAACAATAGTATTTGAATGATGTCCATTCTTTGTTTCATACTGAACGAAAAATGTACAGAACCAAGGGTCTTGTACCGCAATACGCACCGAACCGAAGCTCAAGCGTATCGTTTCACCCCTACTGTATCATAAGTAAGAAATAAATTGTCTTTCAATAAGGAAGAGAATTATATGGATGACAACTTTTTTATTCATGTTAAGCGAAGTTTCAACACAGCAATGACAATGACACAAGTAGCTGTGTCGAAACGTAACCTAACATGAATAAAGACGTTGTCATCCATATAATCCTCTTCCTTATTGTATTTCCAACTTCTAAAATGCCTCTCAAAGAAGAAATTGTCTTACAGGTAGCTGAAGAGGAACATGAGAGAGCAACTTAAACCTTTGCTTCTCACCTGTCAGTTTGTGACTGATGTATACTTGATATATAAGATATAGAAGCTAATAGTCACCGACAGTGGTTAGCAACCTGTTCAAACTCTTCTACCAACTTTATCCATGGTTCATACAGCCATAAAGAATACAATTCCAGTACTTTTCAAGGGCATTTCAAGGTCATTTTACCAATTTTAAAGTACATATATTCTGAAAACTTGCGACATCAGAATTTTCCGAATGCAATCAATTTTGAGAAGTGGAAATTACCGATTTTGTTGGATTTATTAGAAATTCTCAGACAGGTTTAGTTTCATTCCGTTCTTTATCAATTTGCGCAGTTAACAGAACAATGATGTTTTCCATTGTGATGATCGATGCCATGGTAAATCCCAGTACATTTTTGAAAATTTCAAGGACATGACCGTTAAATTCCAGTACTTTTCAGGGCCTAGATTTTCTAAGCTCTCTTAGTGCTAAGATAGTCTTAAAGTGACACAGAGTATCTTTCTTAAAATTATATTTGGTTTTGATAAGCTACAAAATATCTAATATGCTGATTGAAGTTTATATCTCATCACTGGACTTGCAAATATATCCATTTATGCATAATATCTCTAAAATGCTTGATTTTATGGAAAAATCAAGAAAACATCTCAAATACATTTAATATTCGAAATTATGCATCCAATTACTCTACCTATTAGTTACAATATCTAATAAACACTATCGAATTGAATATATCTTCCTGTCAGCTTATGACAAGGTTTCAAAATTACGTTTGGCGAATTTGCCCGCGTCACTCAAGCCACATTTTCCGGTTTTCGATCAAAATCCCGACTTTGAATGGCCGTATTTTTGCTCTAATGTACTGATTGACCTTTAACTTGTTATTTTCAGTAACAGTTAGTGGTTCCCGATGTAATAACATCGATTTCAAAATTTGACATATGTGATCCTATCAACATACTCTGTGTCTCTTTAAGGACCATACAATAACATTGACCTAAGACTCTCTTAGTGCTAAGAAAACTTTGAAAATCTTGGCCCAGGACATTTAGTAAGAATTGTAAATTCAAGTACTTTTCCAGGCCCGTGCTAAACATGTTATCAACAAAGGGAGGTAACTGACCTGGAGGTTTGAGTTGAGTTGGGTGTTCCACGAGGTTAGTGATGCCGTGTATATCAGTCTCTCCCACCCGACACTTGGGGCCGAGCTCCTCGTACCTGTAGATTGATGTTGATAATGTGGATACAAATAATGATAATATTGAAACTCATTAGGGATGTCACAATGCAACTACCTTGCGATACGATACGTATCATGATTCTAAGGTCACGATACAATACATATCGCGATACACTAAATGCGACATTTTTACGGAGAGATACAAATTCTTTGATCTAAATTTAATGTTTCTATTGAGCAACCAGCATTTAAACCAAAAAAATAAGCCAACTTCTTTGTGAAAAAGTCATTTAATGCTTTATTAAAGCTATCTTAACCAGGATAAAAACAACTCTGGATTTCTTGATTCGACATTCACACAAAAATTTAACAATATTCACTAAAATTTGAATCACGATACAGTTAACTGTATCATATATTGTATCATGAACTATACCATGACGATGCATCGGTGTATCACGACATCCCTTATACTCATAATGATAATGTGCATACAAATAATGATAATGTGGTTACAAATAATGTCAATGTCGATACAAATACATGTAATGTCAATGTGTATACAAATAATGATAATGATAACTAGGATACCAATAATGATAATGTGGATACAAATAATGATAATGTGTATACAAATAATGATAATGTGTATACAAATAATGATAATGTGGATACCCATAATGATAATGAGGATACTCATAATGATAATGAGGATACTCATAATGATAATGAGGATACTAAAAATATTAATGTGGATTCAATAATGATAATGAGGATACTCATAATGATAACTAGGATACCCATAATGATAACTATGATACCAATAATGATAATGAGAATGCTAATAATGATAATGAGGATACTCATTAAAATTGAGGACACTTAATAATTATGAGGATAGATATAATGATAATTCTTTGACACCTTAGCCAGGTTTGTGACGAGTGATTTCTGAAAATCATAGAAACAGTGTTTTCTATTAAGAGAGCTTTTAATAGAAACATTGTTTTCTATCAAGAGAGGGTTGAATATGACAATGTGATATACTTGTTTGTAATAATAATTACTTATTACTTACATATCTTTCAGCGTGACGTAGTAGTCCCACCACTCTATCTCCGGGATCTCTCCCTCCCTCTGTAAAAATATATCTTCCATTAGTATTTTGGCGAAAAGTAACATACCGTAATTTCTCTTTTAATTCAACCTTCATTTTTTCAAAGATTTTCAGAAAAGGTCTATGCCTGAACTATTTTTCCTTTTGGTGGTTCATTTGACAATGAGGTCGAAATATTCAATATCAAGAACATGTGAGATATCAATGCATAGTTTTTATAGATGAGCACATAATCAAGCAATGTTATCATAATCGAGATGTTTTACAATAGATTAGCAGAAGAGAAAACTAGGCTTCACAATCATTTTTTGTTGTTGTGCAAATATAGCAATTATTTCAAGCAATGGTTGAATGAAAGGATCATCATTTTTAGGCACTTGGTTGAAATGTTAGATGTGATTCGAATTTGTTCCCTCAGAAAAATATTACGTGCTCGAATTATCAGAGATGTCGAATTAATGAAGAAATCACATCATTTATAAAAATTATAGGTTATGTTTGGGTTTTGACATAAACACCATCTATGAAAAGTCTGACTTACTAAGGCGGACACTTTGACAAATTAGATTATTCAATCTCGAGTATATACATTGTTTTATTACTATTCATAGCATGTAGATATGGAATCAAAATACTTTAGTTGAGAAGAAAATTGTTTGAATTAGGCTTAAATTGATCATTCTAATTTATCATGCTGTGAGAATATTATATGAGAATTGGCAATGACTATTCATTAACATATTTGTGATACAGTGAACAGTTAACATAAGATGGTCCCTTTCTTCTGCACTCCAGTATATAAAGACCTTTTACTCACCAGCTCTTTCTTTGGAACAATTGTTGCAAGTTTTGCTGCAGATGCAATTCCTGTTTTTTTGGCAGCGGAGGCGATTTCATTCTGAAGTCTGTCAAGCTGGGCCTGAAGCAAAGAAACACGGAACAAATTTAGGTAACAAGTCAACAAGATTAAAAACTGATCCCAAAAATCGAGTCATCCATAAGTTAAATTTAAAGAAAGTCAATCTAGCCTGCCAGTGTATTTCCACAAGTAGCTGTTTTACATGATTCACAATTCTCTTGGGCGGGATAGCGCAGTGGTTAGCGTGTTCGGCTTCGGATCAGGAGGTCCGTGGTTTGAATCCCGCCAGGGGCTCGGCAACTTTGTCTGCAGTAGAGAACTGTTCTACACGCAGTCAGGTTTGGGTGCAATGCTACACTCAATTTCAGTGCAGTACCACCCATGGTTGCTATTTCTAGCCGATGCTCGCGGGTCTCAATAGTGTTGCGGGCATTCTCCCTGCAATAGTTAGTGTTTCCCCTAGGCATAGTTAGCAGGGCGCAGCGCCCTGCTTTTCTCAGAGTGCGCCCTGCCCTTTTTCTGTTCCGCCCTGCCCTTTTTCTAAAATGTAATGCCATTTTTGCTAGCTATTTCAAGTTACCTTTTCCAGACACAGTAAGATCAATCCATTGTTTCAACAGGACACACGGTCTGCTGACCACATGTTTAGCTAGTTACAGGAACAATAGGGGGATTACTGACAGAGTGTTGGGGGTGGATGCAGCTTAATGATCGCATTATGAGATAATTTCAGGTGTTTTGAATCCTTTGTCCTTCTATATTAGGTAAAACATCGCATTTATTCCTAAATACAAAACAAAAATAAAATTACAAGTATATTTCAATGTTTATATTTGCAGATACTTATGTTTAATGCTTCACAATTTAACTTGTATGTATGTGCCCTTTTACGTGAAGTTGTGCCCTTTTCAAAAGGCATTTACCCTGCCCTTTTTTCAATCTGGGGGAAACACTAATAATACTAGCAGCCGCGATATAAGTGAAATACTCTTGAAAGCGGCGATAAACCCCATATCACCTCACCTCACATTCACAATTGTTCAGTTATAGTGAGGAGAAAGAGAATCCAGGAGAAGTCACAAAATAACGAAAGGTTTATCCAAAATATTTCAGGCACTGCAGATTTAGGGTTTACAGAAGTAAACTCTTTAGGTTATGCTTGTGTTAGAATTACTTTACTAAGAAAAAATATAATATAGAATATAATATAGAATATAATATTTTTTGAATGGCGGGGTTGAGGCATTCTCTCCCCAAAGAGGCAGTTCAGTCATACCCGAGTTAGCCTCTGTTCTATTATGGCTAATACATGGGATAGAAAGGTAGACAACTGATTTGAGGCAATCGATGTTAGTTCTGCAATAAGCGAAGCCTTTTCAAATATGGCTATCACCGTGTCGTTCGGCAAAGCTATCGTTGAAATTTAACATCCAGGGGAGATAATTCTTCCTTCTACTAAACATCGCTTTTTGCCTTCTCATAAGGTTTTATTTGGTCAATTAGTAAAATAAAATTTATCATAAAACAAATAATAATTTACACAATACACAATTATAAAACAGTATCTTTCTAATGAAAAACCCTATCCATATCGGATTTTCAAATATTTTCCCTCTCACACTGTTAATGAAAAATAAACATAAAGGCATGCTATACGGCCATTGAGAATTCCTTAAGCCGTGGATATCCAAAAGGTGTTTTCATTGGCTGCAAATAAGGGAGATATCTCAAGTTACAACTTTTTGCCACTAGGGCAATCTGCCGGAACCCCAGGATCTTGGCGTAATAGATGCTTATGTATTGTCACATCCCCTTGTACATATCAAAACCTCAATTTGAAATTTACTCGCTATCAATCCAGTATAACATGTCTCTGAAATTCCAACACACTAGGTTTATCTCCTAAGTAAAATCAACAAACCTTCGTGCGCAACCTCTGAGCTATTGATTCAAACTTTCCTCTTTCGTGAAATTTGAAGGAACGTTTTTGTCTTGTGGCACCTTTCCCTCTGAAAGACAAAATCATTTAATTAGTTTTGTAACAAGAAAATATAACATGTTTGTCAAATTAAACATGTTATCAGCAAGTTTTAACTAAGCCATTATGTCAAATGCAAAATACTTGTATTGCACTCTATTTTATCATTCTTATTTTGCTTGTCGGAAAATAATATTTCCATATGCACATGCATGATTGACAACTGTATTTGAAACAGCATTGTTGACTTCAAAGCTTATTTATTCACCTAGCTCAGAATTGAAACTGCATATTAGTGATGTCACGATACCAGTCTAAAAAAATCGGCCTAGTTCCGAGGATCAAAATATTCAAAATATTAACAGCATGAAGATGTGGAATCCTCTACACTAGGTCTGACCGCACACCTGAATCTCGCATGTTAATACCAGAAGAGCGCAGCCCAAACCCAGTCGTTAGCAGACCCACCACATCATCTCGCTTTTAACACTGCTAATGCTTTTCATATTCAAAGCATGGTTAACAGGAGTTACTGGCCCCTAGCTTGATACCGAAAGCTTTTGCCGGCGGCTTGTGATTGGTTAGCTGAGTAAATGCCAGAACATGCTACTTACTGGGCTGCCGTCTGACTCAGTGGAGAGGATACCTAACAAAGTAACATGTTCGATTCCCATAGAGTTAATATTTGTAAACTTTTATTCCTCGGAACTAGGCAGATATTAATCAGACTGTCACAATACCGGAACCTCAGCAAACATGTATAGTGATACTAAGGTCACGATAAGTAGAGGCAAGATTCTAACAAGAGAGTGGGTGAGTCAATATATATTTTTACAAATTGAACATAAACAGAATTAAAAAGTATTGTGAAACTTTCACAATCTCTTAATTCCTGGATTTGATATTGGCTCAAATTTAGAATGATATTCACTAAATTTTTTATCAATTCTGTTATATCCAATTTACTTATGTACCATGAATACAGTTTAAATTCTGCAAAAGGAATTTGAAAAAAAAAAATGGTATTAAATTTAGTTTACTGTATCATATCATTTTCTGAACCACTACAAAACACCACCTCTGTGATATTGACTCAAATTTAGAATGACATTCACTAAAATTTGTAATGATTCTGTTATATCCAATTCACTTACCGGTTTATGTACCATGATAACAAGGGGGGTTGTTAAAATTCTAAAAAAGTTTTTAAAAAATAAAAAAAATAATTTTTAATCAAATTCCAAAACTGTATCGTGTATCATATCATTTACTGAACCACTACAATGCACCAACACTTCTGTGAATCGCGACATGCCTACTTGACGTACCCAACTCTTGGATCGAAGAACTTGCTGTCACTGATCTCTTCTGGTGGTTTGTCTATCAGACCCTTGAACTGTTCCCGTCTTTTGGCTCGGATATTTGCCTGAAATCACGATATTTGACGTGGCAATGGCGTTGCTTGTTAATATGTCCTGACATTTAAGGTCAAGGTTGCCAAACTTGTCCAACAATGCCCAAAAACTGCTGTCATGTTATTGGGAGCTTGGACTCTGTCACTTCTGGCAGCCAAAGTAAACCTAGCCTCAATAATACTCACTACACTCCTGATATTGAGTCTAGCTAGATGCAGTAACATATTGAGTCTAGCTAGATGCAGTAACATATTGAGTCTAGCTAGATGCAGTAACAGGTTACGTCAGCCGACCTTTCGACGACCTATGACCATCAATCCAAATGCGAGACAAATGAATGGAATTTTCCAATCATTGACCCGATTGGTCAATTCGATTGACTTGCTGTTACTACATCTAGCTAGACTCAATATTGGGGGTGAAGCGAGTATTATTGAGGCTAGGTTTACTTACATTGGCTTTCTGGATATATCACACTAACAAGAGATGATCTTTACTTTGCTGAAAATATTCTGAATTAGAATAATCCTGCTTGACTTCTCTGTATGTAGAGAAGCAATTGATAAGAAAATCTATCTTCCACAACTTATGAAATTTACAGCACTATAGATTCTGTATCTTCACAAATTCTTACAATTCTCATATATTCCAGAATACATGAATTCTATTTATGATATAACGATGTCTCACCTATCTCAAATTCCAGGTAAACTATTGAGATATTTGTGAGAAAAAAACATGAGAGTAAAAATATAAGCTATTCATTAACTGATATAACTAAAGAAATGTTTGACATTATGACTATCTTAAGCATGATACTTTTCTTCTAGAAACGATGGCAGGCATCAATTCACTTCCCTTCAAATAATCTACAATAAATAACAAGTTAGGAATAAGTTGAACCTTAAGTGTTGGAGTATGCAGTTGAAGTTGAACGGCCATTCCGGTTGTAGCATCGATCGTCTGTCCTTCCTCATTTAAAATCAAGGGTGTTGGTCTGAAATATATGGAGGATATCTGTCTTAAAGGGGCAGTAGCACGTTTTTTGATAATTTTATAATTGAAATTTTTCACTGATAATTGTAAGTTCATGCTAAATGTATTATTTTGACAGTGTCAAAAATCTCATTACACAATCCAATCATCCATAGTCAGAGGACAAAGTATGAAGATTCACATAAAATCCATTGGCGGCCATTTTTTTGTGAACACCTTTTATTCATTTTGTGTAAGAAAAAGGAATCACATGGCTACACTTTACGTTGAATTATTACTGCACCATTTAGTTTAAATACATTGTCTTTCAATTGGAATCATTAATTTCCATTTTCCTGACATCACCTAATATTCCCCATAAAAACGTGCTACTGCCCCATTAAAGACTCTTTTCTTGACTACTACCATGTTCAATCAATCAATGTTTATTCATGAATTAGGCCATTCAGCCCATATTACAGAAGTATAATTCAATAAAACAAATATGTCAACAATACAATAAGTCATACTGTATGTTACACTCTGGTCATTAAGATTTATACATCGTTTATACAAAATTATATCTAAACATGCTTTTCTGGATGGTTATACATTTTTTTCTATCCATTGTTTTCTAAGTAAGGAGCTAAAAAATATAAATGCGCCAAGTTTCCAAGCTTGATTTTCATTTTTGCACATTCTTCTAATTATGGAAATGTTCAGATACTCATAATCATTGAGGTATTTTATTCTATAGATATTATATAATGGGCAGTTGAGTATAAAGTGATTTTCGTTTTCTATAACATAATTGTTAGCTGTTTTGCAAAATTCACAGAAACGCTCCTCTTCTGGTGTATTGTCCCATCTTCCTGTTTCAATTCTCAAATTATGGTTTCCGCATCGAAATCTCGAGATATATTTCTTGAAATTATGATTCTTGGACTACTACCATGTTTATCTCTCATCGAGTGAGATAGAAAGTTTAAATATATAACAAGAGAGATAAATAAGTGATTAGTGTGAAATGGACATTAAAACAAACGTTTATATAAATCATGCTTTATTGCCACATAAAATTCTTAAAATTTTAAACATATATTCTGAAATTTATAGGGGTCTTTTCTTATCTTTAATCGAGAAAAAGAAGAAAAGAAAAAGAAGGGGGGCGGATACAAAAAACATAGAAAACAAAGCGGGTAACAACTGCAAGGTTTTAATTATAACGTTTCGCCACCCATAAGGGCGGCTTCTTCAAACCATGCAGATCTCTAAACGAGTGAGGACGAAGTTTAAATACAAGTTGAGATAAGTTATGGATTATTGTGAAAGGGATGTTAATAAGAGTGTCAATAAAAATCATCATTTATTGTCACAGAAAATTCTTAAAATTTTGAGAGAAAAAAATTAGACAATGAGAGGAATAGCTAATGTAAGAAATTTTCAAATAAGAACCACTTCTTCGCTAAAGGTGAGACGATACATTGATTTACCGATGCATTGATCTGTTTTCAAAGTTGATTTAAAATTGATTCATTTTGGATAAAATTGATTTTCTATCGATTCATATAAATAAATAAAGGATACATACTGTCAAACATTAGCGTTGATAACTTACCATTTAACCGAAATACTGGAATTAAAAACATCTAATCGACACTGATAATAAAGGCCAGTGGAGGCGGCCATTTTGCTCTGTTGCTATGGAAATCTCGCATTCTCGCAAGTTCTCACAAAACAAATGGCGGCTGTAGAAAAATCTGTTAGGCTGGCAGGGGCTCTAAAAAGCCCAGTCTGAACACATTTGTCTGTGTAGGAATCAAATCAAATTGAATTAAATCAAGAAGCTAAAATGGTGAATCGAATTGAATCTGCTGACACCTGAATCGTCACACCTCTATTCTTCATCCTAACGCATACGTTTTGTTCGTTTCATATATATTTTTTCAGATTTTTATATTTTCACTCACCCTGATAATGGTATCTGTTTTCTGAAACAAGAGATGATTTTCATTACCTCATGGAGTTCAAGAATGTATTTATCAGGAGTATACACTTATTGAAAACAAAGTTATATAGAAAGGGTAAGCAAAAATATCATTATCTCAGTCTCAGGAATAACAGAATGCAGGTACCTTACAATACGATACAATTCTATACATATTACAATACAACAAATGTGATATCCTTGCAGAAAGATCTAATTTCACCTATATATAAATTTCTATCGAGAGAGTAAATTTGATAACCAACAGTTTAACACTAGGCTAATTTTTCTTGGATCTCATTCTTTTATTTTAGAAACATTAAGATTCACAGACATTTTAAAAGTTATTTCACAAACTCTGAATTTCAGTTTTTAAACAGTGCTCCAGATAAATTTTGGACCTATTGGGTCCTTGATTTGGATACTATTGCGTACAGTTCATTTTGATTCGTATTTAGGAAATTGATACTCCTTAGATTTTTGACAATTGGGTATTTGATAGGAAATTGAGCCTGTACCCACATTATATTACAAAACTGGCTTACTTTGTACAAATAACATTATCATGAATGAAAGTTATTAAGGAGGTGGATTCACTTTACACAACCCACACTGCTGTAGAGTTTTAGGAGCTCCTTACTCATCACAATAACTTAATAAGAACACTTCGGCTAATATATCAAACACTGATGTAGAGCTATGAAACCGCCATCCTGTTTCAGGGTATGAATGTAACGCTAACTCCACTAATCTGTACCCTGAGCCCAGAAGCAAGATTCGCTCGCGTGGCCCGACTTGGCATATTAGCCAATCAAATCATTTTCTCGTAAAAATTTATCGAGAAAGTGGCGAGAAAATGATTTGATTGGCTACATCCCAAGTCGGGCCGCGTGAGTGAATCTAGCTTCTGAGCCAAGGGTACAGATTAGTGGAGTTAGCGTAACATTCGTTCCCTAAGACAGGATGTGAAAACGCTAGTGTTAAAATACTTGTGCGTACACATGGTTACTGATTCTTCTGATATATCAAGAAAATGTCTGCGTATCTGTCCTCCCACATTTAAATCCAATTGCATTTTTATTATTTCAATTTTTAAATACGTAGTTTAACTAGAGCACTGTTTGAAGGATAAAACTTTGATTGTTTCTCATGTAATCATATTCACATATATTTTGTACGTACAGGCCTGGCACGGTCTGACTGAGGCCTCCGAGACGAGCCTGTATCTGTGCCTGTAACTCCATCGCTCGTCTTGCCTTATCCGGGTCGGACATCAGACCTGCCGTACCCTGGAATAGTCAGATGGAGGAATGATTTAGAATTCAACATCAAGAGCGCTTTACTCCTAACCTGGTTTTCAAAAGCATTTAGAAGCTGAAGGACTAAAAGTTCCAAAGAGTAGCCAATTTGCTTCTATTCAATTGAAAAGTATGTCAAATGACAGTTGCCTCCCCTTTCTACAATACAAATGATAAATGTTCACACCTGTATTTTTTCCATATTTGACATGACAAACTTTATCTGATTCCGTTGTGAAGACTGTCATTTGCCGTTTCGAAGTTTATAGAACATTTTGGACACTTGAAGTGAAATTTTGAAAAATAGAGCCATTGGCTCTGTAGCTCATCAGGCTTCATCATCAATTATGCTGTAGAGTTTGGCCAATGTGATTCCCCCTTTGTAGAGGCCACAGGGTCACCAATCATAAAATTAAGTTTATAGGCGATAAGTTTCAGTTTTCTAGACCTTATACTTCAGGAGAAGAGGATGAAAATAGAATTGAAGGAAGTTCCTGTTGCCTTTATTAGGGGCAACAGGACCACCAAAGCTACAATTTATAATTCTCACTAGCCAAGGAGTCTGTACACAAAGTTTCAGCTTTCTAGGCCTTATGGTTCTGGAGAAGAAGATGTAAATAGGTTTTTAGGGCGTGGCCCCTGTGGCCCTTATTAGGGTTCACAGGGCTACCAAAGCTACAATTTATAATCCTCACTGGCCAAGGAGTCTGTACACACAGTTTCAGCTTTCTAGGCCTTATGGTTCTGGAGAAGAAGATGAAAATAGGTTTTTAGGGTGTGGCCCCTGTGGCCCTTATTAGGGGTCACAGGGCCACCAAAGCTACAATTTATAATCCTCACTAGCCAAGGAGTCTGTACACACAGTTTCAGCTTTCTAGGCCTTATGGTTCTGGAGAAGAAAATGAAAATAGGTTTTTAGGGTGTGGCCCCTGTGGCCCTTATTAGGGGTCACAGGGCCACCAAAGCTACAATTTATAATCCTCACTAGCCAAGGAGTCTGTACACAAAGTTTCAGCTTTCTAGGCCTTATGGTTCTGGAGAAGAAGATGAAAATAGGTTTTTAGGGCGTGGACCCTGTGGCCCTTATTAGGGGTCACAGGGCTACCAAAGCTACAATTTATAATCCTCACTAGCCAAGGAGTCTGTACACAAAGTTTCAGCTTTCTAGACCTTATGGTTCTGGAGAAGAAGATGAAAATAGGTTTTTAGGGTGTGGCCCCTGTGGCCCTTATTAGGGGTCACAGGGCCACCAAAGCTACAATTTATAATCCTCACTAGCCAAGGAGTCTGTACACAAAGTTTCAGCTTTCTAGGCCTTACGGTTCTGGAGAAGAAGATGAAAATAGGTTTTTAGGGCGTGGACCCTGTGGCCCTTATTAGGGGTCACAGGGCCACCAAAGCTACAATTTATAATCCTCACTAGCCAAGGAGTCTGTACACAAAGTTTCAGCTTTCTAGGCCTTACGGTTCTGGAGAAGAAGATGAAAATAGGTTTTTAGGGTGTGGCCCCTGTGGCCCTTATTAGGGGTCACAGGGCCACCAAAGCTACAATTTATAATCCTCACTAGCCAAGGAGTCTGTACACAAAGTTTCAGCTTTCTAGGCCTTCTGGTTCTGGAGAAGAAGTCGAAATTCCACAAAGTTTACGGACGGATGGACGGATGGACGGACGGATGGACGGACGGACGGACGCCGGACACCATGCCATGCCATAAGCCCATCGGGCCTTACAGGCCAGATGAGCTAAAAATTAAAAGGATGGCCAAATTCTTTCATTCAATTAAAGTATTTCAGTTTCAGTTTTCCAGAACAATAAGTGATCAAATGTGTTCCGTCTTCTTGAAATACTCTTGAAAATAATATAAATATGTTCTTGGGTTACTGTTGATGATAATTACTCCATGCGTCGCTTTAAAAACTTCCAGAATACCAGCCCAGGATTTCTCTGAAGTAGAGATCTAATAGATACTTATTATGAAGACAAGAAGCTCTCCTAATTCTTGCAAGTTGGATCATATTACAATAACATTAAACCAGGTAATGTTAAATTCTTACACATAATGAATTGATCCAATTTTTTTGTGAAAAGGTCATTATGTAAGGAGTTAATGTGTATTGGGATTGTGTATCGTATGGCAAGCCCCGATATCGGGATACGTATGGTATTGTGACCTAGGGGTGAAATGGTACGCTTGAGCTTCCGTTCGGTGCATATGAAACCAAAAATGCACATCATTCAAACACTTTTGTTGAGAGTTAAATATCAAACTAAATTGTTCCGAATGTTTACTTTCGGGAAAATAGCGCCAGGTATCATTACCACTTTGAAACTTGGAGATGTTTAATGATAATGAATACAATTTTGTTTGGATCTTGACTTTTTGAATAAATTATTGATTTAAGTTATTTCAATGATATTTTGGACACAAAATAAATATGCGACATAAACCGTAAATTCATGATAATGTATGGTGCACCGAACCGAATGTAAAATACCGCGGTTCAACTACTGCAGTGGTAAAGCGTATCACCCCTATCGTGACCCTCCAGTATTGTGACACCTCCACAAGGCATGTACGTACGAGAGCAGGGTTGGGCGGAGGCAGCGTGGCCTGGATCTGAGCTTTCCTCTCCTGGATCATCTTCTGGGCATTCATCATCATGTCCTTGATCTGTCAACATACATGTTCCAATAAGGAAAAGGTACTAAAAGATACATATTTATGATGATAATGATGATTGCGTTTCAAAAACATTAACAGGCCCTGTTCAAGGCATGTTCAAAAGCAGGGATTGGGAAAGGCAGGGGCCACTATTTATATAATGTACTAAGCTTATGGTATATCAGGTACAATTTACATATGTAATTTATATGAATATTATAATAATATATAATTTACTCTTTGTATCAAACTATAGAACCTACAAAAAAATAGAGCCAGTGGCTCTGTAGCTCATCCGGCTTCATAAATTTTGCTTTAAAATGGCAAATGCTGTTCCCCCCTACTTTGGGCCACAAGGTCACCAAATGTACAATTTGGAATCCTCCTTATCTAACTTAGGAGTCTGTAGACAAGGCTTCAGCTTTCTAGGCCTTATGCTTCTGGAGAAGAAGATGAAAATAGGTTTTAAGGTCGCGACCCCAATGGCCCTTATTAGGGGCCACAGGGCCACCAAAGTTACAATTTATAATCCTCACTTGTCAAGGAGTCTGTACACAAAGTTTCAGCTTTCTAGGCTTTATGCTTCTGGGGAAGAAGATGAAAATAGGTTTTTAGGGCTTGGCCCCTGTGGCCCTTATTAGGGATCACAGAGCCACCAAAGCTACAATTTATAATCCTCACTACTCAATGAGTCTGTACACAAAGTTTCAGCTTTCTTGGCCTTATGCTTCTGCAGAAGAAGATGAAAATAGGTTTTTAGGGCGTGGCCCCTGTGGCCCTTATTAGGGTCACAGGGCCACCAAAGCTACAATTTATAATCCTCACTAGTCAAGGAGTCTGTACACAAAGTTTAAGCTTTCTAGGCCTTATGGTTCTGGAGAAGAAGTCGAAATTCCACAAAGTTTACGGACGGACGGATGGACGGACGGATGGACGGACGGATGGACGGACGGATGGACGGACGGACACCGGACACCATGCCATGCCATAAGCCCATCAGGCCTTTCAGGCCAGATGAGCTAAAAATAGAGCCATGGGCTCTGTTGCTCATCAGACTTTTGATTAAAATATGTTTTGACCCCTGTGACCCCATTTGGGGTCATGGGGTCACGAAATCTACAATTCAGAATCCCCATTTGCCAAGGAGTCTACACACAACTTTTCAGCTCTCTAGACATTTTGGAACTGGAGAAGAAGATGAAAACAGGTTTTTAAGATTTTGACCCCTGTGACCCCATTTGGGGTCATGGGGTCACCAAATCTACAATTTAGAATCCCCATTGGCCAAGGAGTCTACACACAACTTTTCAGCTCTCTAGACATTCTGGAACTGGAGAAGAAGATGAAAATAGGCTTAATAGGCTTAAAAGGTTTTGACCCCTGTGACCCCATTTGGGGGTCATGGGGTCACGAAATCTACAATTTAGAATCCCCATTGGCCAAGGAGTCTACACACTACTTTTCAGCTCTCTAGACATTTTGGAACTGGAGAAGAAGATGAAAACAGGTTTTTAAGATTTTGACCCCTGTGACCCCATTTGGGGTCATGGGGTCACCAAATCTACAATTCAAAATCCCCATTTGCCAAGCAGTCTACACACAACTTTTCGGCTCTCTAGACATTTTGGAACTCGAGAAGAAGATGAAATAGGCTTTTAAGATTTTGACCCCTGTGACCCCATTTGGGGTCATGGGGTCACGAAATCTACAATTTAGAATCCCCATTGGCCAAGGAGTCTACACACAACTTTTCAGCTCTCTAGACATTCTGGAACTGGAGAAGAAGATGAAAATAGGCTTAATAGGCTTAAAAGGTTTTGACCCCTGTGACCCCATTTGGGGGTCATGGGGTCACGAAATCTACAATTTAGAATCCCCATTGGCCAAGGAGTCTACACACAACTTTTCAGCTCTCTAGACATTCTGGAACTGGAGAAGAAGATGACAACAGGCTTTAAAGATTTTGACCCCTGTGACCCCATTTGGGGTTATGGGGTCACGAAATCTACAATTTAGAATCCCCATTGGCCAAGGAGTCTACACACTACTTTTCAGCTCTCTAGACATTTTGGAACTGGAGAAGAAGATGAAAACAGGTTTTTAAGATTTTGACCCCTGTGACCCCATTTGGGGTCATGGGGTCACCAAATCTACAATTCAAAATCCCCATTTGCCAAGCAGTCTACACACAACTTTTCGGCTCTCTAGACATTTTGGAACTGGAGAAGAAGATGAAAATAGGCTTTTAAGATTTTGACCCCTGTGACCCCATTTGGGGTCATGGGGTCACGAAATCTACAATTTAGAATCCCCATTGGCCAAGGAGTCTACACACAACTTTTCAGCTCTCTAGACATTCTGGAACTGGAGAAGAAGATGAAAATAGGCTTAATAGGCATAAAAGGTTTTGACCCCTGTGACCCCATTTGGGGGTCATGGGGTCACGAAATCTACAATTTAGAATCCCCATTGGCCAAGGAGTCTACACACAACTTTTCAGCTCTCTAGACATTCTGGAACTGGAGAAGAAGATGACAACAGGCTTTAAAGATTTTGACCCCTGTGACCCCATTTGGGGTTATGGGGTCACGAAATCTACAATTTAGAATCCCCATGGGCCAAGGAGTCTACACACAAGTTTTCAGCTCTCCAGACCTTTTGGAACTGGAGGAGAAGATGAAAATAGGTTTTTAAGGTTTTGACCCCTGTGACCCCATTTGGGGTCATGGGGTCACCAAATCTACAATTTAGAATCCCCATTGGCCAAGGAGTCTACACACAACTTTTCAGCTCTCTAGACCTTTTAGAACTGGAGGAGAAGATGAAAATAGGTTTTTAAGGTTTTGACCCCTGTGACCCCATTTGGGGTCATGGGGTCACGAAATCTACAATTTAGAATCCCCATTGGCCAAGGAGTCTACTCACAACTTTTCAGCTCTCTAGACCTTTTGGAACTGGAGAAGAAGATGAAAATAGGTTTTTAAGGTTGTGACCCCTGTGACCCCATTTGGGGTCATGGGGTCACGAAATCTACAATTTAGAATCCCCATTTGCCAAGGAGTCTGCACATCAAATTTCAGTTCTCTAGAGTAATTGGTTTCGGAGAAGAAGATGAAAATGTGAAAAGTTTAAGGATGGACGGATGGACGGACGGACGGATGGACGGATGGACGGATTGACGGATGGACGGATGGACGGACGCCGGACGCCATGCCATGCCATAAGCCCATCGGGTCTTTCAGACCTGATGAGCTAACAAAAAAAACACAAAAAAACTATCAAGGCTATGTTTTGTTAACCCTTGTCCTACCCTGGGCCACACTAACCTTATCTGCAGTGAGCTGTCCAGGACTGGGCTGCCCTGGGCCGGGGATGACTGGGGTTGGAGTGACATCATCTGCAAACCTTCGCTTCTTCACTCTCTCGGTGGGTTCTTCTTTCTCATCCTCCTGAATCATAGAAAGAAACATAAGTTTTTAAAATCAGAAAAAAAAGGTGGTTTAAAGGGCAGTAGCAAGTTTTTTTAAAATTTCATATTTCAAACTTTTCATTGTTAGTTGTATGCTAATGATAAATGTATTATTTTGATAGTTTCTAAAATCTCATGTTTTGAAGCAAATGTCTTACTTTAATCAAAGTCATTCTCCTGAATTGATCTTCTTAATATTTGTCACAGTGATACCATAGCCTATAAGGATGCGCGGTATTATCGATATATCGTTATATTGCAATACAGGAACAACATGAAACGAATTGGTACACACTACTGAAAATATCCAATATATCGAACATATCAAAATGAAAAATTTTCGTCTGAAATTGCTAAAAGACACAAACATGTTTTACGGAAGGTTCTTATCAAAGTATGAAGCTGTGTTGTGAAAATAGTTAAAACAATATAATCAAGGGCAATCAACAGTGAACATTTTTCAAAATAGCTCATAGTGATGATCGTTCTTAACGCCCATATTGAGACAAGATAGCATGCAAATTCTTGAATTTGAAAGTAACACTATATTGCTATACGTATTGCAATACGCTTTTCTGTATCGCAATATATTGCAATACAGAAATGAGGAAGGATACCCATCCTTAATAGCCTATAACAAATACTGTCAGTCTGAATAAATCGAAATAGTCCCAACGGATAAACTCAATAGACAATGGGATCCACTAGGTCTGAACGCAGCATAATTCTTTACCAGTTTAGCCAGGGAAAAACTAAGTCATTAGTGGACCAATCACATCATTCCACTTTAAAGCATGCTAGCAGAAATCGTGTTCAAAGAAAGGTTCACAACAACATTCTCATGCACATTCTCTAAACAGTTTTGATCTTATATCATAGCATTTAAAAAGACAGATAGCCAAAAGCCTGTCAAAGAATGGTTCAAATGTAGTAAAGCTTTTGATATGGAAACCTTTTGGCAGATTGTGGTTAAACAATCGAACATGTGCTTGTAACTGCTGTCATCAGACCAGTGTGCAGAGCAAACCCCTTATCTATTGAGTAAGTATCCTGGTTGAGAAAAATATTTGAACTATTTATTCCTCACAATATCCTTTATAATCCCACAAAATGATAGAATTTCATAGATAAAGAATAATCACCACCTTCCTCTTCTTGCTACGTCCATGTCTACTGCTGCTCTTGTAGTCGTCCCACAAGTTGAACACTTTCTCCGCGATCTTGGACGCTTGACCAGTGTCCAGGATAGCACTCAGCTTGTCTGAAATACAAACACACACTTCATCCATCTACTTAATAATAATAATGAACATTTTTAAGCGTAATATCCAGTGCTCATTGGCTGTACATTATCACCCTGAAGGAATTGTACTTTCAAAGCCGCTACTAAGCGCTTCGCGCGACCACATAGGTCCGCATTTCCCGTATTCAGGTACCCAATTGTACAGCTGGGTAGACTGAGTGCAATGTGGATGAAGTGCCTTGCCCAAGGACACAACACGGTGTAAAGCCCAGGTCACAAATCTTTGTCGTCTCCACCTGGATTCGAACCCGGGTCTTTGGTGTGATAGGCCAGCACACTAACCACTACACCACCGCGTTCCACAAAGACTTTATACACTGAGTCAAGGAAATGTGAAACTATATTGGTTATAGCTCTGTCTGATAGACAAAGCCAACATAGGAGACAGGACTTTTTTTCATGTACTTGATTTCGATGTTCGATTTAGTGTGGCTTAAAGAGATTGCACCAGATGCAAGCTGATAGGTTTCTTTGGTTGCACTTTCCAGGGTTTTACATAGTCAATCAAAACCGAGAGTCCTGGGGACTCAGAGCATATATTTTTAGGAGTCCTCTTCCTATTTCAGGAGTCCTTAAAAACATTATAGAAGTTTCATACTTAATGGAAAGGTTGATAAAGATGGCCTTTAATGGGATGGTTATTGGTTGATGTTTAAATACCATCTTGACATGAAAATCATACTGAAATGTGTTTTCATTGAAAGATTAGATATTTGTATCAGAATAATACTGAGTCACAGAGGACCCACATGATTAGTTTTTGGGGGTCCTCCTGACATTTTCTGCGTCAAATACTCAGGAAAGTTGCATCCCGTAAAACCCTGACTTTCCAAAAATTGCACCAATTTATGTATTATTTTGGATGATTTAATTCTTTCATTTATAAGATGGCTTGAAGACTTACGCAATGTAAATATCTAAAATGAAATAACTGTAATTAAGAAATACAACAATTGTTTTTGCTAGGTTAAGATATTATGAAGAGATGAATACACTGCTTGAAATTGGACATTTCACTCACTGAGTAAAGTAAACAGTTTTGGGTGTATGAAATTTTTTGATTTTTTAAAATTGGATTAATTTGTCAAGAAAAAGGAGCATCTATTCTACCCACCGACTGTTTTCTTCTTGTCATACCCTCGGTCGATGCAGTCGAGAGCTGCAGACACCAGCGTTGGTTCACTAAACCCCAGGAACTTGTGAACGGTCTTGTCCAAGATCGACTTCAAGTCGTCAAACTCACGTCTTGATAACGACATCTGGTTAAAAAAAATATCATTAAAATTATTTGGGAGGCAAATCACATTTTTCCCCTAATAGTGAAATTTTCAAATTTGTATGAAACCGACAATGTATGTTTTTGGATAAGTGATGTTATACATTATACTCTATTACTCTTCCATTGAAAATATTGCTGTTTAATATTAAACATATGTGTTATAACATTGTGAGCTGACCGAATGACGTGACGTCAAAACTGTTCTGTATGACGTCACAATGTCAGCGGGGCGACTGCGATGGTCATGTCAGCGAATTTCTTTATATTTTGACAATGTAATTAAGCCAGTAATAAATAAAATACTGAACTCAATCCCGTTTAATAACATTTTTATGTCAAAATACAGAGCAATGCGGGCATTCCTAAATTTGGATTGTTTGGTCACGTGACTTCGTGCATTCGCACAACAATCAAAACGTTCGACTTGAAGCGGCCCTAGAATCCCTGTTACCGTCGTGGCGGACTGACGATAAGGGACGACTGAGTTTCATAGTTTCCAAGTTACAGGTAAGATAGGCATCACAGCAGAATGTACAGGTTGGTTTGACAGTTAAATAAATAGGAGGCGATGACTTTTTACTTAACTGTTGTTCATAGATCGGCTTTCTGTTTGCATAATTTGAATCTTGAGTAAGCTGATCGACAACCTCGCTGCAACATGCCATTGTGAAGTCGTATGACTTGGTAATGTTTTTAAGCGATAGCAATCTTTTATTTGAGTAACATTTTACTTATACCAGTAAAATTATTACAGGTATGACATAACATACAGTGTGTCAGGGTATTCCAGATTACAGGTATACCAAATCACTTACAATACAAGTATATTTGCAGCGAGAATGTGTAAATTTCAATGGATTTCTTCAATTACTGTCTCTTTTTAAAGCTGTGACAGTATTCTTTAATAGGATATTATTTGTTTATTTTTTGTGTTCAGGAAATGAACTTGAGAGCACCCAATAGAGAGGACACATTATGATAACGTGTTGTCGCGGTTTCAGAAAAACCTAATGTTTTTTGGGCGGCCAGTCTTAGATATCAATAGAAGTATTCTCCCTAAAATAAACACACTTGTGGTTTTTATTTTACTAGTTATTTTTTTTAACTGATTCAAAACTGCCGTGCATTTTTCTCTTGTAAATTTTCTATAGCTAATCAGCGTTGTATTTAATTCTTATTTTGTGATGAGTTGCATTAAAGATGGTTTTAAAAGCAAATGCTCTTTGACGATCAAAAAATATTTCTGGGTAGGTGCATGCAGCCGATCTTTCCTTAGTGATCCGGAACTGCCTGACACACTGCACTACCATTCTGATCGTTTACTATTATATTATTTTATCTGACATAAAACATATATTTCCGATATCGAAAATTGTCATTGTTAATAAAGGTTCTTTCTTTTGACATCGGAAAGGTTAGCCAATGCGAAATAGAACAAGCCAGACTCCTTGGTCATCGTATTTCTTAGTTTTCAAAATTACAGATAATACATACAAACACAAACTGAATTAATCGAAATAAGCTGGTTGAAAACACATAATTGAAATTATTACTTATACTTTACCTCTATCTATAATCGGCTTATACACTATTTTTTAAAGACACGCTTCGGTTTCCGTTTTCGCACAGTTCACGTACAATATGGCGGAACATAATTCGCAATGCAACGGGTTCGTTGATTGGATAGAGGTAAGGATTATATCCAATGAAACATCCGTTAAGAGAATGCGTTAAGGGGAAACAACTCTAAATTTTCTAAACCTGTTATTATCATCTCATTGTTTTCATAACAAGTGTTGCGGTTCGAATCCATTCATGTCATTTTAATTTTCTTGTTTTAAGTTTAATTTTTTTAAAAGGACATGATGTTCACAACAATTTATGTATTTTGGTTTATTTTAAATAGACTAAGGGGAATTTGATTAACTAAGAACTAAGTCAATGCAATGCAATTGTATATTTGCAAAGAAATTGCGATCCTAAAGAGACACAGAGTTTGTTGATAGGATATCATTTGTCAAATTTTGAAATCGATGTTATTACATCGGGAACCACTAACTGTTACTGAAAAAAAACAAGTTTAAGGTCAATCAGTACATAAGAGGGAAAATACGTTCTATTCAAAGTCGGGATTTTGATCGAAAACCGGACAATGTGGCTCTAGTGGCGCGCGCAAATTCGCCAAACGTAATTTTGAAACCTTGTCATAAGCTGACAGGAAGATATATTCGATTCGATAGTATTTATTAGGTATTGTAACTAATAGGTAGATTAATTGGATGCATAATTTCGAATATTAACATATTTGAGATGTTTTCTTGATTTTTCCATAAAATCAAGCATTTTAGAGATATTATGCGCAAATGGATATATTTGCAAGTCCAGTGATGAGATATGAACTTCAATCAGCATATTAGATATTGTGTAGGTTATCAAAACTAAAGACAATTTTAAGAAAGATACTCTACCGTCAATCTGTCTACGAACCCAACGATATTTCTGTCTACGAAAACACCAACACCCTTTTCCATTATCCCAATGAATAAATTAAGTATCCACGATCAATACGGATTATAAGTCTGATAATCGTTTACACTTGGTTATGGTTGCATGGTCTTCCGAATGATCCAAAAATCGTATATATCTTATACACATTGCCAGATGTACGTATAAAGGCAATAACATTTTTTTTTTAAATTCTTCATCGCCTACAAACTTCTACGGTGGATAATCATTGTAAATTCTAATCAATAAATTCAATTAAGACGTTACAGTTCTAGAATCAATTTGGCCACTGTAATATAATAATAAAATAACAATTCATGCATTAATGTATGATTTTATGACTATCAATAAAGGCAATAACATTAGTGATGTTAATATTGACACGAATATACATGGTATTGGTGACACGTAGTCCTATTTATACATATTGGCCTATCGCTTTTCCTATTTTCCCAATGTATGGGCGGGCACTACCCATTATGCACTTTTCTCCTTTTAGTAAAAGTCGCCAACCTATTGGATTTCATCCGCCATCTTGAATTTTTAGCACTACAATAACGCCAATAAGACAAATCTGCTGCATTTTGGCATTTTAGGATATAGCTAATTGGTCAATAGAATATATGTGCATAGTTACACATAATTTTTGATATAAGTTATTGGTTTTGACATCGTTATACCGAGGCAAGAAATTTCACGTTCGTAGCTCCGATGATTGGCTTCATTTCTTTTATTGAGTCAGGGACATTATATATATAACATAATATCTGTATATAGAGTTCCTTATTGAGTCAATTTTCTCACTAACATATTGAAAATAAAGTGTATAATTAATAATCTTTTTATAAATTTGAATAACATGAAAATCCCATTGAATTTATATTGTGTTTTATCAGTAATAAAGTCTGCCGTTTTCATTATTTGCTACCAATGGTTCGTTTGTTAAAATTGTGTTTTAAAAAACGGTTTAATTAAAATGTAATTCGTGACAAGGTAGATATATTAAGGTTTCGTTTAATTAAGACCAATTTATATTGACAATTTATCATTTTAAACTTATTATCTATTTTTTTTAACGGGAGAAACTTATATAGCGACTACACATGTATAATATCAAGTTAACTGTCAAATATAGGTTGAATAAATTTATATGATATCTCCCTCTCTCGATAAATAGTTCATGAGACGAGCACCTAAAAGCACCTAATACACAACCTTGTCTGACACCTATTTGTATCTCAAATGTTTATGATAGAGTATCCTTATTTCTGACACACGCTTTTACATTTTCATATATTTGCTTTTAAAGGTTACTCATTTTTGGACTAAGGCCATGCATGTTCAGGATATTCCATAGTTTATTTCTTTCCGGTTAATCGAAAGCTTTCGCAAAGTCAACAAATAGAGCATAAAATTTCCCACCTTTAACATTGTAGAATAAACACATTATAAATGGTTGTGTAACCTTGTCTAAAACCTGCAATCGAATATAACAAACATGTTACAAACTATTACAAAAAAATATTTGTGTCGCCGTTCAGTCCAATACAATTCTGTCGCCGTTCAGTCCAATTTGTCGCCGTTTTAACTAAATTTTTGTCGCCGTTTTGCCGTGTCGCCGTTTCGTCCGTATCCCATATCAACTTGGAAATGAACCGTTTCGTTTCTATAGTATTGTTAGACATGTAGGCATATGTGTGTGCATGA
This sequence comes from Steromphala cineraria, assembly GCA_916613615.1. Lineage (NCBI taxonomy): Eukaryota > Metazoa > Mollusca > Gastropoda > Trochida > Trochidae > Steromphala > Steromphala cineraria. Next base: position 44,015,496 of record OU744723.1, read on the forward strand.
AATCACAGTCGCAATGTGAAAGGCGTTTCAGATTTTGTAGGTCTTGTATTTCCTAACATTGTTATGGTTTTCAAATAAAAATAAAGACATTCCCAATGTGTTTCATTTTAATATGATTAATCGGAAATACTTAATTAGAATAGCAGTTAATCATATTAAACGGTAAAAAAGTAGTTTACGGATAGTATGAATTTAACCGAGGAACTGCATTTCAAAATACAAATGGGCCTATCTTAAAAAATATACACGGTCGTGAAAATATAGTTTAAAAAGATTTTATTTATAATATAAAAAAATCCCTTCGAATTTACCAGATTCCTCAGAATAACCCAATTTAATAATAGAAAATGCCCAATAAATTCTAAAAATAGATTCTTCCAGAAAGAACGGGGTTTTTCTACACGTCGAAAATGTGTATCTATATTTAGTAAGATTATGGCAGATGACCGAAAGGTCCGCTCTTCCTTTTGCCAACCACTGTCTATTCTGAATCACCGCGTCGAGTAGATTTCAGTGGGTGTGTCAAAAATCAGCTGTTCGAATTTTCACAATAAACAATACCCTACTTTGTAATATTTTCCTCTGACTCAAATCCATGAATATGTAATAATCTATTACATAGTTAATAACTGTGTCAAACATTATTTTTAGAAACATTTCTTTGTTTCAGGAAAAGTTAATTTTGTGGGCTAACGGGAACTAACAAGCAACTTGTCATCAACTGTGACGTCACTAGAAGTTCACAATGGGGTCATGCGTAGTTTTAGCCAATCAAAGGATAGGTTTTGGTCACGTGATAAGAATAATCAGGAATCGTGACACTGTGACTTTGAGCTGGGTTCACACGTAGGCAAAAGGAAAGGCTTGGTACGCAGCTAAATCAACGTTCCACCAGGTAAATAGTGCCTTTTTGGTGAAGAAAAATATCCAATCAACAGAATACGCCGTTTATTTGGTTTCTCTAGTCCAATAAGGACGGATAAACGGGCTGCGAAAAGTGGACTGGCTGTTCAGACATTATTTAGTCGCCATCTTGGACTGGGTGAGAAAGCAAAACAACAATTTCGTATCTCTTTTGAGGCAAAATAAGTAATTATTTGGGTCTTTTCTGTTCGATATCAGGTAATCGAACATTTAATGCGTTACGTATTGACCATTTTATTTTACATCTGGCTTGTTAGACGCTGTTTTAAGACCATAAGCTTTATTTTTCTTCCCTGTGTTTATTTCTGGGCCATTACAGCGCCCTGTTCGTTGTCTGGTTATGTACGATAAAGCCAACTAAATTAGGTATCTTTTCGGACAAGACTGACCCGAATTGATTGTAAACAAGCCTACAATCGAACGTAAACGGACTATGATGAATTTACTAAAAGCAAACAGTCAATATTTGAGTTACACAACTAGAGTAAACACTGCTGTTTGGTTTTGTTATGTCACATATTGGTGAACCCATTTTGAAGCCAATATGATTTCTTCAGGATATAACACATAAGCTATTCGTATTTTGTTATCAAGTTAACTAATTGTTAAAGGTAGTTATGTGATATTCTATTTACAAGCATGACCCATTGTTGCTGACTATGATATGAGTCATGCCCCATCCTTTTCCTTTTGTAAGAAAATAATAAGCTGAGATATAAGTATTCTTGGATGAAACTGTTCAGACATATAGACAGTAAAACAGCTGGCCCATAATTGGTATGAGTTTTTTCATCTCTGATATTCTGTGTAATGATATTTTGTATATGACATAATGTTTGCAAACATTCCTCTTTCTTATAAGCCCAGTCAGTGTTATGATTTGATAGGCCTGTGTGCAACATTATTGATGAAATTTGTTATGGTTTATGACTCAATATTATACAATTGTCTTATGTTGATATTTTTTGTTTTGAGTTTTATCATATTCCTTTGAGTTACATCAATCAACTGTACATTCCTTTGTCAAAGTTGGGTTAAACAGCCTCTCCGTTTTTTCATCATCCACAATTTTTGCTTTGATACTAACGTTAATGACATAATTCATGAAAAAAATCAAAATGAAATTTTTTATGGTTTATGACTCAATATTATACAAATGTCTTATTTTTTGTTTTAACATATTCCTTTGGGTTACATCAATTCAACAGTACTGTACATTCCTTTGTCAAAGTTGGGTTGAACAGCCTCTCCATGATTTTCATCATCTCAATTTTTTGCTTTGATACTCACGTAACTGACATAATTCATGAAAAAATCAAAATATCATATATATCTATTCCAAAAATGGCGATTATATGATAAATATTAGTAATTAATAGTTACTCTATTTATAATTATACATCCAGAAATCCTGTGTCTGATTGTAAGGTCTGATGCTTTGACTTTCTGATGATATATGTGAATCACACTTGATGTCACGTGCTTTAATCATTTGCCTTTAAATTTGCTAAGAAAAGCCTTGAAAATGACTAAAAGCCTTAAATTTGGGTCTTGAAATATTGTACGAACCCTGAATTATAGTTTTAAAAGTCAACTCCATCACTGATTAAGATGCTTGTTGTGTTACAGTTGAGTGGGGGCGACCATCAGGTGAAGCAAGGCTTATGGAGCAGAACGGCAATCAGAACCTGCCCCCAACCACCCTGTGTCGCACAGGATGTGGTTTCTACGGCAACGCTGCTTTCGACGGCATGTGCTCTAAGTGCTACAAGGACGCGTTAAAGCGCAAACAGAATTCCTCGTCGCCGGTCAGTAGCGGCCGCGTCAGTCCTACAGGTGAGACAACTACGACAGACGTCAGCAGCATGTCGGTCACATTGGCACAGACGACTCTAGGTAATTCTTGTCCTTTTATTTACTTTGTCCGCTCCTCTCCTGGCTGCCTCATCCTTCCTGCTGTCCGTCTGTCTGTCTGTGCCTCGTCTCATCCTGTCCGTCTGCTTTCTGTTGCATCTCCACCTTGACTGTCCTCATCTGCCTGTGCTTTTACCTGGAGTTTTTGGTCCGAGTTTGTTGAGTTGTAGCTCATTTTGCTGATGTAGTTCCTTCCTAGTGCTAAATTTATTAGTCTCCTGCACTGGGGAAATTAACTCTTGCTGCATTTGACCAAAAGTCATGGTTTGTAGGACCTTTGTCAGTGATAGCCTCCAAGCGGTTACTGGAAGTACTAAAGGTCAGCTGCATTGGCTAAGAAAGCTGGCAATGAAAACTCGAAAATGCTTAAAGGCTTAACCAGTTGTTGAAACTTGCATTGTTGAAACTTGCATCTCAAGATCTTCCTAAGGGTAAAATTGTTCCATTTCGAGAGTGGTCCATGAAAAATGACTTAATCTTATTGTTTGTGCTAAAAATATGAAGTAGTATCCTTTTACAAATGTTAAGAATTGGCCAAACTGACACCTCATTTATTGCCAGCTTTGGCATTTCAAAACAGCCACATCAGAAGTTTTGTAAGGTCCTTAAGTCTATCAATCAAGCCAAATAACCCCTTCAGCTGATTATACCATTTTTATGATACAGTAAAAAATACTATATCCACTGCTTTCAACTTGCCTGTGTGCAATTAATTTATAAGTATTGCTTCAAATGTCCAACTATTAACCGAAGAGATACATTTCTTCAAAGCAAGTGTACACAAAAGTTTGGTTAGGTCAAACTTTGTGTTTGCCCTGTGGTAATTTGGGGAAAAGACAACTGCAACCAAAACACTTGATGCACAGCAATGCATGTGACCAATGGCCATCTCCACTTTGCTTCAGGCTAAAAGGTGACATGTCATGTATCACCATTACAACCAACCCAAGCTAGGGTGAAAAGTTTATTCTCATATCACAGCACGGCCTAACACATTTTTAAACATCAACTAACCTCGACCTTACCACTTCTCAATTTTCGTTCAAAGATTTTTCAAAAAAATAAAAGCTGGACTTAATTTTTTTGAATTTGTCCAATAAACACCTTTTATTAGACTTTCATTTAGACAGCGTAATTATCGGCTGTGAAAAACCCACCTGGGTTAGGGGCCATAAAACTCGCGCGGGTGTGACATAATAAACAGACTATACAGAGTAACGCATCATTATTTCATCTGAAATACCGTCTAAATAATTGTTTAATTACCATTGATGTGGATATCTTTTTACACCAAATGCTTAGTAGTGTTACGTCGTCAAATGATTTATCTAAGTGAGTGGGAAAACATTTCCTGAAAATCGTTAATTATTATTATTTTTTTCCTGTGCTATTGCTACAATAGATTTATAGATAACGAGGCTGATTCTGTTTATGACATCACAAAATGGGGGCGTGACCAGTCATGCATTCACTTGTTTGTTCTCAGGCCCATCAAAAGTGGCTTTCAAAAACGGCTTTCATTACCAAACTAAACATATTTGAGTAGCGACCTTTAACGCACTATACAATATTGTAATCAGAGTTTCTATATTCCAAAGAAAATAGTGAAATATGTTTGTGGTTATGTGAACTTTAACAGCGAGTGTCCTCTTCTTAACATTGGTGCAAATACTAACGAAAACCCCTGAAAAATTTATGTTACTGAGGACCTTGTGAGCTCATGGCTGGTTTTTGCTTATCTGCTACCTAGATGCTTTTGCCACACTTTTGATTTGTTCTGTTAGCTTTGTACCTGTTCATAGACTGCTTTGCTACACTTCTAGATTTGTTTATAAGTGTCCGGCCCTTGTTTCAATTGAATTATGTACCTTAAGTACTATGTACTCAAGTTTTTTTAACAAATTTTGAAATGGAAATTTAAAATAAAATTTGATTCCTTAAAACTTTAAAAGAGATTGTTTAAAGTTTGGCCACCTTTAGGAAATCTGAATTATACTATTATGACATAGCCACTATCTGTATCAATGTAGGCTATTTGTTACCAGTACTTGGCTTTTGTAATCATTAAATCTATTGCGAGCATGTGTTTGTAATTGAAGACATTTTGGCATGTACTGATGTTTTGTTTACCATACCTCTCATTGTCTCAACGTCAGCTGTTGCTCAGAGTTGCTTCCCTTTGTTAATCTATGTTATTGATGTAGCATGTTTTTGTCAATGTTTCTGTAGTATACTTTGTAGTTGCTGTAATAAGTTTTGATTATCTCATAAGTTTCTGATGTTAGGATTATTTTTCTCTCCATTATCTCAAGTATTTTTTTCATTTATTTGAAAACATTTTTTTCTTAGTTCTTTGACGACTGCGACTGACATTTACTATATTCTACATAATATTGTTTGCGTTACTTTCCTTGAATTTAACAGTTGTTTCTTTTCACATAAACGTAAACCTGTTTCAAATTTATGGATAAGTGCTGAAATTTGAAGGTTAGAATGAGAAAGCAATGTTTCTTTGTATTCTTGAAACATTGAAAAGTCATATTCTAACTTTAGGCTTTTCTATTGATCACAGCTAGAAATTTTCTTTATCAAGTGACATCATTTGGACTTGCTGTCCAAGCAGCGTTAAAAAGTAACTCACTCACTCATTTTAACTTGTGCATTTCTGAAGTTGAAAAAAAAATCGAGCAATCCAAATTCATCTACATACAAATATCCTGCAAATACCAACTGAAATCAAGCCTCTCATAGTAATGATCGCTTAGAAATATTTTCAAAACTTTTGATTTTGAAATTTCCATTATATCAAAGCTCTCTGCCAGCACAAGTAACGAGTGTTTCTGTCTGCCCAGGGTCATCATCCCCAGACCTCCCCTCATCGAGCTCCCCGCCCCCTGCCAGCACCCCGAGCTCTACCAACACCACCCCCAGCGTGGAAACGGCCACGCCCACCGTGCCTGTAGCCAGCGCCAGTCAGGAGAAGGATGCAGAGAAATCAGACGAGGGTGCTGCAGGTAGGAGATGTCAATGATTATGATACATCTTTTCAAGTCAAGCTTTTAAAATGCAGGGATCACTTTGGACAGGGATTTTGGGAATATTTACCCATTGATATATCAAGATATCCCATTATCAATACTAATGAGGGGAGAAAGTCTCATTGCAAAAATCAAAACTATTATTTTTCTTCTCAAACATCCCATCGCTTTCTCTGAAAATCCATTTATATTAGGCCAAGGTAAGATTTTTCTCCCTTTCATATTTTGAACCAGGGCGATCCCTGAAAATGAACAAAAAGTGTATGTGCAGTATTTAGTGTGAGGAGTAGGAGAAAAACCTTAACCCTTAACATGCAGGTCCCTAATTATTCCGGGCTGATAACATTGTTCGTAAGCTTTGTAAGTCTCGGAATTGGTTCTTTAACTTTCGTAAGGAAGTTATAATTGACTGTAAGCAGTGATGCGAGACGCAGAATTTTCTAAACCAAGATTTTTCTCAATTTGCGCTTGTAATTATAAATACCTTGAAATAAACATCCTGCATAAGTATTTATATGTGTGAATCATACATTTCCTGCTCAAGATTTCTCTCATACTGCCTATAAATTATTAAACTCTGTCATACTTTATGCCATTTGATAAAATATAAATTAGAATAATTTAATCTAAATTGAAGATAAATTGTGAAACGTCTAATGTTGTACAGGAGGTTCTGAGGTATCTGACGACAGCAAGTCCGACGATGGCAAGGATAAGAAGCCCAAGAAGAACAGATGTCATACCTGCAAGAAGAAGGTTGGACTTACAGGTAACAACATAACCTAGCTTGAGTAAAAAAAAGAATACGATACAGGGGTCGAAATTCTTAAAGGAAGGATTATTGTATATATATACGTGGCCCTGAGGCCAATAGTACACATGAAAACATGGGTATAAAACATTCGCACAACCTGTAATCAATAAACATCCATTAGCAAGTAACATGTTTTCTTAACTTGAATATATGGTATAGCACAAGAGCTACTTTAAACAATAAATCTATATTTTCAGTACGTAATAACACATGCAATTGCTTTTTATTGTAGTTCTCTGAATTTCAAATGTGTCATGGCAATTTATTACCAGTAAACTTCAAAATTCTAATTGGCCATCTCATCCAATGTGCAAAATGGCCTTTGCCTTCCCTTCACTGCAAATTTAATTTCAGACCAACAAATTTGTAATTTATGTGGGTGCTAACAGCTCATTAATAGTCTTGCATGTCAAAATGTAATTTATTGCGTGAACAATTTTCATTTCATGGCATTTCATGACATATGAAATTACATGACATAATGATAGATATTTCGAAATGAAACTGATAAACATTAATCTACAAATCAAAGCCTATAATCAGTGTATAAAATAGATTGGAAACCTAGCCTGTCCTGAATATTAATTGGTCATTTCCTTATGGGAAAATAAAGAAATTTTTTAAAAAGTTACCAGTCCTGACCAAAAAGTAACCAGTCCTGACACAAAGTAGCCAGTCAAGGACTGGCAGACGGGCTATATTTTAAACACTGCTATAATGTTTCTATCTCGCCTACAAAATTGATACCAATTTAACCCCTCACCGTAACAAACAATTTGCAGATAATTAATCTTTCATAACCTAACCAGCCGAGGGCCTCCCTCGATATAACAAAAAACTTTAACCCTGCTTAGTGCCTTAGGTTGAAACATTGCCCAACGGCTGCTGAACAACTACTCACAGTGATTCTGAAGCCTAGAAATGTGAATAGGACAAATGTCCTAAGTGTATGTCTAGTAATAGGCCATTGACCTGAAGCTCTTAGAGCGCTTTGAAACAAGTATTAATAACTTTTGGAATTATTCAACTAAAATTGTTTGTTATATTTCATAGTGCAACTTGAATTCATGGTTTGGTTAACCTTTCCATATTTTAAGATTAATAACATTTAACAAGTGAACATCAATATTCATGATTCATAAGCCAAAATGTAGAAATAATATTACAATTATTGATCAGCCTCAATGTCCTAAGTCAATAGAAGTTAATAGGTCATTTGAAAATGTAATAGGCCAATGGCCTATGGCCTAGAGCAATCAAAATCCCTGTTAACTCACTCACTCTTGACCAGTTATGTAAAATGATTAATTTATGGATCACTTGTTTATTCAGGTATTTCCACTAATCCATGGATTATCAAGCACGATTGATCATTAATCTCCTGATCTGCAATATATATAGAGCTATTGATCATGTTATGTATCCTAATGATAATATATAGGAAAACTATGTCTCAAGATTATCATAATGCAAGTGTCGCAAAGAACCTTATAAGAGAACTTAAGACATTTGTTGCTAGCAGGGCTTTTATTGAATTTTTAGCTCATCAGGTCTGAAAGACCCGATGGGCTTATGGCATGGCATGGCGTCCATCCGTAAACTTTCACATTTTCTACTTCTCCAGAACCAATGACTCTAGAGAGCTGAAATTTGATGTGCAGACTCCTTGGCCAATGGGGATTCTAAATTGTAGATTTGGTGACCCCATGACCCCAAATGGGGTCACAGGGGTCAAAACTTTTAAAACCTATTTTCATCTTCTTCTCCAGTTCCTAAGGGTCTAGAGAGTTAAAAAGTTCTGTGTAGACTCCTTGGCCAATGGGGAATCTAAATTGTAGAATTTGTGACCCCATGACCCCAAATGGGGTCACTGGAGTCAAAACCTTTAAAACCTATTTTCATCTTCTTCTCAATTCCAAAAGGTCTAGAGAGTTGAAAAGTTGTCTGTAGACTCCTTGGCCAATGGACATTCTAAAATGTAGATCTGGTTTCCCCATGACCCCAAATGGGGTCACAGGGGTCAAAACTTTTAAAACCTATTTCCATCAAAAGTCTGATGAGCTACAGAACCCATGGCTCTATTTGTTTTTGTTTATTTAGGTTTAGGATTAATTTAGCACTTTTTGTGCTTTTTAAGTTTAACCACCAAGTTCTAGTGTACTTTGGGATTTTTGCCGATGGATTGCATCTGATCTAGATTCCATGCTAGGTTATTCAGTTCTATCATCATATTTTTTTATTCCTTAAATTGAACTCTGTTTGCATGTGTTTATTCTGGCTGTTTGTTTCAGGATTCATGTGTCGATGTGGCGGGCTGTATTGCAGTCTACACCGGTATTCAGACAAGCATGATTGCAATTTCGATTACAAAGAACTAGCCCAGCAACAGATCCGCAAGAATAACCCTGTTGTAGTTGGCAAGAAGATCCAGAAGATTTAAAAAGGATGAAATTTATTGGGTGAATGGTGGACTTGTGTCCAACTTTGTCAAGTTTTCCGGAGGACAAACAAGGAAGCGGCTATGCATGTGGGATTTCGTTTTTTATGAAAAATATGAAAAAATATTGGCAATTATCAAGCTTGATTTCTTCTATTACTTCACAAATCAACACTTTGATGGTCTCGCCTCCTCCAGTTTTTGATTTCCTTCGTGTGTGCCGCATGCTTGTGTGACTTGAATTGCAAGCACAGTTTGTGCTTATGGCCGACGTGTCAACGCTGCCAGATAAGGACTGTTGAGCGTTGATTACGTTCGTCAAATCCGAAACAGACGGTACCAAAATGGCAGATCTGCCGAGCTTCACCTATAATCATTATGTATCAATGATCATGATTCTGATTTTTTCTTTCTTTATTATTAATTTACTTTATAACCGTGTGTAATTTTTGACCCATGTGAACTACATATACGTGCGTATGTAAGTTTGTATGTAAATTTGTTTGAGATAAAATCTTGGGCGTTTTATTACCCACGATATTACTACTCCTATGTTTACGTTTGTTTACAATGTCCTCGCCATGTATTCAACTGATAAGGGTCAACATTATGATAGTTACGATCTAATTATTTGAGTGCTGTGAAGAATTCTTAACACCGTTTGTTGGATCTGTCACCAAATGTGCAAATTCACACTCTGAGTTAACCTTGAGGTTATTAACACTTTACCTGCCAAATTATAAATGTTTTAACCCCCAAACTTGTGTTAACGTGAATTACACCTAGCAGTCTACTCAGCCGAATACCAAGGACTTTATAATGTGATCACTGCATCTAATAGATTGAACTGAACTAATCATAGATATAGAACATGCAATATCCATATTAATTACGGCATTATTTATTTACACGTCAATGCTATTTTTGACTGCTGTTGATTTCAGTGATATTGACATGAAAATGTTTACTTTGGGTCTGAATGACCAGATTGTTTTGGGTGTTGAGTAGGTTTAATATAGTAGTAGTTATTTTTTCCCTTATGATTTGTTATGTTATTATTTGAAGTCTGAATTGTATATGTTTATTTTGCTGTACAAGTAGCCAGTTGCCCCATATAAATCAGATTATTTATTTCTAGTCTCTCTTCTCTTGGTTAAATATTGCCTGCTAATATCTCTTCAAAATTGTCCCTTAGAATGGAACTTCACAGGGGTAGAATAAATGTCCAGTATGACCAATACTGTTGGTCTAAGAACACCAAAGCAATTATGTCATTGTTCAAATTGTTTACTTGTCAATCAATGTCTGTTTTTGACCCAGGAAGTAAATGGAGCTTGATTTCAAATAATAATCATAATTTCAAACATTACCATAAGGTATTTTATTATTAATTTAGAAAATGAGTTATTTTAAATGAAGATATTTCTATTAAAAATGTTAAATAAGGTCGGTTATGTGAGGACTAAAAATCAACGGCACTAATTACAAGGAATGTAAATTTTAAGTTCAGTTGACTCTTGGCATTTTATGATGTAAGTTTTACTTCTGAAATCAGTTGTTTTAATAATGTAATGAAACTATGATTTTATTAAATCCAAAATTTCCACTTAGCTCAACATTTTAAACCATTTCAACCTTATCTCCTGAATTTTCCCTAAAGTTCTGCGTCCTTTCAAATAATAATGAAACTTTTATAGAATAATTTTATCTGTGCTGAAGTAATCATCTCCAACAATAACAATATAAACTAAATAGATTTTAACAATTGGATAATCACATCTTCAATAATAACTTTACCTCATTGTATATTTTTCTGATGTTTGTCTCAATTACGAACATTACTTACAGACATATAATAATTTTGCTATAATTATCAACCTTTCCAGTTAACCCCCAGTTCCCAGTATATGGTTATTGCTCCCCCAATGCGCTCCATACAAATGATTGGTTACTTGGCAGGTTGCCAAGGCAACAGAAGAGATTTTTAAGAATGATTAATATAAAAGTTGTCAGTGCTTTCTTAATACAAAAGAAGCATTTATGAGTATTAAAACTTGAAATATTTCTTAGGTCTTGTCGTTTTCTTTTGATGCAGTGAATGGGTGTTCATCTGAAGTTGGAGCTGAAATGAAGGCAAAGTTTGTATTGCAAAACATCTGAACAAGTCAAATTGGAAATTCAGATATTAAATGGCGAAGCAACTTAAAGAAACAAACAGGGAAATAAGATTTGTAAATATGCAATCTAGTTAAAACTAGCTGTAATGTTATCGTTGATAACATTACAGCTAGTTTTAACTAGATTGGTAAATATGAATTAGTAAATACAAAACTTCAAATTTAGTTCAGAATAGGAAATCAGTAAGTTCATAGACAAAGAAGTGGGTCCCTATAAACTCCAAAAACCAATGCCATTGTGGTCTTTCAAAAAGGAAACACTTGCCATTTGATCATATACACTTCGAAAGAATATAAGGAACACTTGTAACGTGTCCTAAATATAAAGAGTACCCAGGGGCAGATTTATGAAATAACTGTTTTATTGACATAATGAAATCAAATACTGTGAGTGATACTGTTTCTGTATAGGGCTCTCACTGTCGTGTACCCGGTAAGGAGGGGACTTTTCAAAACGGTGGACGTGACAGGTCAACAGAGGTAGGTGTCTGCTTTCAGTGCTCCCTTATCCTAATCGACGAGGTTTAGATGGTCACCTTTAACTGTGGTAATCAGGAATAGAATTTCGAATACATTCCTTACGAGTTTTGGTTCACAAACTGCAAGAAATTTGCGTATTTTAGATGTCAAGTTGATGTTTATCTCACTTTCATTTTCGAAGCGGAGAGGAGACTTTTAAATGCCTTTTTTCATGCCCTCAACGACCTTGAATCTCATACATATTGTCGCGCATATCAGTGTTTGGTTATGATAAAGATTTCTGTGCAACTTGAACTGATTTGGTTCAGAAACTACGAAGTTATTGACAAAATAACAAATCAACATGGCAGCGGAGTGGACTCTCCGCATAATCGGCGGAGCTGACCCAGGAGGTCGGATAGGGATAGGACATTTTGCAAATTTCTTGCAGTTTGTGAACCAAAACTCGTAAGGAATGTATTCGAAATTCTATTCCTAAATTACCACAGTTAAAGGTGACCATCTAAACCTCGTCGATTAGGAGAAGGGAGCACTGAAAGCAGACACCTACCTCTGTTGACCTGTCACGCCCACCATTTTGAAAAGTCCCCTCCTTACCGGGTACACGACAGTGGCTCTGATGTCAGAAACAAGGCAGAGAAAATGATTTCAAGTCGCAGGACGTCGGATGGCTCAGGTTCAAAACATTGCGGTCTTATCTTTGGTGAGGTTATTACTTTGAAAGTTGTATTTCTTGTAGTGAAAAGCTTGACTAGGACAAATTCCTGAAAGAGTGTGATTCAAAATTCTAAAATAATCACACTTTCAAAAAATTCTTAAAAGTTGAAGGAAGTGTATTGCCATTCTTTCTCGATGTGATCGACACGCGTCTGTGCATTGCACGTGTTTGGCATGTTCTCCATACTGACACATTATCGTTCCAGTTCGGTTAACCCTCTATGGTCTAGAGGTTTAAATTTCAATCTGAACGTTATATTTATATCGGTCGCTCGTTTAGCTTTCCGTTACACAACGTGCATCGAGCGAGTACGTGATATTGAGTGCTTACAGTTGGCTTTATCTGCCAGTTCTGTTGACATTGCCGTTATGAAGGTACAATTATCTCTGCCACTATTAGGAGGTTACTTTGTTATGCAGGATATTTACATCTACCGAAATTAATATAGTAAATATCTACAGTTGCAGTGCCTCTCTTATTAATCACTGAATGCCAGTTTCATTTAATTTTTAATTCTCCGCAAGGTAAGATTTTAATCAAGTATAGATCAGCACATCCTCGATAATCCAGAGTCAACGTTCCGTTAATTCTCCTCTATAGTGAAAGGCCCGATGGGCTAACGGCATGGCATGTCCGGCGTCAGTCCGTAAACTTTGTGCAATTTCGACTTCTTCCCCAGAACATAAAGGCCCAGAAAGCTGAAAGTTTGTGTACGGACTCCTTCACTTGTGAGGATTGTAACTTTGGTGACCCTGTGACCCCTAATAAGGGCCACGGGGGTCACGCCCTAAAAAGTATTTTCTTCTTCTCCAGAACCAAAAGGCTTTGAAAGCTGAAATTGTGTGAATAGGCTACTTGACTAGTGAGGATAATAATTTGCAACTTTGGTGACCCTGTGAAACCCTAAAAGTGGCCACGCCCTAGCAACCTACTTTCTTCTTCTTCTTCTCCAGAACCTGTAAGGCTCGATGGGCTTATGGCATGGCATGGTATCCGGCGTCCGTCCGTTCGTAAACTTTGTGCATTAGGGTCACAGGGGCCACGTCCTTGAAACCTATTTTCATCTTCTTCTCCAGGAGCATAAGGCCTAGAAAGCTGACTGAACTTTGTGTACAGACTCCTTGACTAGTGAGGATTGTAAATTGTAGCTTTTGTGGCCCTTATGGCCCCTAATAAGCGCCACAGGGGCCACGTCATGCAGGTTCTTTTGAAACGTTTTTAAACATGTTTTGATATGTTCTTTGGTTATTCGTTAGATGATATTTCGTCTTACTCTGAAAAATATGGGCGAGGTCTAAACCACCGAAGAACAAAACTTTAAATAAAGCTGAAGATAACAGAAGGTAAAAAGCGACCATTTTTGAGTCAATAACGTGAATGTGAGCCACTACCACGCACTATGTACAGCTTGACATCGTCTTCTCATGCTATCAACGAGGCGCTGAATTTGTTGCTGTGAGAGACGGTTCCCATTTCTCCAAGAGTGCTCTTCCTTTGGTGCTTGGTTGAACCATGCGGCCTAACAATATTTTGTGGAGAAGGTTCCATACATGTTCTATTGGATTAAGATCCGGTGAACGAGCAGGCCACTCAATCCGTTCAGTTGTTCCACTTTGGAGGTATTGTTCCACCACCCTTTCTCGATGTTTCAGGTATTGTTGATGAAGCAGGCCTATTAAAGAAAAGAAAATCGAAACGCTACCAGAAGCAGCGAAACGTTCACATAAATAGACGACATACCATCGCCAAATAGCTATACGCATTAAAATTAACGAAACAGCATGAAGCGATGATCAGCAATTTATACGAGCGAGAGTGCAAAATGAATCCCTCGAAACACTGTTGCTATCTGAATATGAAATCTATTGTACATTTGGTCCCCAAATTTGAGACAATCGAATATTGTAAACACTATATTGAGAATTAAAAGATCATTCTTGAACGCTAAGGATTAGGTTTTGACTCAAAGTTATAAACCAGTCTAAGTAAACCTAGCCTCACTTTTATCCGTTACACTGCTATACTGAGTCTAGAAAGGTCTGGTTGAGGGTCGCGTCAGCCGACCTTTCTGCGACCTATGACCCTCCAACGTTATACGTGCGAAGGCACACAATTGTGGCTTGGTAAGATCAGTTCTGATTGGTCAACTTGGTCACGTGGGCTGACGCGACTCTCAACCAAGCCTCTCTAGACTCAGTATAGCAGTGTAACGGATAATAGTGAGGCTAGGTTTACTTAGACTGAGTTATAAACAGTATTTTCACGGATCAAGAAAAGAACATGTGATTATAATTTCTAAAATTTCATGTCTACACCATCACATTTTTGAAAAAAAGTATTGTATCAAAGTGACAAAGAGCGTTGTTGAAATGAAATGAGACTTTTAGTTATATGTCCAAAAGTGATGTTTTGCAGTGATAAAGTGATATAAAGTTCATAATTAGTAATGTTTCTCAATTTCTGTTGAAAAATCCGCGTCAACGCTTGTTCAGACCAGTATTTTTTTATTTTTTCCAAGATAACCATCGTATGTCACTTTAAATGTTTGTATTTTTAAAACTTAGATTGTAAGGTATGCGGTAGTTGACATCCCTGAGCGTTATCAAGCTTTATCTACTTAGTTTCAAACTGACGCCATATAGATATACCGACGGTAACTGGGAAACAATCTGCTGCCTTTCTCAGCAAAAATGCATTTAGAAGCAAAAACTGGTAAGATTGTATTTAATTTTTATTTAAGAATATTTTTTTCTAGTTACAAACCGAGTTGGGGTGTGCATGAATTGGAACATCTAGGCACGCGCAAATTATGATCCCGAGACGCGAAACGTCGAATGATTACATCGCACGTGCTTGCCTATGTGTTCCAAATCATGCAAACATATCGATACACGCACGGACATTAGCTTTTGATGCTCATGAAATGAACATGCACGGGCTGAACGTGCAAAGACTCCTACTGTAGGCACGTGCAGATGTCAATCAAACGTGACACTTTATTTGAAATAAAGCAGAAATCTGTCTGTCACTCAACTGATTTTGCATGCCTCTCGCGATAGCCGCTGTGAAATCCGTGTCTGTGATGTTTGTAAAACGTAAATCATACCCCTTTCACATGTACACCAATCACATTTTGCTACCAATGGAAAGGACAGATGTCTTTTGCTATCTATTTCTTTAAACGTGGGATTGAGATTTAATAATTAGTGTTAAAAGTGACTGATTAGATTGAAGCGTCTTAAAATCCTTCAAACCAAGCTTCCATAAAAACAGAACATCACTCACGAAAATGCTATCACCTGCAAAATGCAGTACTGTAAGACAGGAGTGTTTGTGAGTTTGTTTCCACATTGACGGTGCATTTGAAAGTCAAAGCTTTAAATTCAATTACAGCACAGAGTTGTTGAACGAATTAATGAATGAATGAAAGAATGAAGGAATGAAAACATTGTTCATTAACGTGTCACGCCGATAACATTTTAGGTATAACTCGTATATCCACAAATATATCACAGGGACACGTATCGCTTAAAGCAGCGTTAGAAAGCCATATGATTATAAATCCTAAACCCTGTTATTAAATTGGAAGGATGATAGTAGGCTAGGGTATTGAAGTATATAAATGTCTATATAACGCTGTTTTAAGCGATACACGTCTGTTGAATATACAAGATAAAATTAAATTTAGTGGAAATTCTCAATTATTCCTTTTTGCACCAGAGTTTTTATATGCTCAGCTTTCTAATCATAAGCTGTAATGGGTCTTTTTTTTGTATTTTTTTGTACTCAGTTTAATATTGCGTACTTCCCTGTTTAATTTTTTTATGATTATTTCACACTTATGTTCGTATATATGTTAGTAAGAGAAACGTTTTAGTTGTTCTAGATTCAACAATTTGAAATATATATATACTTCACAATTTCCATGCATTGGAACTCCAAATACCTTAAGTGAGAGCAACTCTTTTTATCCTACCTCATGTAAGAATCTCGATCTCTGATTGGTCCACGTGACCCTGGATAAATACTGATATCACCCTCATGAGCGGGAGGATAAATTATTTATACCCCGGCACATAAAAGCATGAAAAAGCGTGCAGATTGAGCGTCTTAAAATATACAATGTATGTGACCTCGAACACATGATCAAGCTGGTTTCTTTTGATCAACCTATATGTAGCTTTAAACAAACTATAGTCAAAGGGTTTACGCAGTTAAAGGAATATTCCAATGAAAAATGAAAAAGAGCCTTTTAAAACAATGTTTATGGATAAATCCTTCAACTTTGGCTAATAATTTTTAGCTAAATCACCAAATCTGCAATAAAAATTCAAAGTTGGGAAAAATCAAGTTTACCGGCATTGATGGGGGACGCCATATTGCTATCTCGAAGGGTAAACGAGAGCGAGAAACAACGGGAATATGACGTCAAGACACACCACGAAATTAGGAGACGCCGTTAGATTCAATGGTGGGCGGTGACGGCCCGTCAAATATGAGACTGTAACAACCGTCACGACTTCAGTAAAGACATGCCGGGTCCAGAATATTCTACTTCTATGATGCCCATAGGAATAAATAAATATTTCTGACCAGCAGACTGCTGCAAAACTTCAGTACAGTTTGGAAAAGATTTCCCATGTGCGGACGTCACAAGGTTTGAACACTGACCACTGTCATTTTTTTAGAATTTTTATAAGCTATAGACACCATACATAAGGTTGAAATAAAGTGTTAAATGACTTTGCTTAACTAAGTGCATTTTAATAAAAAAAAACTAAACGTAACATAGAACTAGGATTGACGCGTCAATACTTAGGTCTTCAAGATTCCTCTTTGACCTTCACACAGTGTTTGACCTTCACATGACTTTTTGTCTAAGAGGTAAACAGTAACTAATACATTATCAAAATGATCAAATTCCACTTGATATTCAGTGTTAAAGACTTTTCAGAAAAATTCATCATGGTGGCCAATGTCAGCTATGACATCATTCTTCAGAGAATATTATTCCTAGAAGCAGAAATTTTTGTTGTTGAATTATCTGTCACCGTTTTCAAGATACATGTGATTTAACGCTGTAAAGTAAAGTTGACTGTTTCAGACCGCTGTATAATGTAATGAAACCTAACACTTTAACTATGGATATTATACTGATAACTCAAAAAGTTTAACTAAAAGATGCAAACAGAATACATGCTAGAATATACCAGAGTAGGTCAAAAATGCGTAGTCTAGCAATGGGGAGTTGGAAATGGCTCTTTGTAGCGTCAATCTCTCAAATGAAAGATATGGCCAAGACATATTCCAAGACCAAATTCATGTACATGCACGTACACGTACATGAAAGGTGTCGAAGTCAGATCAGAAGAGAGGCAGGAGGTCTAGCAATAAAGACCAGACCAGACCAGACCGACCCGACCGACCGACTAATTTAATCATAGAGGGTAGAGTCCTGATTTTGACTTATACATGGTAGCAGATTCCACTCAGCTGGGTGTGAACGTATTGATTGAATTAACTCTGTTTTAAAAAGCCCTATCACCTCTGTGGAACTTTAAAATATACCTTTCCCTCCAACTCAATGTTTTTAACTTTGTGAAATTGTTGTTTTCTTGCAAACTATGCGATATGTCATGAAAATTAGACTTTTCTCACCTTTTTTTTGACAAATCCCTTATCTGTCACCGTTTTCGAGATACATGTGATTTAACGTTTTTGCCGTCTACTCATTACATCTGCTTCACAAAACATCAATGATAAAATTTCTATCTGTAACAGTTTTGAAACTAAAATTCTCAAAGTAAAATAACCCTTGAAAAATGTTAAAATCGCCGAAAAATGTAAAAAATCTCTTTATGTCCACATATTTCCTTTAATATCAACTTTTATATAATAATGACCTGTAGTGAACTTGTTCATCTATCATTGTAGAACAGAATGCATCAAACAGATTTCATTTTTGACATTTCCTTACAGAGTGGTGCCCCTTTGAACGTAACACGAAAAATGACACTTCGAAAAAATGTCGAACTCCAAGGGCAGATAGCTCGAGTAACAGGTCAAAAATTGAAAATTCGCGGTATTAGCGTTTTTACACACTCATTAAGCTTTCCAACGAGCTATCACACTCGTCTGTATGTATTGCAGTTAGTGAGGAGAAGATTTTCAAAAACGCGTACTGTCAGTAACGCGAAATTTCAGAAAATGTTCAGTTTTTCGAAAATTGCAAAAAATCTATTTATACGGCCGAAAACCGCTATGGGCTACATCGATGAGGAATGTTGTTGCCCACATTTTGGTGAAAGTTTTTTGAAATTATCTCCCTTAGTTAACGAGAAATCGAGGTTTGCAGTTTTTTCGTTTAAGGGGAGATAACTCAAAAAGAAATTCGAAATTCAAAAATCGCTCATGTCATTCACTAATTTGGGTCAGACTCTACAATCCCTGAAAGTTTCATGAAAATCGGCTTGTCAATAAGGTCAGAAACGTCGACAGAAAAGACGTCCAAATAATAATAATAATAAATATAGTCGCAAAGCGACGATTACAGGATTCAGCCAAATATATGAGTGCTTGAGGCCATTTGTAGCAACTTTGGCATGATTTATTTTTTAAGGCGGGAAAAGCTGTTTTGAGGTCATTTTTTCCATACCTACCATTTCAAGTGCACATAACTCGAAAACTTGAATTGATATCTGCCTGAAATTCTCAGAGCTGACAGACAAGTAGTCAGACTGCAGGGATAAAGGGAGAGAAGGGGACAGAGGGCAGAGGACGAAGAAATATACTTGAAATTCCATTTTTTTTTTTTTTTTTTTTTTTTTTTTTTTTATAAGTCCAGACTTCATTGGCCATTTGCGGTGTTGCCCTGCCCTTGGGAAGGATTTTTATCAAATAAAATCGAAAAAAGTGCTTTTTTTTCCAAGCCATTTTTTTCGAGAAAAAAAAATTAGCGATTTTATTCTTTTATCTTAAAGACCTTGCCAATGTCTAACTCTCATGCAAATATCATGAAATTCTTTGCTCTGGTTTTTGAGTTATCTGCATTTGAAGTTTTAAATTTTTAGATTTTGTTCAACTTTGAAAGATCACAGCAAGAAAAGTATCAACGTTAGGACTTTCTTGAAATCAACGTACAAATTACAATGCTTCAGCTACATTGAGTATGAATTTCAGCTCTCTAGTGCAAGTATCTTCAGAGGAGAAGATTCTCAAATGTGGGTGGGGTCCGAAAATTTTGATTTATCATGTAATTTGACACGTCCCATCGACCGGAAATGACTGTTCGCGAGCGATTTTATTCTTTTATCCTAAAGACCTTGCCAATGTCTAACTCTCATGCCAAAATCATTGAATTCTACGGTCTGGTTTTTGAGTTATCTGCCCTTGAATTTTGCGATTTTTAGATTTTGGTCAACTTTGAAAGGTCATTGCACAAAAAGTATTAAGGTTACGTCTTTCAACTTTAGGAATTCGAATCTACAATACTTCAGCTACATTCAGTATGAATGTGAGCTCTGTAGTGCAAGTATCTTCAGAGGAGAAGATTGTCAAAGGTGGGTGGGGTCGGAAATTGCCAAAAATGCACTAAAACCAAGATGGCGGCCAAACCACGTGACCTACGAAGTTGCCATGATTTCGTTTTTTGCATTATTTTTTATTGCGCATCTTTTAAAAAAAAATTCAGGTCTCTAAGTGCATTTTGAAAAAAAAAACCATGTTAATTTTTCGAACTTGGATTTGACCTTGACCTTTTATTTGTCGACCGATTTCGCCCAAAAGCTTACTATGGCCTTTCCTCATAGAGTGCTATCAGTGTACAAAATTTTGCTGTTATAGCATCAGCCGTTTTTGCTAAAAGCTGCTAACAAAATCGGTGGAATAAAAATAATAATAAAACACGCCAATAACAATAAGGATTCAGCTTGAAAGCTGAATCCTTAACTAGGATTGACGCGTCAATACTTAGGTCTTCAAGATTCCTCTTTGACCTTCACAAAGTGTTTGACCTTCAC